>CAMAOC010000024.1:0-362849 GCA_945859555.1 Megachile ligniseca | reverse complement strand
TTATCCTTATTACTATTATTATTATCGCTATAACTATTATTATTATCCTTACTACTATTATTATTATCGCTACGACTGTTAGTATTATCCTTATTCTATTATTACTATCCCTATTACTCTTGTCTTTATCCTGATAATTATTATTATTTCCCTTCTTACTATTATTATTATCGCTGTAACTGTTATTATTATCCTTATTACTACTATTATTAGCACTATAACTATTATGTTTATTCTTATTACCATTATTATTCGCACTATAACTATTATTATTATCCTTATTACTATTATTATTATCGCTATAACTATTATTGTTATCCTTATTACTATTATTACTGGCACTATAACTATTATGTTTATCCTTATTACTATTATTATTAGCACGATAACTATTATTATTGTCCTTATTACTATTATTAGCGCTATGACTGTTATTATTATCCTTACTCTACTATTACTATCCTTATTACTCTTGTCTCTATCCTTATAACTATTATTATTATGCTTATTACTATTATTATTATCGCTATAACTATTATTATTATCGCTATGACTGTTATTATTATCCTTATTCTATTATTACTATCCCTATTACTCTTCCCTTTATCCTTATAACTATTTTTATTATCCTTATTACTATTATTATTATCGCTATGACTGTCATTATTATCCTTATTCTATTATTGCTATCACTATTACCCTTCCCTTTATCCTTATAACTTTTAGTATTATCTTTATTACTATTATTATTAGCACGATAACTATTATTATTATCCTTATTACTATTATTATCGCTATGACTGTTATTATTATCCTTACTCTTCTATTACTATCCGTATTACTCTTGTCTCTATCCTTATAACTATTATTATTATGCTTATTACTATTATTATTATCCTTACTACTATTATTATTATCGCTATGACTGTTATTATTATCCTTATTCTATTATTACTATCCCTATTGCTCTTCCCTTTATCCTTATAACTATTAGTATTATCCTTATTACTATTATTATTATCGCTATAACTATTATTATTATCCTTACTCTACTATTACTATCCGTATTACTCTTGTCTCTATCCTTATAACTATTATTATTATGCTTATTACTATTATTATTATCGCTATAACTATTATTATTATCCTTACTCTACTATTACTATCCGTATTACTCTTGTCTCTATCCTTATAACTATTATTATTATGCTTATTACTATTATTATTATCGCTATGACTGTTATTATTATCCTTATTCTATTATTACTATCCCTATTGCTCTTCCCTTTATCCTTATAACTATTAGTATTATCCTTATTACTATTATTATTATCGCTATAACTATTATTATTATCCTTACTCTACTATTACTATCCGTATTACTCTTGTCTCTATCCTTATAACTATTATTATTATGCTTATTACTATTATTATTATCGCTATAACTATTATTATTATCCTTACTACTATTATTATTATCGCTATGACTGTTATTATTATCCTTATTCTATTATTACTATCCCTATTACTCTTGTCTTTATCCTGATAATTATTATTATTTCCCTTCATACTATTATTATTATCGCTGTAACTGTTATTATTATCCTTATTACTACTATTATTAGCACTATAACTATTATGTTTATTCTTATTACTATTATTATTCGCACTATAACTATTATTATTATCGCTATGACTGTCATTATTATCCTTATTCTATTATTGCTATCACTATTACCCTTCCCTTTATCCTTATAACTTTTAGTATTATCTTTATTACTATTATTATTAGCACGATAACTATTATTATTATCCTTATTACTATTATTATCGCTATGACTGTTATTATTATCCTTACTCTTCTATTACTATCCGTATTACTCTTGTCTCTATCCTTATAACTATTATTATTATGCTTATTACTATTATTATTATCGCTATAACTATTATTATTATCCTTACTACCATTATTATTATCGCTATGACTGTTATTATTATCCTTATTCTATTATTACTATCCCTATTACTCTTCCCTTTATCCTTATAACTATTAGTATTATCCTTATTACTATTATTATTATCGCTATAACTATTATTATTATCGCTATGATTGTTATTATTATCCTTATTCTATTATTACTATCCCTATTACTTTTGTCTTTATCCTTATAACTATTATTATTTCCCTTATTACTATTATTATTATCGTTATAACTGTTATTATTATCCGTATTACTACTATTATTAGCACTATAACTAATATGCATATCCTTATTACTATTATTATTCGCACTATAACTATTATTATTATCCTTATTACTATTATTATTATCGCTATGACTGTTATTGTTATACTTATTCTGTTATTACTATCCATATTACTCTTCTCTTTATCCTTATAACTATTATTATTACCCTTCTTACTATTATTATTATCGCTATGACTGTTATTATTATCCTTATTCTATTATTACTATCCCTATTACTTTTGTCTTTATCCTTATAACTATTATTATTTCCCTTATTACTATTATTATTATCGCTATAACTGTTATTATTCTCCTTATTACTAGTATTATTAGCACTATAACTATTATGTTTATTCTTATTACTATTATTATTCGCACTATAACTATTATTATTATCCTTATTACTATTATTATTATCGCTATAACTATTATTATTATCCTTACTACCATTATTATTATCGCTATGACTGTTATTATTATCCTTATTCTATTATTACTATCCCTATTACTCTTCCCTTTATCCTTATAACTATTAGTATTATCCTTATTACTATTATTATTAGCACGATAACTATTATTATTATCCTTACTACTATTATTATTATTATCGCTATGACTGTTATTATTATCCTTATTCTATTATTACTATGCCTATTTCTCTTGTCTTTATCCTGATAATTATTATTATTTCCCTTATTACTATTATTATTATCGCTATAACTGTTATTATTATCCTTATTACTAGTATTATTAGCACTATAACTAATATGCATATCCTTGTTACTATTATTATTCGCACTATAACTATTATTATTATCCTTATTACTATTATTATTATCGCTATGACTGTTATTGTCATACTTATTCTGTTATTACTATCCCTATTACTCTTCTCTTTATCCTTATAACTATTATTATTACCCTTCTTACTATTATTATTATCGCTATGACTGTTATTATTATCCTTATTACTACTATTATTAGCACTATAACTATTATGTTTATTCTTATTACTATTATTATTCGCACTATAACTATTATTATTATCCTTATTACTATTATTATTATCGCTATAACTATTATTGTTATCCTTATTACTATTATTACTAGCACTATAACTATTATGTTTATCCTTATTACTATTATTATTAGCACGATAACTTTTATTATTGTCCTTATTACTATTATTAGCGCTATGACTGTTATTATTATCCTTACTCTACTATTACTATCCTTATTACTCTTGTCTCTATCCTTATAACTATTATTATTATGCTTATTACTATTATTATTATCGCTATAACTATTATTATTATCCTTACTACCATTATTATTATCGCTATGACTGTGATTATTATCCTTATTCTATTATTACTATCCCTATTACTCTTCCCTTTATCCTTATAACTATTAGTATTATCCTTATTACTATTATTATTATCGCTATAACTATTATTATTATCGCTATGACTGTTATTATTATCCTTATTCTATTATTACTATCCCTATTACTTTTGTCTTTATCCTTATAACTATTATTATTTCCCTTATTACTATTATTATTATCGCTATAACTGTTATTATTATCCTTATTACTAGTATTATTAGCACTATAACCATTATGTATATCCTTATTACTATTATTATTCGCACTATAACTATTATTATTATCCTTATTACTATTATTATTAGCACTATAACTAATATGCATATCCTTATTACTATTATTATTCGCACTATAACTATTATTATTATCCTTATTAATATTATTATTATCGCTATGACTGTTATTGTTATACTTATTCTGTTATTACTATCCCTATTACTCTTCTCTTTATCCTTATAACTATTATTATTAGCCTTCTTACTATTATTATTATCGCTGTGACTGTTATTATTATCCTTATTACTAGTATTATTAGCACGATAACTATTATTATTATCCTTATTACTATTATTGGCGCTATGACTGTTATTATTATCCTTACTCTATTATTACTATCCTTATTACTCTTGTCTCTATCCTTATAACTATTATTATTATGCTTATTACTATTATTATTGTCGCTATAACTATTATTATTATCCTTACTACCATTATTATTATCGCGATGACTGTTATTATTATCCTTATGCTATTATTACTATCCCTATTACTCTTCCCTTTATCCTTATAACTATTAGTATTATCCTTATTACTATTATTATTATCGCTATAACTATTATTATTATCCTTATTACTATTATTACTAGCACTATAACTATTATGTTTATCCTTATTACTATTATTATTATTGCTATAACTGTTATTATTATCCTTATTACTATTATTATTAGCACGATAACTATTATTATTATCCTCACTACTGTTATTATTATTATCGCTATGACTGTAATTATTATCCTTATTCTATTATTACTATCCCTATTACTCTTGTTTTTATCCTTATAACTATTATTATTATCGCTATAACTATTATTATTATCCTTATTACTATTATTATTATTTCTATAACTGTTATTATTATCCTTATTACTATTATTATTAGCACTATAACTATTATTATTATCCTTATTACTATTATTATCGCTCTGACTGTTATTATTATCCTTTCTCTACTATTACTATCCCTATTACTCTTGTCTCTATCCTTATAACTATTATTATTATGCTTATTACTATTATTATTATCGCTATAACTATTATTATTATCCTTACTATACTATTACTATCCCTATTACTCTTGTCTCTATCCCGATAACTATTATTATTATCCTTATTACTATTATTATCGCTCTGACTGTTATTATTATCCTTACTCTACTATTACTATCCCTATTACTCTTGTCTCTATCCTTATAACTATTATTATTATCGCTGTGACTGTTATTATTATCCTTATTCTATTATTACTATCCCTATTACTCTTCCCTTTATCCTTATAACTATTAGTATTATCCTTATTACTATTATTATTATCGCTATAACTATTATTATTATCCTTACTATACTATTACTATCCCTATTACTCTTGTCTCTATCCCGATAACTATTATTATTATGCTTATTACTATTATTATTATCGCTATAACTATTATTATTATCCTTATTACTATTATTATTAGCACTATAACTATTATTATTATCGCTCTAACTATTATTATTATCCTTACTACTATTATTATTATTATCGCTATGACTGTTATTATTATCCTTATGCTATTATTACTATCCCTATTACTCTTCCCTTTATCCTTATAACTATTAGTATTATCCTTATTACTATTATTATTATCGCTATAACTATTATTATTATCCTTACTCTATCTATTACTATCCCTATTACTCTTGTCTCTATCCTTATAACTATTATTATTATGCTTATTACTATTATTATTATGGCTATAACTATTATTATTATCCTTACTACTATTATTATTATCGCTATGACTGTTATTATTATCCTTATTCTATTATTACTATCCCTATTACCCTTCCCTTTATCCTTATAACTATTAGTATTATCCTTATTACTATTATTATTATCGCTATAACTATTATTATTATCCTTATTACTATTATTATTAGCACTATAACTATTATTGTTATCCTTATTACTAGTATTATTAGCACTATAACTAATATGCATATCCCTATTACTATTATTATTCGCACTATAACTATTATTATTATCCTTATTACTATTATTATTAGCACTATAACTATTATTATTATCCTTATTACTATTATTATCGCTATGACTGTTATTATTATCCTTACTCTACTATTACTATCCCTATTACTCTTCCCTTTATCCTTATAACTATTAGTATTATCCTTATTACTATTATTATTATCGCTATAACTATTATTATTATCCATACTCTACTAATACTATCCCTATTACTCCTGTCTCTATCCTTATAACTATTATTATTATGCTTATTACTATTATTATTATCGCTATAACTATTATTATTATCCTTACTACTATTATTATTATCGCTATGACTGTTATTATTATCCTTATTCTTATTATTACTATCCCTATTACCCTTCCCTTTATCCTTATAACTATTAGTATTATCCTTATTACTATTATTATTATCGCTATAACTGTTATTATTATCCTTATTACTAGTATTATTAGCACTATAACCATTATGTATATCCTTATTACTATTATTATTCGCACTATAACTATTATTATTATACTTATTACTATTATTATTATCGCTATGACTGTTATTATTATACTTATTCTGTTATTACTATCCATATTACTCTTGTCTTTATCCTTATAACTATTATTATTTCCCTGATTACTATTATTATTATCGCTATAACTGGTATTATTATCCTTATTACTAGTATTATTAGCACTATAACTATTATGTTTATCCTTATTACTATTATTATTGTTGCTATAACTGTTATTATTATCCTTATTACTATTATTATTAGCACTATAACTATTTTTATTATCCTTATTACTATTATTATCGCTATGACTGTTATTATTATCCTTACTCTACTATTACTATCCTTATTACTCTTGTCTCTATCCTTATAACTATTATTATTATGCTTATTACTATTATTATTATCGCTATAACTATTATTATTATCCTTACTACCATTATTATTATCGCTATGACTGTTATTATTATCCTTATGCTATTATTACTATCCCTATTACTCTTCCCTTTATCCTTATAACTATTAGTATTATCCGTATTACTATTATTATTATCGCTGTAACTATTATTATTATCCTTATTACTATTATTATTAGCACTATAACTACTATTGTTATCCTTATTACTAGTATTATTAGCACTATAACTAATATGCATATCCTTATTACTATTATTATTCGCACTATAACTATTATTATTATCCTTATTACTATTATTATTAGCACGATAACTATTTTTATTATCCTTATTACTATTATTATCGCTATGACTGTTATTATTATCCTTACTGTACTATTACTATCCCTATTACTCTTGTCTCTATCCTTATAACTATTAGTATTATCCTTATTACTATTATTATTATCGCTATAACTATTATTATTAACCTTATTACTATTATTATTCGCACTATAACTATTATTATTATCCTTATTACTATTATTATTATCGCTATAACTATTATTATTATCCTTACTACTATTATTATTATCGCTATGACTGTTATTATTATCCTTATTCTATTATTACTCTCCCTATTACTCTTCCCTTTATCCTTATAACTAATAGTATTATCCTTATTACTATTATTTTTATCGCTATAACTTTTATTATTATCCTTACTACTATTATTATTATTATCGCTATGACTGTAATTATTATCCTTATTCTATTATTACTATCCCTATTACTCTTCCCTTTATCCTTATAACTATTAGTATTATCCTTATTACTATTATTATTATCGCTATAACTATTATTATTATCCTTACTCTACAATTACTATCCGTATTACTCTTGTCTCTATCCTTATAACTAATATTATTATGCTTATTACTATTATTATTATCGCTATAACTATTATTATTATCCTTACTACTATTATTATTATCGCTATGACTGTTATTATTATCCTTATTCTATTATTACTATCCCTATTACTCTTGTCTTTATCCTGATAATTATTATTATTTCCCTTATTACTATTATTATTATCGCTATAACTGTTATTATTATCCTTATTACTAGTATTATTAGCACTATAACTAATATGCATATCCTTATTACTATTATTATTCGCACTATAACTATCATTATTATCCTTATTACTATTATTATTATCGCTATGACTGTTATTGTTATCCTTATTCTATTATTACTATCCCTATTACTCTTCCCTTTATCCTTATAACTATTAGTATTATCCTTATTACTATTATTATTATCGCTATAACTATTATTATTATCCTTATTAATATTATTATTCGCACTATAACTATTATTATTATCGCTCTAACCATTATTATTATCCTTACTACTATTATTATTATTATCGCTATGACTGTTATTATTATCCTTATTATATTATTACTATCCCTATTACTCTTGTCTTTATCCTTGTACCTATTATTATTATCCTTATTACTATTATTATTATCGCTATAACTATTATTGTTATCCTTATTACTATTATTACTAGCACTATAACTATTATGTTTATCCTTATTACTATGATTATTATTGCTATAACTGTTATTATTATCCTTATTACTATTATTATTAGCACGATAACTATTATTATTATCCTTATTACTATTATTAGCGCTATGACTGTTATTATTATCCTTACTCTACTATTACTATCCTTATTACTCTTGTCTCTATCCTTATAACTATTATTATTATGCTTATTGCTATTATTATTATCGCTATAACTATTATTATTATCCTTACTACCATTATTATTATCGCTATAACTATTATTATGTTCGCTATGACTGTTATTAGTATCCTTATTCTATTATTACTATCCCTATTACTTTTGTCTTTATCCTTATAACTATTATTATTATGCTTATTACTATTATTATTATCGCTATACCTATTATTATTATCCTTACTACCATTATTATTATTGCTATGACTTTTATTATTTTCCTTATTCTATTATTACTATCCCTATTACTCTTCCCTCTATCCTTATAACTATTAGTATTATCCTTATTACTATTATTATTACCGCTATAACTATTATTATTATCCTTACTCTACTATTACTATCCCTATTACTCTTGTCTCTATCCTTATAACTATTATTATTATGCTTATTACTATTATTATTAGCACGATAACTATTATTATTATCCTTACTACTATTATTATTATTATCGCTTCGACTGTTATTATTATCCTTATTCTATTATTACTATCCCTATTACTTTTGTCTTTATCCTGATAATTATTATTATTTCCCTTATTACTATTATTATTATCGCTATAACTGTTATTATTATCCTTATTACTAGTATTATTAGCACTATAACTAATATGCATATGCTTATTACTATTATTATTCGCACTATAACTATCATTATTATTCTTATTACTATTATTATTATCGCTATGACTGTTATTGTTATACTTATTCTGTTATTACTATCCCTATTACTCTTCTCTTTATCCTTATAACTATTATTATTACCCTTCTTACTATTATTATTATCGCTATGACTGTTATTATTATCCTTATTACTAGTATTATTAGCACTATAACTATTATGTTTATTCTTATTACTATTATTATTCGCACTATAACTATTATTATTATCCTTATTACTATTATTATTATCGCTATAACTATTATTGTTATCCTTATTACTATTATTACTAGCACTATAACTATTATGTTTATCCTTATTACTATGATTATTATTGCTATAACTGTTATTATTATCCTTATTACTATTATTATTAGCACGATAACTATTATTATTATCCGTATTACTATTATTAGCGCTATGACTGTTATTATTATCCTTACTCTACTATTACTATCCTTATTACTCTTGTCTCTATCCTTATAACTATTATTATTATGCTTATTACTATTATTATTATCGCTATAACTATTATTATTATCCTTACTACCATTATTATTATCGCTATAACTATTATTATGTTCGCTATGACTGTTATTAGTATCCTTATTCTATTATTACTATCCCTATTACTTTTGTCTTTATCCTTATAACTATTATTATTATGCTTATTACTATTATTATTATCGCTATACCTATTATTATTATCCTTACTACCATTATTATTATTGCTATGACTTTTATTATTTTCCTTATTCTATTATTACTATCCCTATTACTCTTCCCTCTATCCTTATAACTATTAGTATTATCCTTATTACTATTTTTATTATCGCTATAACTATTATTATTATCCTTACTCTACTATTACTATCCCTATTACTCTTGTCTCTATCCTTATAACTATTATTATTATGCTTATTACTATTATTATTAGCACGATAACTATTATTATTATCCTTATTCTATTATTACTATCCCTATTACTTTTGTCTTTATCCTGATAATTATTATTATTTCCCTTATTACTATTATTATTATCGCTATAACTGTTATTATTATCCTTATTACTAGTATTATTAGCACTATAACTAATATGCATATGCTTATTACTATTATTATTCGCACTATAGCTATCATTATTATTCTTATTACTATTATTATTATCGCTATGACTGTTATTGTTATACTTATTCTGTTATTACTATCCCTATTACTCTTCTCTTTATCCTTATAACTATTATTATTACCCTTCTTACTATTATTATTATCGCTATGACTGTTATTATTATCCTTATTACTAGTATTATTAGCACTATAACTATTATTATTATCCTTATTACTATTATTGCTAGCACTATAATTATTATGTTTATCCTTATTACTATTATTATTAGCACGATAACTATTATTATTATCCTTATTACTATTATTATTATCGCTATAACTATTATTATTATCCTTACTACTATTATTTTTGTCGCTATGACTGTTATTATTATCCTTATTCTATTATTACTATCCCTATTGCTCTTCCCTTTATCCTTATAACTATTAGTATTATCCTTATTACTATTATTATTATCGCTATAACTGTTATTATTATCCTTATTACTAGTATTATTAGCACTATAGCTAATATGTTTATCCTTATTACTATTATTATTCGCACTATAACTATTATTATTATCCTTATTACTATTATTTTTATCGCTATAACTATTATTATTATCCTTACTACTATTATTATTATTATCGCTATGACTGTAATTATTATCCTTATTCTATTATTACTATCCCTATTACTCTTGTCTTTATCCTTATAACTATTATTATTATCGCTATAACTATTATTATTATCCTTATTACTATTATTATTATTGCTATAACTGTTATTATTATCCTTATTACTATTATTATTAGCACTATAACTATTATTATTATCCTTATTACTATTATTATCGCTATGACTGTTATTATTATCCTTACTCTACTATTACTATCCGTATTACTCTTGTCTCTATCCTTATAACTATTATTATTATCGCTATAACTATTATTATTATCCTTACTACCATTATTATTATCGCTATGACTGTTATTATTATCCGTATTCTATTATTACTATCCCTATTGCTCTTCCCTTTATCCTTATAACTATTAGTATTATCCTTATTACTATTATTATTATCGCTATAACTATTATTATTATCCTTACTCTACAATTACTATCCGTATTACTCTTGTCTCTATCCTTATAACTAATATTATTATGCTTATTACTATTATTATTATCGCTATAACTATTATTATTATCCTTACTTCTATTATTATTATCGCTATGACTGTTATTATTATCCTTATTCTATTATTACTATCCCTATTACTCTTGTCTTTATCCTGATAATTATTATTATTTCCCTTATTACTATTATTATTATCGCTATAACTGTTATTATTATCCTTATTACTAGTATTATTAGCACTATAACTAATATGCATATCCTTATTACTATTATTATTCGCACTATAACTATCATTATTATCCTTATTACTATTATTATTATCGCTATGACTGTTATTGTTATCCTTATTCTATTATTACTATCCCTAATACTCTTCCCTTTATCCTTATAACTATTAGTATTATCCTTATTACTATTATTATTATCGCTATAACTATTATTATTATCCTTATTAATATTATTATTCGCACTATAACTATTATTATTATCGCTCTAACCATTATTATTATCCTTACTACTATTATTATTATTATCGCTATGACTGTTATTATTATCCTTATTATATTATTACTATCCCTATTACTCTTGTCTTTATCCTTGTACCTATTATTATTATCCTTATTACTATTATTATTATCGCTATAACTATTATTGTTATCCTTATTACTATTATTACTAGCACTATAACTATTATGTTTATCCTTATTACTATGATTATTATTGCTATAACTGTTATTATTATCCTTATTACTATTATTATTAGCACGATAACTATTATTATTATCCTTATTACTATTATTAGCGCTATGACTGTTATTATTATCCTTACTCTACTATTACTATCCTTATTACTCTTGTCTCTATCCTTATAACTATTATTATTATGCTTATTACTATTATTATTATCGCTATAACTATTATTATTATCCTTACTACCATTATTATTATCGCTATAACTATTATTATGTTCGCTATGACTGTTATTAGTATCCTTATTCTATTATTACTATCCCTATTACTTTTGTCTTTATCCTTATAACTATTATTATTATGCTTATTACTATTATTATTATCGCTATACCTACTATTATTATCCTTACTACCATTATTATTATTGCTATGACTTTTATTATTTTCTTTATTCTATTATTACTATCCCTATTACTCTTCCCTCTATCCTTATAACTATTAGTATTATCCTTATTACTATTATTATTATCGCTATAACTATTATTATTATCCTTACTCTACTATTACTATCCCTATTACTCTTGTATCTATCCTTATAACTATTATTATTATGCTTATTACTATTATTATTAGCACGATAACTATTATTATTATCCTTACTACTATTATTATTATTATCGCTTTGACTGTTATTATTATCCTTATTCTATTATTACTATCCCTATTACTTTTGTCTTTATCCTGATAATTATTATTATTTCCCTTATTACTATTATTATTATCGCTATAACTGTTATTATTATCCTTATTACTAGTATTATTAGCACTATAACTAATATGCATATCCTTATTACTATTATTATTCGCACTATAACTATCATTATTATCCTTATTACTATTATTATTATCGCTATGACTGTTATTGTTATCCTTATTCTATTATTACTATCCCTAATACTCTTCCCTTTATCCTTATAACTATTAGTATTATCCTTATTACTATTATTATTATCGCTATAACTATTATTATTATCCTTATTAATATTATTATTCGCACTATAACTATTATTATTATCGCTCTAACCATTATTATTATCCTTACTACTATTATTATTATTATCGCTATGACTGTTATTATTATCCTTATTATATTATTACTATCCCTATTACTCTTGTCTTTATCCTTGTACCTATTATTATTATCCTTATTACTATTATTATTATCGCTATAACTATTATTGTTATCCTTATTACTATTATTACTAGCACTATAACTATTATGTTTATCCTTATTACTATGATTATTATTGCTATAACTGTTATTATTATCCTTATTACTATTATTATTAGCACGATAACTATTATTATTATCCTTATTACTATTATTAGCGCTATGACTGTTATTATTATCCTTACTCTACTATTACTATCCTTATTACTCTTGTCTCTATCCTTATAACTATTATTATTATGCTTATTACTATTATTATTATCGCTATAACTATTATTATTATCCTTACTACCATTATTATTATCGCTATAACTATTATTATGTTCGCTATGACTGTTATTAGTATCCTTATTCTATTATTACTATCCCTATTACTTTTGTCTTTATCCTTATAACTATTATTATTATGCTTATTACTATTATTATTATCGCTATACCTACTATTATTATCCTTACTACCATTATTATTATTGCTATGACTTTTATTATTTTCTTTATTCTATTATTACTATCCCTATTACTCTTCCCTCTATCCTTATAACTATTAGTATTATCCTTATTACTATTATTATTATCGCTATAACTATTATTATTATCCTTACTCTACTATTACTATCCCTATTACTCTTGTATCTATCCTTATAACTATTATTATTATGCTTATTACTATTATTATTAGCACGATAACTATTATTATTATCCTTACTACTATTATTATTATTATCGCTTTGACTGTTATTATTATCCTTATTCTATTATTACTATCCCTATTACTTTTGTCTTTATCCTGATAATTATTATTATTTCCCTTATTACTATTATTATTATCGCTATAACTGTTATTATTATCCTTATTACTAGTATTATTAGCACTATAACTAATATGCATATGCTTATTACTATTATTATTCGCACTATAGCTATCATTATTATTCTTATTACTATTATTATTATCGCTATGACTGTTATTGTTATACTTATTCTGTTATTACTATCCCTATTACTCTTCTCTTTATCCTTATAACTATTATTATTACCCTTCTTACTATTATTATTATCGCTATGACTGTTATTATTATCCTTATTACTAGTATTATTAGCACTATAACTATTATTATTATCCTTATTACTATTATTGCTAGCACTATAATTATTATGTTTATCCTTATTACTATTATTATTAGCACGATAACTATTATTATTATCCTTATTACTATTATTATCGCTATGACTGTTATTATTATCCCTACTCTACTATTACTATTCGTATTACTCTTGTCTCTATCCTTATAACTATTATTATTATGCTTATTACTATTATTATTATCGCTATAACTATTATTATTATCCTTACTACTATTATTTTTGTCGCTATGACTGTTATTATTATCCTTATTCTATTATTACTATCCCTATTGCTCTTCCCTTTATCCTTATAACTATTAGTATTATCCTTATTACTATTATTATTATCGCTATAACTGTTATTATTATCCTTATTACTAGTATTATTAGCACTATAGCTAATATGTTTATCCTTATTACTATTATTATTCGCACTATAACTATTATTATTATCCTTATTACTATTATTTTTATCGCTATAACTATTATTATTATCCTTACTACTATTATTATTATTATCGCTATGACTGTAATTATTATCCTTATTCTATTATTACTATCCCTATTACTCTTGTCTTTATCCTTATAACTATTATTATTATCGCTATAACAATTATTATTATCCTTACTCTACAATTACTATCCGTATTACTCTTGTCTCTATCCTTATAACTAATATTATTATGCTTATTACTATTATTATTATCGCTATAACTATTATTATTATCCTTACTTCTATTATTATTATCGCTATGACTGTTATTATTATCCTTATTCTATTATTACTATCCCTATTACTCTTGTCTTTATCCTGATAATTATTATTATTTCCCTTATTACTATTATTATTATCGCTATAACTGTTATTATTATCCTTATTACTAGTATTATTAGCACTATAACTAATATGCATATCCTTATTACTATTATTATTCGCACTATAACTATCATTATTATCCTTATTACTATTATTATTATCGCTATGACTGTTATTGTTATCCTTATTCTATTGTTACTATCCCTATTACTCTTCCCTTTATCCTTATAACTGTTAGTATTATCCTTATTACTATTATTATTATCGCTATAACTATTATTATTATCCTTATTAATATTATTATTCGCACTATAACTATTATTATTATCGCTCTAACCATTATTATTATCCTTACTACTATTATTATTATTATCGCTATGACTGTTATTATTATCCTTATTATATTATTACTATCCCTATTACTCTTGTCTTTATCCTTGTACCTATTATTATTATCCTTATTACTATTATTAT
This sequence comes from Megachile ligniseca, assembly GCA_945859555.1. Classification (NCBI taxonomy): domain Eukaryota; kingdom Metazoa; phylum Arthropoda; class Insecta; order Hymenoptera; family Megachilidae; genus Megachile; species Megachile ligniseca. The sequence continues at coordinate 346,941 of CAMAOC010000024.1, read as the reverse complement.
TATCGCTATAACTATTATTGTTATCCTTATTACTATTATTACTAGCACTATAACTATTATGTTTATCCTTATTACTATGATTATTATTGCTATAACTGTTATTATTATCCTTATTACTATTATTATTAGCACGATAACTATTATTATTATCCTTATTACTATTATTAGCGCTATGACTGTTATTATTATCCTTACTCTACTATTACTATCCTTATTACTCTTGTCTCTATCCTTATAACTATTATTATTATGCTTATTACTATTATTATTATCGCTATAACTATTATTATTATCCTTACTACCATTATTATTATCGCTATAACTATTATTATGTTCGCTATGACTGTTATTAGTATCCTTATTCTATTATTACTATCCCTATTACTTTTGTCTTTATCCTTATAACTATTATTATTATGCTTATTACTATTATTATTATCGCTATACCTATTATTATTATACTTACTACCATTATTATTATTGCTATGACTTTTATTATTTTCCTTATTCTATTATTACTATCCCTATTACTCTTCCCTCTATCCTTATAACTATTAGTATTATCCTTATTACTATTATTATTATCGCTATAACTATTATTATTATCCTTACTCTACTATTACTATCCCTATTACTCTTGTCTCTATCCTTATAACTATTATTATTATGCTTATTACTATTATTATTAGCACGATAACTATTATTATTATCCTTACTACTATTATTATTATTATCGCTTCGACTGTTATTATTATCCTTATTCTATTATTACTATCCCTATTACTTTTGTCTTTATCCTGATAATTATTATTATTTCCCTTATTACTATTATTATTATCGCTATAACTGTTATTATTATCCTTATTACTAGTATTATTAGCACTATAACTAATATGCATATGCTTATTACTATTATTATTCGCACTATAACTATCATTATTATTCTTATTACTATTATTATTATCGCTATGACTGTTATTGTTATACTTATTCTGTTATTACTATCCCTATTACTCTTCTCTTTATCCTTATAACTATTATTATTACCCTTCTTACTATTATTATTATCGCTATGACTGTTATTATTATCCTTATTACTAGTATTATTAGCACTATAACTATTATGTTTATTCTTATTACTATTATTATTCGCACTATAACTATTATTATTATCCTTATTACTATTATTATTATCGCTATAACTATTATTGTTATCCTTATTACTATTATTACTAGCACTATAACTATTATGTTTATCCTTATTACTATGATTATTATTGCTATAACTGTTGTTATTATCCTTATTACTATTATTATTAGCACGATAACTATTATTATTATCCGTATTACTATTATTAGCGCTATGACTGTTATTATTATCCTTACTCTACTATTACTATCCTTATTACTCTTGTCTCTATCCTTATAACTATTATTATTATGCTTATTACTATTATTATTATCGCTATAACTATTATTATTATCCTTACTACCATTATTATTATCGCTATAACTATTATTATTATCGCTATGACTGTTATTAGTATCCTTATTCTATTATTACTATCCCTATTACTTTTGTCTTTATCCTTATAACTATTATTATTATGCTTATTACTATTATTATTATCGCTATACCTATTATTATTATCCTTACTACCATTATTATTATTGCTATGACTTTTATTATTTTCCTTATTCTATTATTACTATCCCTATTACTCTTCCCTTTATCCTTATAACTATTAGTATTATCCTTATTACTATTATTATTATTGCTATAACTGTTATTATTATCCTTATTACTATTATTATTAGCACGATAACTATTTTTATTATCCTTATTACTATTATTATCGCTATGACTGTTATTATTATCCTTACTCTACTATTACTATCCTTATTACTCTTGTCTCTATCCTTATAACTATTATTATTATGCTTATTACTATTATTATTATCGCTATAACTATTATTATTATCCTTACTACCATTATTATTATCGCTATGACTGTTATTATTATCCTTATGCTATTATTACTATCCCTATTACTCTTCCCTTTATCCTTATAACTATTAGTATTATCCGTATTACTATTATTATTATCGCTGTAACTATTATTATTATCCTTATTACTATTATTATTAGCACTATAACTACTATTGTTATCCTTATTACTAGTATTATTAGCACTATAACTAATATGCATATCCTTATTACTATTATTATTCGCACTATAACTATTATTATTATCCTTATTACTATTATTATTAGCACGATAACTATTTTTATTATCCTTATTACTATTATTATCGCTATGACTGTTATTATTATCCTTACTGTACTATTACTATCCCTATTACTCTTGTCTCTATCCTTATAACTATTAGTATTATCCTTATTACTATTATTATTATCGCTATAACTATTATTATTAACCTTATTACTATTATTATTCGCACTATAACTATTATTATTATCCTTATTACTATTATTATTATCGCTATAACTATTATTATTATCCTTACTACTATTATTATTATCGCTATGACTGTTATTATTATCCTTATTCTATTATTACTCTCCCTATTACTCTTCCCTTTATCCTTATAACTAATAGTATTATCCTTATTACTATTATTTTTATCGCTATAACTATTATTATTATCCTTACTACTATTATTATTATTATGGCTATGACTGTAATTATTATCCTTATTCTATTATTACTATCCCTATTACTCTTGTCTTTATCCTTATAACTATTATTATTATCGCTATAACTATTATTATTATCCTTATTACTATTATTGCTAGCACTATAATTATTATGTTTATCCTTATTACTATTATTATTAGCACGATAACTATTATTATTATCCTTATTACTATTATTATCGCTATGACTTTTATTATTATCCCTACTCTACTATTACTATTCGTATTACTCTTGTCTCTATCCTTATAACTATTATTATTATGCTTATTACTATTATTATTATCGCTATAACTATTATTATTATCCTTACTACTATTATTATTATCGCTATGACTGTAATTATTATCCTTATTCTATTATTACTATCCCTATTACTCTTGTCTTTATCCTGATAATTATTATTATTTCCCTTATTACTATTATTATTATCGCTATAACTGTTATTATTATCCTTATTACTAGTATTATTAGCACTATAACTAATATGCATATCCTTATTACTATTATTATTCGCACTATAACTATCATTATTATCCTTATTACTATTATTATTATCGCTATGACTGTTATTGTTATCCTTATTCTATTATTACTATCCCTATTACTCTTCCCTTTATCCTTATAACTATTAGTATTATCCTTATTACTATTATTATTATCGCTATAACTATTATTATTATCCTTATTAATATTATTATTCGCACTATAACTATTATTATTATCGCTCTAACCATTATTATTATCCTTACTACTATTATTATTATTATCGCTATGACTGTTATTATTATCCTTATTATATTATTACTATCCCTATTACTCTTGTCTTTATCCTTGTACCTATTATTATTATCCTTATTACTATTATTATTATCGCTATAACTATTATTGTTATCCTTATTACTATTATTACTAGCACTATAACTATTATGTTTATCCTTATTACTATGATTATTATTGCTATAACTGTTATTATTATCCTTATTACTATTATTATTAGCACGATAACTATTATTATTATCCTTATTACTATTATTAGCGCTATGACTGTTATTATTATCCTTACTCTACTATTACTATCCTTATTACTCTTGTCTCTATCCTTATAACTATTATTATTATGCTTATTGCTATTATTATTATCGCTATAACTATTATTATTATCCTTACTACCATTATTATTATCGCTATAACTATTATTATGTTCGCTATGACTGTTATTAGTATCCTTATTCTATTATTACTATCCCTATTACTTTTGTCTTTATCCTTATAACTATTATTATTATGCTTATTACTATTATTATTATCGCTATACCTATTATTATTATCCTTACTACCATTATTATTATTGCTATGACTTTTATTATTTTCCTTATTCTATTATTACTATCCCTATTACTCTTCCCTCTATCCTTATAACTATTAGTATTATCCTTATTACTATTATTATTACCGCTATAACTATTATTATTATCCTTACTCTACTATTACTATCCCTATTACTCTTGTCTCTATCCTTATAACTATTATTATTATGCTTATTACTATTATTATTAGCACGATAACTATTATTATTATCCTTACTACTATTATTATTATTATCGCTTCGACTGTTATTATTATCCTTATTCTATTATTACTATCCCTATTACTTTTGTCTTTATCCTGATAATTATTATTATTTCCCTTATTACTATTATTATTATCGCTATAACTGTTATTATTATCCTTATTACTAGTATTATTAGCACTATAACTAATATGCATATGCTTATTACTATTATTATTCGCACTATAACTATCATTATTATTCTTATTACTATTATTATTATCGCTATGACTGTTATTGTTATACTTATTCTGTTATTACTATCCCTATTACTCTTCTCTTTATCCTTATAACTATTATTATTACCCTTCTTACTATTATTATTATCGCTATGACTGTTATTATTATCCTTATTACTAGTATTATTAGCACTATAACTATTATGTTTATTCTTATTACTATTATTATTCGCACTATAACTATTATTATTATCCTTATTACTATTATTATTATCGCTATAACTATTATTGTTATCCTTATTACTATTATTACTAGCACTATAACTATTATGTTTATCCTTATTACTATGATTATTATTGCTATAACTGTTATTATTATCCTTATTACTATTATTATTAGCACGATAACTATTATTATTATCCGTATTACTATTATTAGCGCTATGACTGTTATTATTATCCTTACTCTACTATTACTATCCTTATTACTCTTGTCTCTATCCTTATAACTATTATTATTATGCTTATTACTATTATTATTATCGCTATAACTATTATTATTATCCTTACTACCATTATTATTATCGCTATAACTATTATTATGTTCGCTATGACTGTTATTAGTATCCTTATTCTATTATTACTATCCCTATTACTTTTGTCTTTATCCTTATAACTATTATTATTATGCTTATTACTATTATTATTATCGCTATACCTATTATTATTATCCTTACTACCATTATTATTATTGCTATGACTTTTATTATTTTCCTTATTCTATTATTACTATCCCTATTACTCTTCCCTCTATCCTTATAACTATTAGTATTATCCTTATTACTATTATTATTATCGCTATAACTATTATTATTATCCTTACTCTACTATTACTATCCCTATTACTCTTGTCTCTATCCTTATAACTATTATTATTATGCTTATTACTATTATTATTAGCACGATAACTATTATTATTATCCTTACTACTATTATTATTATTATCGCTTTGACTGTTATTATTATCCTTATTCTATTATTACTATCCCTATTACTTTTGTCTTTATCCTGATAATTATTATTATTTCCCTTATTACTATTATTATTATCGCTATAACTGTTATTATTATCCTTATTACTAGTATTATTAGCACTATAACTAATATGCATATGCTTATTACTATTATTATTCGCACTATAGCTATCATTATTATTCTTATTACTATTATTATTATCGCTATGACTGTTATTGTTATACTTATTCTGTTATTACTATCCCTATTACTCTTCTCTTTATCCTTATAACTATTATTATTACCCTTCTTACTATTATTATTATCGCTATGACTGTTATTATTATCCTTATTACTAGTATTATTAGCACTATAACTATTATTATTATCCTTATTACTATTATTGCTAGCACTATAATTATTATGTTTATCCTTATTACTATTATTATTAGCACGATAACTATTATTATTATCCTTATTACTATTATTATTATCGCTATAACTATTATTATTATCCTTACTACTATTATTTTTGTCGCTATGACTGTTATTATTATCCTTATTCTATTATTACTATCCCTATTGCTCTTCCCTTTATCCTTATAACTATTAGTATTATCCTTATTACTATTATTATTATCGCTATAACTGTTATTATTATCCTTATTACTAGTATTATTAGCACTATAGCTAATATGTTTATCCTTATTACTATTATTATTCGCACTATAACTATTATTATTATCCTTATTACTATTATTTTTATCGCTATAACTATTATTATTATCCTTACTACTATTATTATTATTATCGCTATGACTGTAATTATTATCCTTATTCTATTATTACTATCCCTATTACTCTTGTCTTTATCCTTATAACTATTATTATTATCGCTATAACTATTATTATTATCCTTATTACTATTATTATTATTGCTATAACTGTTATTATTATCCTTATTACTATTATTATTAGCACTATAACTATTATTATTATCCTTATTACTATTATTATCGCTATGACTGTTATTATTATCCTTACTCTACTATTACTATCCGTATTACTCTTGTCTCTATCCTTATAACTATTATTATTATCGCTATAACTATTATTATTATCCTTACTACCATTATTATTATCGCTATGACTGTTATTATTATCCGTATTCTATTATTACTATCCCTATTGCTCTTCCCTTTATCCTTATAACTATTAGTATTATCCTTATTACTATTATTATTATCGCTATAACTATTATTATTATCCTTACTCTACAATTACTATCCGTATTACTCTTGTCTCTATCCTTATAACTAATATTATTATGCTTATTACTATTATTATTATCGCTATAACTATTATTATTATCCTTACTTCTATTATTATTATCGCTATGACTGTTATTATTATCCTTATTCTATTATTACTATCCCTATTACTCTTGTCTTTATCCTGATAATTATTATTATTTCCCTTATTACTATTATTATTATCGCTATAACTGTTATTATTATCCTTATTACTAGTATTATTAGCACTATAACTAATATGCATATCCTTATTACTATTATTATTCGCACTATAACTATCATTATTATCCTTATTACTATTATTATTATCGCTATGACTGTTATTGTTATCCTTATTCTATTATTACTATCCCTAATACTCTTCCCTTTATCCTTATAACTATTAGTATTATCCTTATTACTATTATTATTATCGCTATAACTATTATTATTATCCTTATTAATATTATTATTCGCACTATAACTATTATTATTATCGCTCTAACCATTATTATTATCCTTACTACTATTATTATTATTATCGCTATGACTGTTATTATTATCCTTATTATATTATTACTATCCCTATTACTCTTGTCTTTATCCTTGTACCTATTATTATTATCCTTATTACTATTATTATTATCGCTATAACTATTATTGTTATCCTTATTACTATTATTACTAGCACTATAACTATTATGTTTATCCTTATTACTATGATTATTATTGCTATAACTGTTATCATTATCCTTATTACTATTATTATTAGCACGATAACTATTATTATTATCCTTATTACTATTATTAGCGCTATGACTGTTATTATTATCCTTACTCTACTATTACTATCCTTATTACTCTTGTCTCTATCCTTATAACTATTATTATTATGCTTATTACTATTATTATTATCGCTATAACTATTATTATTATCCTTACTACCATTATTATTATCGCTATAACTATTATTATGTTCGCTATGACTGTTATTAGTATCCTTATTCTATTATTACTATCCCTATTACTTTTGTCTTTATCCTTATAACTATTATTATTATGCTTATTACTATTATTATTATCGCTATACCTACTATTATTATCCTTACTACCATTATTATTATTGCTATGACTTTTATTATTTTCTTTATTCTATTATTACTATCCCTATTACTCTTCCCTCTATCCTTATAACTATTAGTATTATCCTTATTACTATTATTATTATCGCTATAACTATTATTATTATCCTTACTCTACTATTACTATCCCTATTACTCTTGTATCTATCCTTATAACTATTATTATTATGCTTATTACTATTATTATTAGCACGATAACTATTATTATTATCCTTACTACTATTATTATTATTATCGCTTTGACTGTTATTATTATCCTTATTCTATTATTACTATCCCTATTACTTTTGTCTTTATCCTGATAATTATTATTATTTCCCTTATTACTATTATTATTATCGCTATAACTGTTATTATTATCCTTATTACTAGTATTATTAGCACTATAACTAATATGCATATGCTTATTACTATTATTATTCGCACTATAGCTATCATTATTATTCTTATTACTATTATTATTATCGCTATGACTGTTATTGTTATACTTATTCTGTTATTACTATCCCTATTACTCTTCTCTTTATCCTTATAACTATTATTATTACCCTTCTTACTATTATTATTATCGCTATGACTGTTATTATTATCCTTATTACTAGTATTATTAGCACTATAACTATTATTATTATCCTTATTACTATTATTGCTAGCACTATAATTATTATGTTTATCCTTATTACTATTATTATTAGCACGATAACTATTATTATTATCCTTATTACTATTATTATCGCTATGACTGTTATTATTATCCCTACTCTACTATTACTATTCGTATTACTCTTGTCTCTATCCTTATAACTATTATTATTATGCTTATTACTATTATTATTATCGCTATAACTATTATTATTATCCTTACTACTATTATTTTTGTCGCTATGACTGTTATTATTATCCTTATTCTATTATTACTATCCCTATTGCTCTTCCCTTTATCCTTATAACTATTAGTATTATCCTTATTACTATTATTATTATCGCTATAACTGTTATTATTATCCTTATTACTAGTATTATTAGCACTATAGCTAATATGTTTATCCTTATTACTATTATTATTCGCACTATAACTATTATTATTATCCTTATTACTATTATTTTTATCGCTATAACTATTATTATTATCCTTACTACTATTATTATTATTATCGCTATGACTGTAATTATTATCCTTATTCTATTATTACTATCCCTATTACTCTTGTCTTTATCCTTATAACTATTATTATTATCGCTATAACTATTATTATTATCCTTACTCTACAATTACTATCCGTATTACTCTTGTCTCTATCCTTATAACTAATATTATTATGCTTATTACTATTATTATTATCGCTATAACTATTATTATTATCCTTACTTCTATTATTATTATCGCTATGACTGTTATTATTATCCTTATTCTATTATTACTATCCCTATTACTCTTGTCTTTATCCTGATAATTATTATTATTTCCCTTATTACTATTATTATTATCGCTATAACTGTTATTATTATCCTTATTACTAGTATTATTAGCACTATAACTAATATGCATATCCTTATTACTATTATTATTCGCACTATAACTATCATTATTATCCTTATTACTATTATTATTATCGCTATGACTGTTATTGTTATCCTTATTCTATTATTACTATCCCTATTACTCTTCCCTTTATCCTTATAACTATTAGTATTATCCTTATTACTATTATTATTATCGCTATAACTATTATTATTATCCTTATTAATATTATTATTCGCACTATAACTATTATTATTATCGCTCTAACCATTATTATTATCCTTACTACTATTATTATTATTATCGCTATGACTGTTATTATTATCCTTATTATATTATTACTATCCCTATTACTCTTGTCTTTATCCTTGTACCTATTATTATTATCCTTATTACTATTATTATTATCGCTATAACTATTATTGTTATCCTTATTACTATTATTACTAGCACTATAACTATTATGTTTATCCTTATTACTATGATTATTATTGCTATAACTGTTATTATTATCCTTATTACTATTATTATTAGCACGATAACTATTATTATTATCCTTATTACTATTATTAGCGCTATGACTGTTATTATTATCCTTACTCTACTATTACTATCCTTATTACTCTTGTCTCTATCCTTATAACTATTATTATTATGCTTATTACTATTATTATTATCGCTATAACTATTATTATTATCCTTACTACCATTATTATTATCGCTATAACTATTATTATGTTCGCTATGACTGTTATTAGTATCCTTATTCTATTATTACTATCCCTATTACTTTTGTCTTTATCCTTATAACTATTATTATTATGCTTATTACTATTATTATTATCGCTATACCTATTATTATTATCCTTACTACCATTATTATTATTGCTATGACTTTTATTATTTTCCTTATTCTATTATTACTATCCCTATTACTCTTCCCTCTATCCTTATAACTATTAGTATTATCCTTATTACTATTATTATTATCGCTATAACTATTATTATTATCCTTACTCTACTATTACTATCCCTATTACTCTTGTCTCTATCCTTATAACTATTATTATTATGCTTATTACTATTATTATTAGCACGATAACTATTATTATTATCCTTACTACTATTATTATTATTATCGCTTCGACTGTTATTATTATCCTTATTCTATTATTACTATCCCTATTACTTTTGTCTTTATCCTGATAATTATTATTATTTCCCTTATTACTATTATTATTATCGCTATAACTGTTATTATTATCCTTATTACTAGTATTATTAGCACTATAACTAATATGCATATGCTTATTACTATTATTATTCGCACTATAACTATCATTATTATTCTTATTACTATTATTATTATCGCTATGACTGTTATTGTTATACTTATTCTGTTATTACTATCCCTATTACTCTTCTCTTTATCCTTATAACTATTATTATTACCCTTCTTACTATTATTATTATCGCTATGACTGTTATTATTATCCTTATTACTAGTATTATTAGCACTATAACTATTATGTTTATTCTTATTACTATTATTATTCGCACTATAACTATTATTATTATCCTTATTACTATTATTATTATCGCTATAACTATTATTATTATCCGTATTACTATTATTAGCGCTATGACTGTTATTATTATCCTTACTCTACTATTACTATCCTTATTACTCTTGTCTCTATCCTTATAACTATTATTATTATGCTTATTACTATTATTATTATCGCTATAACTATTATTATTATCCTTACTACCATTATTATTATCGCTATAACTATTATTATTATCGCTATGACTGTTATTAGTATCCTTATTCTATTATTACTATCCCTATTACTTTTGTCTTTATCCTTATAACTATTATTATTATGCTTATTACTATTATTATTATCGCTATACCTATTATTATTATCCTTACTACCATTATTATTATTGCTATGACTTTTATTATTTTCCTTATTCTATTATTACTATCCCTATTACTCTTCCCTTTATCCTTATAACTATTAGTATTATCCTTATTACTATTATTATTATCGCTATAACTATTATTATTATCCTTACTCTACTATTACTATCCCTATTACTCTTGTCTCTATCCTTATAACTATTATTATTATGCTTATTACTATTATTATTATCGCTATAACTATTATTATTATCCTTACTACTATTATTATTATCGGTATGACTGTTATTATTATCCTTATTCTATTATTACTATCCCTATTACTCTTGTCTTTATCCTGATAATTATTATTATTTCCCTTATTACTATTATTATTATCGCTATAACTGTTATTATTATCCTTATTACTAGTATTATTAGCACTATAACTAATATGTTTATCCTTATTACTATTATTATTCGCACTATAACTATTATTATTATCCTTACTACTATTATTATTATCGCTATGACTGTTATTGTTATACTTATTCTGTTATTACTATCCCTATTACTCTTGTCTTTATCCTGATAATTATTATTATTTCCCTTATTACTATTATTATTATCGCTATAACTGTTATTATTATCCTTATTACTAGTATTATTAGCACTATAACTAATATGTTTATCCTTATTACTATTATTATTCGCACTATAACTATTATTATTATCCTTATTACTATTATTTTTATCGCTATAACTATTATTATTATCCTTACTACTATTATTATTATTAACGCTATGACTGTAATTATTATCCTTATTCTATTATTACTATCCCTATTACTCTTGTCTTTATCCTTATAACTATTATTATTATCGCTATAACTATTATTATTATCCTTATTACTATTATTATTACTGCTATAACTGTTATTATTATCCTTATTACTATTGTTATTATCGCTATAACTATTATTATTATCCTTATTACTATTATTGCTAGCACTATAATTATTATGTTTATCCTTATTACTATTATTATTAGCACGATAACTATTATTATTATCCTTATTACTATTATTATCGCTATGACTGTTATTATTATCCCTACTCTACTATTACTATTCGTATTCATCTTGTCTCTATCCTTATAACTATTATTATTATGCTTATTACTATTATTATTATCGCTATAACTATTATTATTATCCTTACTACTATTATTTTTATCGCTATGACTGTTATTATTATCCTTATTCTATTATTACTATCCCTATTGCTCTTCCCTTTATCCTTATAACTATTAGTATTATCCTTATTACTATTATTATTATCGCTATAACTGTTATTATTATCCTTATTACTAGTATTATTAGCACTATAGCTAATATGTTTATCCTTATTACTATTATTATTCGCACTATAACTATTATTATTATCCTTATTACTATTATTTTTATCGCTATAACAATTATTATTATCCTTACTACTATTATTATTATTATCGCTATGACTGTAATTATTATCCTTATTCTATTATTACTATCCCTATTACTCTTGTCTTTATCCTTATAACTATTATTATTATCGCTATAACTATTATTATTATCCTTATTACTATTATTATTATTGCTATAACTGTTATTATTATCCTTATTACTATTATTATTAGCACTATAACCATTATTATTATCCTTATTACTATTATTATCGCTATGACTGTTATTATTATCCTTACTCTACTATTACTATCCGTATTACTCTTGTCTCTATCCTTATAACTATTATTATTATCGCTATAACTATTATTATTATCCTTACTCTACAATTACTATCCGTATTACTCTTGTCTCTATCCTTATAACTATTATTATTATGCTTATTACTATTATTATTATCGCTATAACTATTATTATTATCCTTACTACTATTATTATTATCGGTATGACTGTTATTATTATCCTTATTCTATTATTACTATCCCTATTACTCTTGTCTTTATCCTGATAATTATTATTATTTCCCTTATTACTATTATTATTATCGCTATAACTGTTATTATTATCCTTATTACTAGTATTATTAGCACTATAACTAATATGCATATCCTTATTACTATTATTATTCGCACTATAACTATCATTATTATCCTTATTACTATTATTATTATCGCTATGACTGTTATTGTTATCCTTATTCTATTATTACTATCCCTATTACTCTTCCCTATATCCTTATAACTATTAGTATTATCCTTATTACTATTATTATTATCGCTATAACTATTATTATTATCCTTACTCTACTATTACTATCCCTATTACTCTTGTCTCTATCCTTATAACTATTATTATTATGCTTATTACTATTATTATTAGCACGATAACTATTATTATTATCCTTACTACTATTATTATTATTATCGCTTTGACTGTTATTATTATCCTTATTCTATTATTACTATCCCTATTACTTTTGTCTTTATCCTGATAATTATTATTATTTCCCTTATTACTATTATTATTATCGCTATAACTGTTATTATTATCCTTATTACTAGTATTATTAGCACTATAACTAATATGCATATGCTTATTACTATTATTATTCGCACTATAGCTATCATTATTATTCTTATTACTATTATTATTATCGCTATGACTGTTATTGTTATACTTATTCTGTTATTACTATCCCTATTACTCTTCTCTTTATCCTTATAACTATTATTATTACCCTTCTTACTATTATTATTATCGCTATGACTGTTATTATTATCCTTATTACTAGTATTATTAGCACTATAACTATTATGTTTATTCTTATTACTATTATTATTCGCACTATAACTATTATTATTATCCTTATTACTATTATTATTATCGCTATAACTATTATTGTTATCCTTATTACTATTATTACTAGCACTATAACTATTATGTTTATCCTTATTACTATGATTATTATTGCTATAACTGTTATTATTATCCTTATTACTATTATTATTAGCACGATAACTATTATTATTATCCGTATTACTATTATGAGCGCTATGACTGTTATTATTATCCTTACTCTACTATTACTATCCTTATTACTCTTGTCTCTATCCTTATAACTATTATTATTATGCTTATTACTATTATTATTATCGCTATAACTATTATTATTATCCTTACTACCATTATTATTATCGCTATAACTATTATTATTATCGCTATGACTGTTATTAGTATCCTTATTCTATTATTACTATCCCTATTACTTTTGTCTTTATCCTTATAACTATTATTATTATGCTTATTACTATTATTATTATCGCTATACCTATTATTATTATCCTTACTACCATTATTATTATTGCTATGACTTTTATTATTTTCCTTATTCTATTATTACTATCCCTATTACTCTTCCCTTTATCCTTATAACTATTAGTATTATCCCTATTACTATTATTATTATCGCTATAACTATTATTATTATCCTTACTCTACTATTACTATCCCTATTACTCTTGTCTCTATCCTTATAACTATTATTATTATGCTTATTACTATTATTATTATCGCTATAACTATTATTATTATCCTTACTACTATTATTATTATCGGTATGACTGTTATTATTATCCTTATTCTATTATTACTATCCCTATTACTCTTGTCTTTATCCTGATAATTATTATTATTTCCCTTATTACTATTATTATTATCGCTATAACTGTTATTATTATCCTTATTACTAGTATTATTAGCACTATAACTAATATGTTTATCCCTATTACTATTATTATTCGCACTATAACTATTATTATTATCCTTACTACTATTATTATTATCGGTATGACTGTTATTATTATCCTTATTCTATTATTACTATCCCTATTACTCTTGTCTTTATCCTGATAATTATTATTATTTCCCTTATTACTATTATTATTATCGCTATAACTGTTATTATTATCCTTATTACTAGAATTATTAGCACTATAACTAATATGTTTATCCTTATTACTATTATTATTCGCACTATAACTATTATTATTATCCTTATTACTATTATTTTTATCGCTATAACTATTATTATTATCCTTACTACTATTATTATTATTAACGCTATGACTGTAATTATTATCCTTATTCTATTATTACTATCCCTATTACTCTTGTCTTTATCCTTATAACTATTATTATTATCGCTATAACTATTATTATTATCCTTATTACTATTATTATCACTGCTATAACTGTTATTATTATCCTTATTACTATTGTTATTATCGCTATAACTATTATTATTATCCTTATTACTATTATTGCTAGCACTATAATTATTATGTTTATCCTTATTACTATTATTATTCCCACGATAACTATTATTATTATCCTTATTACTATTATTATCGCTATGACTGTTATTATTATCCCTACTCTACTATTACTATTCGTATTCATCTTGTCTCTATCCTTATAACTATTATTATTATGCTTATTACTATTATTATTATCGCTATAACTATTATTATTATCCTTACTACTATTATTTTTATCGCTATGACTGTTATTATTATCCTTATTCTATTATTACTATCCCTATTGCTCTTCCCTTTATCCTTATAACTATTAGTATTATCCTTATTACTATTATTATTATCGCTATAACTGTTATTATTATCCTTATTACTAGTATTATTAGCACTATAGCTAATATGTTTATCCTTATTACTATTATTATTCGCACTATAACTATTATTATTATCCTTATTACTATTATTTTTATCGCTATAACTATTATTATTATCCTTACTACTATTATTATTATTATCGCTATGACTGTAATTATTATCCTTATTCTATTATTACTATCCCTATTACTCTTGTCTTTATCCTTATAACTATTATTATTATCGCTATAACTATTATTATTATCCTTATTACTATTATTATTATTGCTATAACTGTTATTATTATCCTTATTACCATTATTATTAGCACTATAACCATTATTATTATCCTTATTACTATTATTATCGCTATGACTGTTATTATTATCCTTACTCTACTATTACTATCCGTATTACTCTTGTCTCTATCCTTATAACTATTATTATTATCGCTATAACTATTATTATTATCCTTACTACCATTATTATTATCGCTATGACTGTTATTATTATCCTTATTCTATTATTACTATCCCTATTACTCTTCCATTTATCCTTATAACTATTAGTATTATCCTTATTACTATTATTATTATCGCTATAACTATTATTATTATCCTTACTCTACAATTACTATCCGTATTACTCTTGTCTCTATCCTTATAACTAATATTATTATGCTTATTACTATTATTATTATCGCTATAACTATTATTATTATCCTTACTGCTATTATTATTATCGGTATGACTGTTATTATTATCCTTATTCTATTATTACTATCCCTATTACTCTTGTCTTTATCCTGATAATTATTATTATTTCCCTTATTACTATTATTATTATCGCTATAACTATTATTATTATCCTTATTAATATTATTATTCGCACTGCAACTATTATTATTATCGCTCTAACCATTATTATTATCCTTACTACTATTATTATTATTATCGCTATGACTGTTATTATTATCCTTACTCTACTATTACTATCCGTATTACTCTTGTCTCTATCCTTATAACTATTATTATTATCGCTATAACTATTATTATTATCCTTACTACCATTATTATTAGCGCTATGACTGTTATTATTATCCTTACTCTACTATTACTATCCTTATTACTCTTGTCTCTATCCTTATAACTATTATAATTATGCTTATTACTATTATTATTATCGCTATAACTATTATTATTATCCTTACTACCATTATTATTATCGCTATAACTATTATTATGTTCGCTATGACTGTTATTAGTATCCTTATTCTATTATTACTATCCCTATTACTTTTGTCTTTATCCTTATAACTATTATTATTATGCTTATTACTATTATTATTATCGCTATACCTATTATTATTATCCTTACTACCATTATTATTATTGCTATGACTTTTATTATTTTCCTTATTCTATTATTACTATCCCTATTACTCTTCCCTCTATCCTTATAACTATTAGTATTATCCTTATTACTATTATTATTATCGCTATAACTATTATTATTATCCTTACTCTACTATTACTATCCCTATTACTCTTGTCTCTATCCTTATAACTATTATTATTATGCTTATTACTATTATTATTAGCACGATAACTATTATTATTATCCTTACTACTATTATTATTATTATCGCTTTGACTGTTATTATTATCCTTATTCTATTATTACTATCCCTATTACTTTTGTCTTTATCCTGATAATTATTATTATTTCTCTTATTACTATTATTATTATCGCTATAACTGTTATTATTATCCTTATTACTAGTATTATTAGCACTATAACTAATATGCATATGCTTATTACTATTATTATTCGCACTATAACTATTATTATTATTCTTATTACTATTATTATTATCGCTATGACTGTTATTGTTATACTTATTCTGTTATTACTATCCCTATTACTCTTCTCTTTATCCTTATAACTATTATTATTACCCTTCTTACTATTATTATTATCGCTATGACTGTTATTATTATCCTTATTACTAGTATTATTAGCACTATAACTATTATGTTTATTCTTATTACTATTATTATTCGCACTATAACTATTATTATTATCCTTATTACTATTATTATTATCGCTATAACTATTATTGGTATCCTTATTACTATTATTACTAGCACTATAACTATTATGTTTATCCTTATTACTATGATTATTATTGCTATAACTGTTATTATTATCCTTATTACTATTATTATTAGCACGATAACTATTATTATTATCCGTATTACTATTATTAGCGCTATGACTGTTATTATTATCCTTACTCTACTATTACTATCCTTATTACTCTTGTCTCTATCCTTATAACTATTATTATTATGCTTATTACTATTATTATTATCGCTATAACTATTATTATTATCCTTACTACCATTATTATTATCGCTATAACTATTATTATTATCGCTATGACTGTTATTAGTATCCTTATTCTATTATTACTATCCCTATTACTTTTGTCTTTATCCTTATAACTATTATTATTATGCTTATTACTATTATTATTATCGCTATACCTTTTATTATTATCCTTACTACCATTATTATTATTGCTATGACTTTTATTATTTTCCTTATTCTATTATTACTATCCCTATTACTCTTCCCTTTATCCTTATAACTATTAGTATTATCCTTATTACTATTATTATTATCGCTATAACTATTATTATTATCCTTACTCTACTATTACTATCCCTATTACTCTTGTCTCTATCCTTATAACTATTATTATTATGCTTATTACTATTATTATTAGCACGATAACTATTATTATTATCCTTACTACTATTATTATTATTATCGCTTTGACTGTTATTATTATCCTTATTCTATTATTACTATCCCTATTACTTTTGTCTTTATCCTGATAATTATTATTATTTCCCTTATTACTATTATTATTATCGCTATAACTGTTATTATTATCCTTATTACTAGTATTATTAGCACTATAACTAATATGCATATGCTTATTACTATTATTATTCGCACTATAACTATTATTATTATTCTTATTACTATTATTATTATCGCTATGACTGTTATTGTTATACTTATTCTGTTATTACTATCCCTATTACTCTTCTCTTTATCCTTATAACTATTATTATTACCCTTCTTACTATTATTATTATCGCTATGACTGTTATTATTATCCTTATTACTAGTATTATTAGCACGATAACTATTATTATTATCCGTATTACTATTATTAGCGCTATGACTGTTATTATTATCCTTACTCTACTATTACTATCCTTATTACTCTTGTCTCTATCCTTATAACTATTATTATTATGCTTATTACTATTATTATTATCGCTATAACTATTATTATTATCCTTACTACCATTATTATTATCGCTATAACTATTATTATTATCGCTATGACTGTTATTAGTATCCTTATTCTATTATTACTATCCCTATTACTTTTGTCTTTATCCTTATAACTATTATTATTATGCTTATTACTATTATTATTATCGCTATACCTTTTATTATTATCCTTACTACCATTATTATTATTGCTATGACTTTTATTATTTTCCTTATTCTATTATTACTATCCCTATTACTCTTCCCTTTATCCTTATAACTATTAGTATTATCCTTATTACTATTATTATTATCGCTATAACTATTATTATTATCCTTATTACTATTATTATTAGCACTATAACTATTATTATTATCCTTATTACTACTATTATTCGCACTATAACTATTATTATTATCGCTCTAACTATTATTATTATCCTTACTACTATTATTATTATTATCGCTATGACTGTAATTATTATCCTTATTCTATTATTACTATCCCTATTACTCTTGTCTTTATCCTTATAACTATTATTATTATCGCTATAACTATTATTATTATCGCTATAACTATTATTATTATCCTTACTACTATTATTATTATCGGTATGACTGTTATTATTATCCTTATTCTATTATTACTATCCCTATTACTCTTGTCTTTATCCTGATAATTATTATTATTTCCCTTATTACTATTATTATTATCGCTATAACTGTTATTATTATCCTTATTACTAGTATTATTAGCACTATAACTAATATGCATATCCTTATTACTATTATTATTCGCACTATAACTATCATTATTATCCTTACTACTATTATTATTATCGCTATGACTGTTAATATTATCCTTATTCTATTATTACTATCCCTATTGCTCTTCCCTTTATCCTTATAACTATTAGTATTATCCTTATTACTATTATTATTATCGCTATAACTATTATTATTATCCTTATTACTATTATTATTAGCACTATAACTATTATTATTATCCTTATTAATATTATTATTCGTACTATAACTATTATTATTATCGCTCTAACTATTATTATTATCCTTACTACTATTATTATTATTATCGCTATGACTGTTATTATTATCCTTATTCTATTATTACTATCCCTATTACTCATGTCTTTATCCTGATAATTATTATTATTTCCCTTATTACTATTATTAGTATCGCTATCACTGTTATTATTATCGTTATTACTATTATTATTATCCTTATTACTATTATTATTATCGCTATGACGGTTATTAATATACTTATTCTGTTATTACTATCCCTATTACTCTTCTCTTTATCCTTATAACTATTATTATTACCCTTCTTACTATTATTATTATCGCTATGACTGTTATTATTATCCTTATTACTAGTATTATTAGCACTATAACTATTTTGTTTATCCTTATTACTATTATTCTTCGCACCATAACTATTATTATTATTCTTATTACTATTATTTTTATCGCTATAACTATTATTATTATCCTTACTACTATTATTATTATTATCGCTATGACTGTAATTATTATCCTTATTCTATTATTACTATCCCTATTACTCTTGTCTTTATCCTGATAATTATTATTATTTCCCTTATTACTATTATTATTATCGCTATAACTGTTATTATTATCCTTATTACTAGTATTATTAGCACTATAACTAATATGCATATCCTTATTACTATTATTATTCGCACTATAACTATCATTATTATCCTTACTACTATTATTATTATCGCTATGACTGTTAATATTATCCTTATTCTATTATTACTATCCCTATTGCTCTTCCCTTTATCCTTATAACTATTAGTATTATCCTTATTACTATTATTATTATCGCTATAACTATTATTATTATCCTTATTACTATTATTATTAGCACTATAACTATTATTATTATCCTTATTAATATTATTATTCGTACTATAACTATTATTATTATCGCTCTAACTATTATTATTATCCTTACTACTATTATTATTATTATCGCTATGACTGTTATTATTATCCTTATTCTATTATTACTATCCCTATTACTCATGTCTTTATCCTGATAATTATTATTATTTCCCTTATTACTATTATTAGTATCGCTATCACTGTTATTATTATCGTTATTACTATTATTATTATCCTTATTACTATTATTATTATCGCTATGACGGTTATTAATATACTTATTCTGTTATTACTATCCCTATTACTCTTCTCTTTATCCTTATAACTATTATTATTACCCTTCTTACTATTATTATTATCGCTATGACTGTTATTATTATCCTTATTACTAGTATTATTAGCACTATAACTATTATGTTTATCCTTATTACTATTATTCTTCGCACCATAACTATTATTATTATTCTTATTACTATTATTTTTATCGCTATAACTATTATTATTATCCTTACTACTATTATTATTATTATCGCTATGACTGTAATTATTATCCTTATTCTATTATTACTATCCCTATTACTCTTGTCTTTATCCTGATAGTTATTATTATTTCCCTTATTACTATTATTATTATCGCTATAACTGTTATTATTATCCTTATTACTAGTATTATTAGCACTATAACTAATATGCATATGCTTATTACTATTATTATTCGCACTATAACTATTATTATTATTCTTATTACTATTATTATTATCGCTATGACTGTTATTGTTATACTTATTCTGTTATTACTATTCCTATTAATCGTCTCTTTATCCTTATAACTATTATTATTACCCTTCTTACTATTATTATTATCGCTACGACTGTTATTATTATCCTTATTACTAGTATTATTAGCACTATAACTATTATGTTTATTCTTATTACTATCATTATTCGCACTATAACTATTATTATTATCCTTATTACTATTATTATTATCGCTATAACAATTATTGTTATCCTTATTACTATTATTACTAGCACTATAACTATTATGTTTATCCTTATTACTATGATTATTATTCCTATAACTGTTATTATTATCCTTATTACTATTATTATTAGCACGATAACTATTATTATTATCCTTATTACTATTATTAGCGCTATGACTGTTATTATTATCCTTACTCTACTATTACTATCCTTATTACTCTTGTCTCTATCCTTATAACTATTATTATTATGCTTATTACTATTATTATTATCGCTATAACTATTATTATTATCCTCACTACCATTATTATTATCGCTATGACTGTTATTATTATCCTTATTCTATTATTACTATCCCTATTACTCTTCCCTTTATCCTTATAACTATTAGTATTATCCTTATTACTATTATTATTATCGCTATAACTATTATTATTATCCCTATTACTCTTATTGTTATCGCTATAACTATTATTATTATCCTTATTACTATTATTACTAGCACTATAACTATTATGTTTATCCTTATTACTATTATTATTATTGCTATAACTGTTATTATTATCCTTATTACTATTATTATCGCTATGACTGTTATTATTATCCTTACTCTACTATTACTATCCGTATTACTCTTGTCTCTATCCTTATAACTATTATTATTATGCTTATTACTATTATTATTATCGATATAACTATTATTATTATCCTTACTACTATTATTATTATCGCTATGACTGTTAATATTATCCTTATTCTATTAGGGAGAGGCTCTATTGAGCACGGTACGATCGCGCACGATAGCATTGGACACAGGTCTTTTGAGCACGCCATCATTGTGCACACGACCGATTGGGCACAATTCGATTGTGCACAAGAATGATATCAGAGAGTAAAATTGGACACCGTAAGAATTGCAAATGCTATCAGTTAGGTTAGGCTAGGTTATGTTATGTTGGCGGTCGAATGGCGTCTTTTGACGCAAGTCGGATCTCCCACCTCCTCGTGGTGGCCGCTGGGATAGAGGCGTCCTCAGGCTTGCCTGAGGGCTGGTTCCTCTATGCCAACGGGAGAACGGCGACCTCAAGGGCTGCAGGTGCAATTAGCACCTCCAGTACGGGATTAGCGATCCCGGGGACCTGAGCTTCCTTCATACCGTAAGCCTGTGGTCATGTTTCGCAGGAACGGGGGGCTTGCCTTAACCGGCCGGCCCGCGAGGAGTAAACCTCTATAAAAAATCCGCTGTGTGGTTGCGGGGCGGAATACAACCACGGTATCCCCTGCCTGTCGTATGAGGCGACTAAAAGGGGTGCTCCCGTCGTCCCTGGCGTGGATCCAAGGATGTGCAAGGCTATACCGGCGGGGTCTTCGGACCCTGGCAGGTACTACCATGCCGGGCAGGCTTGCACGGAGGATCGACAAAGGGGGCGGCGTGGATCGGGGGGACGTCCAAACCCAAGGTGTGCAGGAAAACCGTGCCGATGGGTGCATGGCTGCCTGGACGTTAAACAGGGCAGTCTCAAACGGTCCCTCGGGGGTACCTGCCGACCCCCCCGAGTAAGTAGGCTTGCCCGGGTAAGGCGGCTCTGCCCGGGTGGACACTCCTTCCGACCTACTCGTGGGACAGATATGGAGTGTAATAATTTAAATCAAAAACCAACGACGTGTAAGGAAGAGGAGGCAGCGACTTGCCCTCAGGGGCAGTCGCTTCGTGATGAGAGTGAGGTGGTGCGGGGTAGCTCTGAGAGCGTGCGGAACATCGGCGCGGCTCCGGGTACCCCTTGCACGGCTCAAACCAGTAGTCGGAGGGGGTCCGTTGAATCCACGGCCTCCGATACGGCTATGGTTACTAGAGGGATGGCTAGGCTTACAGCCAATGAGGGAAGTTGTACCTCTCGTATGACCACACCTTCAGGGGTTGATTTAGGAAGCCGTGGCGTCTTGGAAGACAATCCTGGTCCGTCTACTTCTAGGGGACCAGTGACGGGAAAGAAAGGGGGTGTTGGCAACCGTCCCTTACGTCATCCGTCTCCTCCGTTTAGAGGAAGGGAACTAACACTGCCGACGGTGCGTCTGTCGAGGGTCGACAGGAGTCGTTCTCGGTCCCGGAAGCAGCGAGACCTATCTCCCGTCGCTGTATCGGAGCGAGTGGACAGCGGAGACGAATCGGATTATTCGATCTCCTCAGTGGCGTCATTGGGCCGCATGACGTCCCGAAAACGACGAAAACCCCAAACTCCGGGGGAGTATAAAGATTGCGCCGACGCGAAGAGGAAACTCCTTGAGGCACATCGCAGGGAGGCAGAATCGAGCGCGGAGAAGGCAGTCTTTGACCCGGACGTAGATCCGCGGCCGCCTAGTCGGGGTGCGCTTCCTCTTGACGATGTCGACGACATCGTCAAAGAAATGGATGGTCGGTCCGACTCCGAGATTGTGGCTGACGCACTGGAGCATGGGCGCATGCTCGAGAAAGTCGCCAGAAACTCGAAGAACCTGAAGGGCACATTTGTACGTGCAATTCGGGAGTCTTCCCGGTATTTGCAAGCGGCAGCTATGCATTCCTACCGACGGGCTAGGACGTCAGTGGATGCGACCCAATTGGAGAGGGAAAACATCCTTCTCCAACAAAAGCTTCGGGCGCGTGACCTCGAATTGGACGCGATGAGGAGGGAAATGGATGTCATCCGTCGGGAAATGGACGCACTGAAATTGCGTATTGGCGGCGGCGCTGAGACGCGTTCCAAATCTGGCGCGTTGCCTCGCAAAACCGCCCCCATAGTTGAACAGGCGATGGACATTGGTGCCGAATGTCCATCTCCTGGCGCAGTGGACAAGGTTCCGGTACGTGAGACCCCTGTGGAGGTCGTTAGCGAGCCGCCAATGACGACCGCTCCCTCCACGAGTCCGCTGCCCCAAAAAGAATGGGATATGGACCGCTTTTTAAGCGTGATAGAGCAGCTAGTAGACCGTAAGATGACGGCGCTGCAGGGTAAACTGATGCCTGCTCCCACGCTTAGGCCTCCGCTGAAAGCCGATCAGCAGGATGCTAGAGCGCAACCTGCGGCTGCTCAGCCAATAAAGGCAAAAAATGCCAAAAACGCGGGTAACAAGAAGAAAACGGTACCCGCCGCTGCCGTAGCGAAGGTTGCTGGGCCAAGGACGGCCACGCCTGCAGTAGGTGGAAGAAATCCGCCTTGTCCTATTCCTCCGCCACCAGCTGTTCCGAGCTCGGAAACATGGTCGTCGGTGATTGGACGGAAGGCCAAAAGGTCGGCACGACAGGCTGCTGAGACCACTCCGGCACCACAAAAGAAGCCAGCTGCAGGAAGGGTAGCACCTGCTGCTCCGAAGCAACAGCCCTCTAATCGTCCCCCTCGCCCACCTAGGACCGCGGCGGTGACTATTACGGTGGTTCCGGGAGGTTCGCGGTCCTACGCGGAGGTGATGCAGGAGGCAAAACAGAAAATCAAGCTGACCGAAGTCGGGATCGATGTTGTCCGTTACAGGCAGGCGGTAACGGGGGGCATGATTTTGGAGATTCCTGGGGAAGGTGGGTCAGCCAAGGCCGACAATTTAGCTGGCCGCTTAAAAACCCTCTTCGCAGATACGGACGTCCGCGTTGCTCGGCCAATAAAGTGCGGCGAATGCCGGATTGTTGGCCTGGACGCGTCAGTTACCTCCAAAGAGGTAACTGAAGCAGTTGCTGCAGCTACTGGCTGTAGCGAGGGAGACATTCGTGCTGGTGAAGTACGAATGCCTCCCACCGGTCTGGGGACGGCATGGGTCCGCTGTCCACTCGCGGCATTAAACAAATTGGTCGCCGCCCGTAGAATCCGGGTTGGATGGCTGTCGGCCAGGGTGGATGTGCTGCCAACGCGACCGCTTCAGTGTTATCGCTGCCTCGAAGCAGGTCATGTGAGGCAGCGATGTACTGGACATGTGGACCGGTCTGACCGCTGCTACAAGTGCGGTGAGACCGGCCACCGCGCGGGACAATGTTCGGCAGCCCCCAAGTGTCCCCTCTGTACGGACTTAGGGCGGCCGGCAGGACACAGATTGGGTGCCAAATCGTGTGCCCAATCCTCTCGCCGCAGAGGACGGCAACTCCGTAAGGAGCAGGCGGCATCAGCTGCGTCTGTAGTGACACATCCGTCAGGGAAGGACACCGCACAGTCGGCAACCGCAGATAAGACCACAACAAGTGCGAAGAGCGGAGAAGCCTCGGAGGTGGCAATGGATGTTGGCCAATAATGGCGCCCAAGGGTTGCATCCTCCAGGCCAACCTGAACCACTCGGCCAGGGCCCAGGACTTATTTGTCCATACCCTGGCCGAGTGGCAGGTAGGGTTGGCTGTAGCCGCGGAGCCCTATAAAGTCCCCAAACATCCGCACTGGTTTGGGGACGAATCGGGCTCCGTGGCAATCGCGTGGACCACCTTGCCCGGATCCTCGGCCTGCGAATTGATCTCTCGCGGCCGAGGATTCGTGGCAGTGAATTGGGACGGAACCGCGGTGGTGGGCATTTATGCACCGCCCAGTTGGACCCTCGCAAGGTTTGAGGAGTTTTTGGACGGGGTGTCAGCGTGCATCGCGCGCTGGCATCCCCGTCCGCTCCTGGTGCTGGGAGACTTTAACTCCAAGGCTCGTGTCTGGGGGTCTCCCAGCACCGATGCGAGGGGAGAGGCGGTGCTCGATTGGGCGGCGGCGAACGGTCTCCGGTTGTTGAACCGGGGCACCGTAAGCACGTGCGTGCGTCCGCAGGGGGAGTCCATCGTCGACCTTTCATGGGCGACGCCCCCTGCGGCGCAGCGCGTGTCCGGTTGGAAGGTGGCGGAAGAGGTGGAAACTTTAAGCGACCACCTCTACATCCGTATGGATTACTCCGCCACCTGTCGCCGCCCCAGAGCCGCACCACCGCGGAGATGGGCGCTAAAGCGTCTAGACGAGGACGCCCTGATGGCTGCGTCCCTCGCCGCGGCCTGGCCGGAAGTTCCGGTTGGGCCTGTCGCCGACGTTGACGCGGAGGCCGACTGGTTCCGGGGTGCGTTAACCATGATCTGTGACGCATCTATGCCCCGGGCTGGCGGCTTCCGCCGGCGGGCTGCATACTGGTGGACGGGCGAAATAGCGCAAATGCGCCGCGAGTGTTATCACGCCCGTCGCCAGTTTCAACGCGCCCGCCGGAGGCGGCACCGCGATGCGGCGAGGGAAGAAATCCTTTATGGGACGTATCGCACGCTTGCGACGTCCCTTAAGGCGGCCATCAGGGAGGCTAAATCCCAGGCGTACGACGAGTTCCTCCTCTCCTTGAAGAAGGATGCGTGGGGGCGCCCATACAAAATGGTCATGGGTAAGCTTCGACCATGGGCGCCCCCACTGACGGAGAGTTTAGACCCCCAATTCCTGGCGGAGGTGGTGGATACCCTGTTTCCCAGGGACGACGAACCACCACCTCCCGCCGCGTCGGACCCTATTATTTGGTCCGACGATATGGGGGTCACGGATGAGGAGCTCGAGGCGGGGATTGCCCGTATGGCGGCCCGGAATACAGCTCCGGGCCCCGATGGCATCCCTGGCCGCGTCTGGGTGAAGGCCTTACGCGTCCTCACGCCCCGGCTCCGGCGGCTGTTTAACAGCTGTCTGCAGTCGGGGCGGTTTCCGTCCCAATGGAAGGTGGGAAGGATGGTTTTGATACAAAAAGAGGGGAAGCCCGCTGACTCTCCCTCTTCGTTCCGGCCAATTGTGCTCCTGGATGAGGTGGGCAAGTTATTCGAGAGGATTCTCGCTGCCCGCCTCTCCAGGCACTTGTCCCGCGGTGGTCCCGATTTGGCCGACTGCCAATTTGGCTTCCGCGAGGGTCGCAGTACGATAGACGCGACGTACCGCGTGCGATCCCTCGCGGAGTCGGCCACCTCCCAGGGTGGGGTGGCACTTGGTGTCAAACTTGACATCAAGAATGCCTTTAACACCCTACCCTGGGGAAGGATTAGGGAGGCACTCGTCTATCACGAAGTGCCTCCCTATCTTAGGGCAGTTATCGGTGACTACCTGCGGGACAGGTGGATTGAATACCCTGGCCGGGACGGGGAGATGCACCGGAGATCGGTGAACCGCGGCGTGCCCCAGGGAGCAGTGTTGGGTCCATTGTTATGGAATTTGGGGTACGACGCGGCACTGCGGGCTTCCCTCCCACCCGGAGCGAGCCTTACGTGTTATGCCGATGACACGTATGTGCTCGCCACCGGGTGGTCTTGGATCGAAACCATCCGCCACGCGGAGGTTGCGGTGGCAGCAGTCTCCTCTGCAATCCGACGACTGGGGTTGGAGGTGTCGGCGGGCAAAACGGAAGCCATGTGGTTTTGCCCGCCAGGTGGAGAGAAACCCCCCCAGTCGTTCATCCGGGTAGGTGGTGAGTATGTCCAGGTGGGAGGTGAGATGAAATACCTCGGTCTCCACCTGGACAGCCACTGGCGGTTTGAGCGCCACTTCGAGCTCTTGGCCCCCCGTTTGGAGAGAGCAGCGGCGGCATTAGGCCGCCTCCTCCCAAACCTGGGGGGCCCTGATGATAGAGTACGCCGCCTGTATGCGGGTGTCGTGCGGTCGATGGCCCTATATGGAAGTCCCATATGGGCCAGTGATCTGATGGCCAGTCCGACCAGCAAGAAATTGCTTGGTCGAGTTCAGCGTCGGCTGGCCATCAGATCCATCAGAGGGTACCGCACGGTCTCGTATGCGGCGGCGATGACTCTAGCCGGGTTTATCCCATTCCATTACATGGCGGAGGGAGATGCCAGAGTATACTGGCGTCTCCATGAACTCCGCCATGTCGGGATAGCCCGGCTGGAGTCCGAAGTGGAAGCGCTACAACGTCAGGCTCGACGGTTTGCGCTGACGAACTGGCGCGGTGACCTCATACGTCACAGCGCCGAACAGCGCACCGTCGAGGCGGTCCTGCCAGTCTTGAGCGAATGGCAGGACCGCGGCTTTGGAAGGATCACCTACCGGATGACCCAGGTGCTCACCGGGCATGGTTGCTTCGGTGGGTACCTGTGGCGGATTGGAAAAGAGGAGACGCCATGCTGTCACCATTGTGGGGCTGGGCACGATAATGCCCAGCATACTTTGGAGGATTGCCCCGCATTTGCGGGGCATAGAGTAACACTTCGGTGTTACGTGGGTTGGGACCTCTCGCTGGCAACGGTCGTTCGCGAAATCCTCGCCAGCGAGAGGTCATGGACAGCTTTTGCCTCCTTTTGCGAAACTGTGATGTCGCAAAAGGAGGCGGCGGAGCGGGAACGCGAGCGTCAAGGTCGCGGTCCCGCCCGCGGGAGTAGAAGGGGGCGTACGGCGGGCCGCGGGTCTTCCCGTGTCCGCCGCGGCTAGAACGCCCCCTTACCAGAGGAAAGGGTAGCCGCAAAATTGCGGAGAAACCCTCCCCCACCTTAAGTAGGGGAGAGAAAGGACGGGCCTGCAGTAGGCAGACCCGTCGGGGCCGCAGACGTCTGGGTTTGGGGACCCAGGCGTCATTGCACGCGGCCTGTGGTGGGGCCGGTCCTGGGCGCGACCTCCCGGGACTGGCCATAAAAGAGAGGGTGCCAATGGGGGGTCCTTTCGACCCCCCCGGAGGAGGGCACCACGGTGCAATGAGTGGGGCGTTCCGGTTAGTAATATTAACAAGGTCCCGGAACGCCCCCAGCAAGAGAGGGTCGCCGTGGGGTTTTTAGCGGGTAAAAATCCCGCATAACCCCGCGCCCTCCCCAAGGGGCGCGGGGTATCTTTTGAAGATTTTCCCCACGAAAAAAAAAAAAAAAAAAAAAGGTTATGTTATGTTATGTTATGTTAGGTTGGGTTCATTGGTTAGTTTAGGTTAGGTTCAGATATCATTCTGGTGCACAATCGAATTGTGCCCAATCGTTCCTGTGCACAATGATGGCGTGCTCAAAACACCTGTGTCCAATGCGATCGTGTGCAATCGTATCGTGCTCAATTGAAGGCCTCCCTTCTATTATTACTATCCCTATTGCTCTTCCCTTTATCCTTATAACTATTAGTATTATCCTTATTACTATTATTATTATCGCTATAACTATTATTATTATCCTTATTACTATTATTATTAGCACTATAACTATTATTATTATCCTTATTAATATTATTATTCGTACTATAACTATTATTATTATCGCTCTAACTATTATTATTATCCTTACTACTATTATTATTATTATCGCTATGACTGTTATTATTATCCTTATTCTATTATTACTATCCCTATTACTCATGTCTTTATCCTTGTAACTATTATTATTATCCTTATTACTATTATTATTATCGCTATAACTATTATTATTATCCTTATTACTATTATTACTAGCACTATAACCATTATGTTTATCCTTATTACTATTATTATTATTGCTATAACTGTTATTATTATCCTTATTACTATTATTATTCGCACTATAACTCTTATTATTATCCTTATTACTATTATTATTATCGCTATAACTATTATTATTATCCTTATTCTAATTATTACTAGCACTGTAACTATTATTATTATGCTTATTAGTATTATTATTCGCACTATAACTATTATTATTATTCTTATTACTATTATTATTATCGCTATGACTGTTATTGTTATACTTATTCTGTTATTACTATTCCTATTAATCTTCTCTTTATCCTTATAACTATTATTATTACCCTTCTTACTATTATTATTATCGCTATGACTGTCATTATTATCCTTATTACTAGTATTATTAGCACTATAACTATTATGTTTATTCTTATTACTATTATTATTCGCACTATAACTATTATTATTATCCTTATTACTATTATTATTATCGCTATA
Organism: Megachile ligniseca; assembly: GCA_945859555.1. Classification (NCBI taxonomy): domain Eukaryota; kingdom Metazoa; phylum Arthropoda; class Insecta; order Hymenoptera; family Megachilidae; genus Megachile; species Megachile ligniseca. Next base: position 315,751 of record CAMAOC010000024.1, on the reverse strand, counting down.
ACTATTATTGTTATCCTTATTTCTATGATTATTATTGCTATAACTGTTATTATTATCCTTATTACTATTATCATTAGCACGATAACTATTATTATTATCCTTATTACTATTATTAGCGCTATGACTGTTATTATTATCCTTACTCTACTATTACTATCCTTATTACTCTTGTCTCTATCCTTATAACTATTATTATTATGCTTATTACTATTATTATTATCGCTATAACTATTATTATTATCCTTACTACCATTATTATTATCGCTATGACTGTTATTATTATCCTTATTCTATTTTTACTATCCCTATTACTCTTCCCTTTATCCTTATAACTATTAGTATTATCCTTATTACTATTATTATTATCGCTATAACTATTATTATTATCCTTATTACTATTATTATTAGCACTATAACTATTGTTATTATCCTTATTAATATTAATATTCGCAATATAACTATTATTATTATCGCTCTAACTATTATTATTATCCTTACTACTATTATTATTATTATCGCTATGACTGTTATTATTATCCTTATTCTATTATTACTATCCCTATTACTCTTGTCTTTATCCTTATAACTATTATTATTATCGCTATAACTATTATTATTATCCTTATTACTATTATTATTATTGCTATAACTGTTATTATTATCCTTACTCTACTATTACTATCCCTATTACTCTTGTCTCTATCCTTATAACTATTATTATTATCGCTATGACTGTTATTATTATCCTTATTCTATTTTTACTATCCCTATTACTCTTCCCTTTATCCTTATAACTATTAGTATTATCCTTATTACTATTATTATTATCGCTATAACTATTATTATTAACCTTAGTACTATTATTATTAGCACTATAACTGTTATTATTATCCTTATTACTATTATTATTCGCACTATAACTATTATTATTATCCTTATTACTATTACTATTATCGCTCAAACTATTATTATTATCCTTACTACTATTATTATTATTATCGCTATGACTGTTATTATTATCCTTACTACTATTATTATTATTATCGCTATGACTGTTATTATTATCCCTATTCTATTATTATTATCGCTATAACTATTATTATTATCCTTACTACCATTATTATTATTGCTATGACTTTTATTATTATCCTTATTCTATTATTACTATCCCTATTACTCTTCCCTTTATCCTTATAACTATTAGTATTATCCTTATTACTATTATTATTATCGCTATAACTATTATTATTATCCTTATTACTATTATTATTAGCACTATAACTATTATTATTATCCTTATTACTATTATTATTCGCACTATAACTATTATTATTATCCTTATTACTATTATTATTATCGCTCTAACTATTATTATTATCCTTACTACTATTATTATTATTATCGCTACGACTGTTATTATTATCCTTATTCTATTATTACTATCCCTATTACTCTTGTCTTTATCCTTGTAACTATTATTATTATCCTTATTACTATTATTATTGTCGCTATAACTATTATTATTATCCTTATTACTATTATTACTAGCACTATAACCATTATGTTTATCCTTATTACTATTATTATTATTGCTATAACTGTTATTATTATCCTTATTACTATTATTATTCGCACTATAACTATTATTATTATCCTTATTACTATTATTATTATCGCTCTAACTATTATTATTATCCTTACTACTATTATTATTATTATCGCTACGACTGTTATTATTATCCTTATTCTATTATTACTATCCCTATTACTCATGTCTTTATCCTTGTAACTATTATTATTATCCTTATTACTATTATTATTATCGCTATAACTATTATTATTATCCTTATTACTATTATTACTAGCACTAAAACCATTATGTTTATCCTTATTACTATTATTATTATTGCTATAACTGTTATTATTATCCTTATTACTATTATTATTCGCACTATAACTCTTATTATTATCCTTATTACTATTATTATTATCGCTATAACTATTATTATTATCCTTATTCTAATTATTACTAGCACTGTAACTATTATTATTATGCTTATTAGTATTATTATTCGCACTATAACTATTATTATTATTCTTATTACTATTATTATTATCGCTATGACTGTTATTGTTATACTTATTCTGTTATTACTATTCCTATTAATCTTCTCTTTATCCTTATAACTATTATTATTACCCTTCTTACTATTATTATTATCGCTATGACTGTCATTATTATCCTTATTACTAGTATTATTAGCACTATAACTATTATGTTTATTCTTATTACTATTATTATTCGCACTATAACTATTATTATTATCCTTATTACTATTATTATTATCGCTATAACTATTATTGTTATCCTTATTTCTATGATTATTATTGCTATAACTGTTATTATTATCCTTATTACTATTATCATTAGCACGATAACTATTATTATTATCCTTATTACTATTATTAGCGCTATGACTGTTATTATTATCCTTACTCTACTATTACTATCCTTATTACTCTTGTCTCTATCCTTATAACTATTATTATTATGCTTATTACTATTATTATTATCGCTATAACTATTATTATTATCCTTACTACCATTATTATTATCGCTATGACTGTTATTATTATCCTTATTCTATTTTTACTATCCCTATTACTCTTCCCTTTATCCTTATAACTATTAGTATTATCCTTATTACTATTATTATTATCGCTATAACTATTATTATTATCCTTATTACTATTATTATTAGCACTATAACTATTGTTATTATCCTTATTAATATTAATATTCGCAATATAACTATTATTATTATCGCTCTAACTATTATTATTATCCTTACTACTATTATTATTATTATCGCTATGACTGTTATTATTATCCTTATTCTATTATTACTATCCCTATTACTCTTGTCTTTATCCTTATAACTATTATTATTATCGCTATAACTATTATTATTATCCTTATTACTATTATTATTATTGCTATAACTGTTATTATTATCCTTACTCTACTATTACTATCCCTATTACTCTTGTCTCTATCCTTATAACTATTATTATTATCGCTATGACTGTTATTATTATCCTTATTCTATTTTTACTATCCCTATTACTCTTCCCTTTATCCTTATAACTATTAGTATTATCCTTATTACTATTATTATTATCGCTATAACTATTATTATTAACCTTAGTACTATTATTATTAGCACTATAACTGTTATTATTATCCTTATTACTATTATTATTCGCACTATAACTATTATTATTATCCTTATTACTATTACTATTATCGCTCAAACTATTATTATTATCCTTACTACTATTATTATTATTATCGCTATGACTGTTATTATTATCCTTACTACTATTATTATTATTATCGCTATGACTGTTATTATTATCCCTATTCTATTATTATTATCGCTATAACTATTATTATTATCGCTATGACTGTTATTATTATCCTTATTATATTATTACTATCCCTATTACTCTTGTCTTTATCCTTGTAACTATTATTATTATGCTTATTACTATTATTATTATCGCTATACCTATTATTATTATCCTTACTACCATTATTATTATTGCTATGACTTTTATTATTATCCTTATTCTATTATTACTATCCCTATTACTCTTCCCTTTATCCTTATAACTATTAGTATTATCCTTATTACTATTATTATTATCGCTATAACTATTATTATTATCCTTATTACTATTATTATTAGCACTATAACTATTATTATTATCCTTATTACTATTATTATTCGCACTATAACTATTATTATTATCCTTATTACTATTATTATTATCGCTCTAACTATTATTATTATCCTTACTACTATTATTATTATTATCGCTACGACTGTTATTATTATCCTTATTCTATTATTACTATCCCTATTACTCTTGTCTTTATCCTTGTAACTATTATTATTATCCTTATTACTATTATTATTGTCGCTATAACTATTATTATTATCCTTATTACTATTATTACTAGCACTATAACCATTATGTTTATCCTTATTACTATTATTATTATTGCTATAACTGTTATTATTATCCTTATTACTATTATTATTATTGCTATAACTGTTATTATTATCCTTATTACTATTATTATTCGCACTATAACTCTTATTATTATCCTTATTACTATTATTATTATCGCTGTGACTGTTATTATTATCCTTATTCTATTATTACTATCCCTATTACTCTTGTCTTTATCCTTGTAACTATTATTATTATCCTTATTACTATTATTATTATCGCTATGACTGTTATTAGTATCCTTATTCTATTATTACTATCCCTATTACTTTTGTCTTTATCCTTATAACTATTATTATTTCCCTTATTACTATTATTGTTATCGCTATAACTATTATTATTATCCTTATTCTAATTATTACTAGCACTGTAACTATTATTATTAAGCTTATTAGTATTATTATTCGCACTATAACTATTATTATTATTCTTATTACTATTATTATTATCGCTATGACTGTTATTGTTATACTTATTCTGTTATTACTATTCCTATTAATCTTCTCTTTATCCTTATAACTATTATTATTACCCTTCTTACTATTATTATTATCGCTATGACTGTTATTATTATCCTTATTACTAGTATTATTAGCACTATAACTATTATGTTTATTCTTATTACTATTATTATTCGCAATATAACTATTATTATTATCCTTATTACTATTATTATTATCGCTATAACTATTATTGTTATCCTTATTACTATTATTACTAGCACTATAACTATTATGTTTATCCTTATTACTATGATTATTATTGCTATAACTGTTATTATTATCCTTATTACTATTATTATTAGCACGATAACTATTATTATTATCCTTATTACTATTATTATTATCGCTATAACTATTATTATTATGCTTATTGCTATTATTATTATCGATATAACTATTATTATTATCCTTACTACTATTATTATTATCGCTATGACTGTTAATATTATCCTTATTCTATTATTACTATCCCTATTGCTCTTCCCTTTATCCTTATAACTATTAGTATTATCCTTATTACTATTATTATTATCGCTATAACTATTATTATTATCCTTATTACTATTATTATTAGCACTATAACTATTATTATTATCCTTATTAATATTATTATTCGTACTATAACTATTATTATTATCGCTCTAACTATTATTATTATCCTTACTACTATTATTATTATTATCGCTATGACTGTTATTATTATCCTTATTCTATTATTACTATCCCTATTACTCATGTCTTTATCCTGATAATTATTATTATTTCCCTTATTACTATTATTATTATCGCTATCACTGTTATTATTACCCTCATTACTATTATTATTATCCTTATTACTATTATTATTATCGCTATGACGGTTATTAATATACTTATTCTGTTATTACTATCCCTATTACTCTTCTCTTTATCCTTATAACTATTATTATTACCCTTCTTACTATTATTATTATCGCTATGACTGTCATTATTATCCTTATTACTAGTATTATTAGCACTATAACTATTATGTTTATTCTTATTACTATTATTATTCGCACTATAACTATTATTATTATCCTTATTACTATTATTATTATCGCTATAACTATTATTGTTATCCTTATTTCTATGATTATTATTGCTATAACTGTTATTATTATCCTTATTACTATTATCATTAGCACGATAACTATTATTATTATCCTTATTACTATTATTAGCGCTATGACTGTTATTATTATCCTTACTCTACTATTACTATCCTTATTACTCTTGTCTCTATCCTTATAACTATTATTATTATGCTTATTACTATTATTATTATCGCTATAACTATTATTATTATCCTTACTACCATTATTATTATCGCTATGACTGTTATTATTATCCTTATTCTATTTTTACTATCCCTATTACTCTTCCCTTTATCCTTATAACTATTAGTATTATCCTTATTACTATTATTATTATCGCTATAACTATTATTATTATCCTTATTACTATTATTATTAGCACTATAACTATTGTTATTATCCTTATTAATATTAATATTCGCAATATAACTATTATTATTATCGCTCTAACTATTATTATTATCCTTACTACTATTATTATTATTATCGCTATGACTGTTATTATTATCCTTATTCTATTATTACTATCCCTATTACTCTTGTCTTTATCCTTATAACTATTATTATTATCGCTATAACTATTATTATTATCCTTATTACTATTATTATTATTGCTATAACTGTTATTATTATCCTTACTCTACTATTACTATCCATATTACTCTTGTCTCTATCGTTATAACTATTATTATTATCGCTATGACTGTTATTATTATCCTTATTCTATTATTACTATCCCTATTACTCTTCCCTTTCTCCTTATAACTATTAGTATTATCCTTATTACTATTATTATTATCGCTATAACTATTATTATTAACCTTAGTACTATTATTATTAGCACTATAACTGTTATTATTATCCTTATTACTATTATTATTCGCACTATAACTATTATTATTATCCTTATTACTATTACTATTATCGCTCAAACTATTATTATTATCCTTACTACTATTATTATTATTATCGCTATGACTGTTATTATTATCCTTACTACTATTATTATTATTATCGCTATGACTGTGATTATTATCCCTATTCTATTATTATTATCGCTATAACTATTATTATTATCGCTATGACTGTTATTATTATCCTTATTATATTATTACTATCCCTATTACTCTTGTCTTTATCCTTGTAACTATTATTATTATGCTTATTACTATTATTATTATCGCTATACCTATTATTATTATCCTTACTACCATTATTATTATTGCTATGACTTTTATTATTATCCTTATTCTATTATTACTATCCCTATTACTCTTCCCTTTATCCTTATAACTATTAGTATTATCCTTATTACTATTATTATTATCGCTATAACTATTATTATTATCCTTATTACTATTATTATTAGCACTATAACTATTATTATTATCCTTATTACTATTATTATTCGCACTATAACTATTATTATTATCCTTATTACTATTATTATTATCGCTCTAACTATTATTATTATCCTTACTACTATTATTATTATTATCGCTATGACTGTTATTATTATCCTTACTACTATTATTATTATTATCGCTATGACTGTTATTATTATCCCTATTCTATTATTATTATCGCTATAACTATTATTATTATCGCTATGACTGTTATTATTATCCTTATTATATTATTACTATCCCTATTACTCTTGTCTTTATCCTTGTAACTATTATTATTATGCTTATTACTATTATTATTATCGCTATACCTATTATTATTATCCTTACTACCATTATTATTATTGCTATGACTTTTATTATTATCCTTATTCTATTATTACTATCCCTATTACTCTTCCCTTTATCCTTATAACTATTAGTATTATCCTTATTACTATTATTATTATCGCTATAACTATTATTATTATCCTTATTACTATTATTATTAGCACTATAACTATTATTATTATCCTTATTACTATTATTATTCGCACTATAACTATTATTATTATCCTTATTACTATTATTATTATCGCTCTAACTATTATTATTATCCTTACTACTATTATTATTATTATCGCTACGACTGTTATTATTATCCTTATTCTATTATTACTATCCCTATTACTCTTGTCTTTATCCTTGTAACTATTATTATTATCCTTATTACTATTATTATTATCGCTATAACTATTATTATTATCCTTATTACTATTATTACTAGCACTATAACCATTATGTTTATCCTTATTACTATTATTATTATTGCTATAACTGTTATTATTATCCTTATTACTATTATTATTCGCACTATAACTCTTATTATTATCCTTATTACTATTATTATTATCGCTGTGACTGTTATTATTATCCTTATTCTATTATTACTATCCCTATTACTCTTGTCTTTATCCTTGTAACTATTATTATTATCCTTATTACTATTATTATTATCGCTATGACTGTTATTAGTATCCTTATTCTATTATTACTATCCCTATTACTTTTGTCTTTATCCTTATAACTATTATTATTTCCCTTATTACTATTATTGTTATCGCTATAACTATTATTATTATCCTTATTCTAATTATTACTAGCACTGTAACTATTATTATTAAGCTTATTAGTATTATTATTCGCACTATAACTATTATTATTATTCTTATTACTATTATTATTATCGCTATGACTGTTATTGTTATACTTATTCTGTTATTACTATTCCTATTAATCTTCTCTTTATCCTTATAACTATTATTATTACCCTTCTTACTATTATTATTATCGCTATGACTGTTATTATTATCCTTATTACTAGTATTATTAGCACTATAACTATTATGTTTATTCTTATTACTATTATTATTCGCAATATAACTATTATTATTATCCTTATTACTATTATTATTATCGCTATAACTATTATTGTTATCCTTATTACTATTATTACTAGCACTATAACTATTATGTTTATCCTTATTACTATGATTATTATTGCTATAACTGTTATTATTATCCTTATTACTATTATTATTAGCACGATAACTATTATTATTATCCTTATTACTATTATTATTATCGCTATAACTATTATTATTATGCTTATTGCTATTATTATTATCGATATAACTATTATTATTATCCTTACTACTATTATTATTATCGCTATGACTGTTAATATTATCCTTATTCTATTATTACTATCCCTATTGCTCTTCCCTTTATCCTTATAACTATTAGTATTATCCTTATTACTATTATTATTATCGCTATAACTATTATTATTATCCTTATTACTATTATTATTAGCACTATAACTATTATTATTATCCTTATTAATATTATTATTCGTACTATAACTATTATTATTATCGCTCTAACTATTATTATTATCCTTACTACTATTGATTATTATTATCGCTACGACTGTTATTATTATCCTTATTCTATTATTACTATCCCTATTACTCTTGTCTTTATCCTTGTAACTATTATTATTATCCTTATTACTATTATTATTATCGCTATAACTATTATTATTATCCTTATTACTATTATTACTAGCACTATAACCATTATGTTTATCCTTATTACTATTATTATTATTGCTATAACTGTTATTATTATCCTTATTACTATTATTATTCGCACTATAACTCTTATTATTATCCTTATTACTATTATTATTATCGCTGTGACTGTTATTATTATCCTTATTCTATTATTACTATCCCTATTACTCTTGTCTTTATCCTTGTAACTATTATTATTATCCTTATTACTATTATTATTATCGCTATGACTGTTATTAGTATCCTTATTCTATTATTACTATCCCTATTACTTTTGTCTTTATCCTTATAACTATTATTATTTCCCTTATTACTATTATTGTTATCGCTATAACTATTATTATTATCCTTATTCTAATTATTACTAGCACTGTAACTATTATTATTAAGCTTATTAGTATTATTATTCGCACTATAACTATTATTATTATTCTTATTACTATTATTATTATCGCTATGACTGTTATTGTTATACTTATTCTGTTATTACTATTCCTATTAATCTTCTCTTTATCCTTATAACTATTATTATTACCCTTCTTACTATTATTATTATCGCTATGACTGTTATTATTATCCTTATTACTAGTATTATTAGCACTATAACTATTATGTTTATTCTTATTACTATTATTATTCGCAATATAACTATTATTATTATCCTTATTACTATTATTATTATCGCTATAACTATTATTGTTATCCTTATTACTATTATTACTAGCACTATAACTATTATGTTTATCCTTATTACTATGATTATTATTGCTATAACTGTTATTATTATCCTTATTACTATTATTATTAGCACGATAACTATTATTATTATCCTTACTACCATTATTATTATCGCTATGACTGTTATTATTATCCTTATTCTATTTTTACTATCCCTATTACTCTTCCCTTTATCCTTATAACTATTAGTATTATCCTTATTACTATTATTATTATCGCTATAACTATTATTATTATCCTTATTACTATTATTATTAGCACTATAACTATTGTTATTATCCTTATTAATATTAATATTCGCAATATAACTATTATTATTATCGCTCTAACTATTATTATTATCCTTACTACTATTATTATTATTATCGCTATGACTGTTATTATTATCCTTATTCTATTATTACTATCCCTATTACTCTTGTCTTTATCCTTATAACTATTATTATTATCGCTATAACTATTATTATTATCCTTATTACTATTATTATTATTGCTATAACTGTTATTATTATCCTTACTCTACTATTACTATCCCTATTACTCTTGTCTCTATCGTTATAACTATTATTATTATCGCTATGACTGTTATTATTATCCTTATTCTATTATTACTATCCCTATTACTCTTCCCTTTCTCCTTATAACTATTAGTATTATCCTTATTACTATTATTATTATCGCTATAACTATTATTATTAACCTTAGTACTATTATTATTAGCACTATAACTGTTATTATTATCCTTATTACTATTATTATTCGCACTATAACTATTATTATTATCCTTATTACTATTACTATTATCGCTCAAACTATTATTATTATCCTTACTACTATTATTATTATTATCGCTATGACTGTTATTATTATCCTTACTACTATTATTATTATTATCGCTATGACTGTTATTATTATCCCTATTCTATTATTATTATCGCTATAACTATTATTATTATCGCTATGACTGTTATTATTATCCTTATTATATTATTACTATCCCTATTACTCTTGTCTTTATCCTTGTAACTATTATTATTATGCTTATTACTATTATTATTATCGCTATACCTATTATTATTATCCTTACTACCATTATTATTATTGCTATGACTTTTATTATTATCCTTATTCTATTATTACTATCCCTATTACTCTTCCCTTTATCCTTATAACTATTAGTATTATCCTTATTACTATTATTATTATCGCTATAACTATTATTATTATCCTTATTACTATTATTATTAGCACTATAACTATTATTATTATCCTTATTACTATTATTATTCGCACTATAACTATTATTATTATCCTTATTACTATTATTATTATCGCTCTAACTATTATTATTATCCTTACTACTATTATTATTATTATCGCTACGACTGTTATTATTATCCTTATTCTATTATTACTATCCCTATTACTCTTGTCTTTATCCTTGTAACTATTATTATTATCCTTATTACTATTATTATTATCGCTATAACTATTATTATTATCCTTATTACTATTATTACTAGCACTATAACCATTATGTTTATCCTTATTACTATTATTATTATTGCTATAACTGTTATTATTATCCTTATTACTATTATTATTCGCACTATAACTCTTATTATTATCCTTATTACTATTATTATTATCGCTGTGACTGTTATTATTATCCTTATTCTATTATTACTATCCCTATTACTCTTGTCTTTATCCTTGTAACTATTATTATTATCCTTATTACTATTATTATTATCGCTATGACTGTTATTAGTATCCTTATTCTATTATTACTATCCCTATTACTTTTGTCTTTATCCTTATAACTATTATTATTTCCCTTATTACTATTATTGTTATCGCTATAACTATTATTATTATCCTTATTCTAATTATTACTAGCACTGTAACTATTATTATTAAGCTTATTAGTATTATTATTCGCACTATAACTATTATTATTATTCTTATTACTATTATTATTATCGCTATGACTGTTATTGTTATACTTATTCTGTTATTACTATTCCTATTAATCTTCTCTTTATCCTTATAACTATTATTATTACCCTTCTTACTATTATTATTATCGCTATGACTGTTATTATTATCCTTATTACTAGTATTATTAGCACTATAACTATTATGTTTATTCTTATTACTATTATTATTCGCAATATAACTATTATTATTATCCTTATTACTATTATTATTATCGCTATAACTATTATTGTTATCCTTATTACTATTATTACTAGCACTATAACTATTATGTTTATCCTTATTACTATGATTATTATTGCTATAACTGTTATTATTATCCTTATTACTATTATTATTAGCACGATAACTATTATTATTATCCTTATTACTATTATTATTATCGCTATAACTATTATTATTATGCTTATTGCTATTATTATTATCGATATAACTATTATTATTATCCTTACTACTATTATTATTATCGCTATGACTGTTAATATTATCCTTATTCTATTATTACTATCCCTATTGCTCTTCCCTTTATCCTTATAACTATTAGTATTATCCTTATTACTATTATTATTATCGCTATAACTATTATTATTATCCTTATTACTATTATTATTAGCACTATAACTATTATTATTATCCTTATTAATATTATTATTCGTACTATAACTATTATTATTATCGCTCTAACTATTATTATTATCCTTACTACTATTATTATTATTATCGCTACGACTGTTATTATTATCCTTATTCTATTATTACTATCCCTATTACTCTTGTCTTTATCCTTGTAACTATTATTATTATCCTTATTACTATTATTATTATCGCTATAACTATTATTATTATCCTTATTACTATTATTACTAGCACTATAACCATTATGTTTATCCTTATTACTATTATTATTATTGCTATAACTGTTATTATTATCCTTATTACTATTATTATTCGCACTATAACTCTTATTATTATCCTTATTACTATTATTATTATCGCTGTGACTGTTATTATTATCCTTATTCTATTATTACTATCCCTATTACTCTTGTCTTTATCCTTGTAACTATTATTATTATCCTTATTACTATTATTATTATCGCTATGACTGTTATTAGTATCCTTATTCTATTATTACTATCCCTATTACTTTTGTCTTTATCCTTATAACTATTATTATTTCCCTTATTACTATTATTGTTATCGCTATAACTATTATTATTATCCTTATTCTAATTATTACTAGCACTGTAACTATTATTATTAAGCTTATTAGTATTATTATTCGCACTATAACTATTATTATTATTCTTATTACTATTATTATTATCGCTATGACTGTTATTGTTATACTTATTCTGTTATTACTATTCCTATTAATCTTCTCTTTATCCTTATAACTATTATTATTACCCTTCTTACTATTATTATTATCGCTATGACTGTTATTATTATCCTTATTACTAGTATTATTAGCACTATAACTATTATGTTTATTCTTATTACTATTATTATTCGCAATATAACTATTATTATTATCCTTATTACTATTATTATTATCGCTATAACTATTATTGTTATCCTTATTACTATTATTACTAGCACTATAACTATTATGTTTATCCTTATTACTATGATTATTATTGCTATAACTGTTATTATTATCCTTATTACTATTATTATTAGCACGATAACTATTATTATTATCCTTATTACTATTATTATTATCGCTATAACTATTATTATTATGCTTATTGCTATTATTATTATCGATATAACTATTATTATTATCCTTACTACTATTATTATTATCGCTATGACTGTTAATATTATCCTTATTCTATTATTACTATCCCTATTGCTCTTCCCTTTATCCTTATAACTATTAGTATTATCCTTATTACTATTATTATTATCGCTATAACTATTATTATTATCCTTATTACTATTATTATTAGCACTATAACTATTATTATTATCCTTATTAATATTATTATTCGTACTATAACTATTATTATTATCGCTCTAACTATTATTATTATCCTTACTACTATTATTATTATTATCGCTATGACTGTTATTATTATCCTTATTCTATTATTACTATCCCTATTACTCATGTCTTTATCCTGATAATTATTATTATTTCCCTTATTACTATTATTATTATCGCTATCACTGTTATTATTACCCTCATTACTATTATTATTATCCTTATTACTATTATTATTATCGCTATGACGGTTATTAATATACTTATTCTGTTATTACTATCCCTATTACTCTTCTCTTTATCCTTATAACTATTATTATTACCCTTCTTACTATTATTATTATCGCTATGACTGTTATTATTATCCTTATTACTAGTATTATTAGCACTATAACTATTATGTTTATCCTTATTACTATTATTCTTCGCACTATAACTATTATTATTATTCTTATTACTATTATTTTTATCGCTATAACTATTATTATTATCCTTACTACTACTATTATTATTATCGCTATGACTGTAATTATTATCCTTATTCTATTATTACTATCCCTATTACTCTTGTCTTTGTCCTTATAACTATTATTATTATCGCTATAACTATTATTATTATCCTTATTACTAGTATTACTAGCACTAGAACTATTATGTTTATCCTTATTACTATTATTATTATTGCTGTAACTGTTATTATTATCTTTATTACTATTATTATTATCCTTATTACTATTATTATCGCTATGACTGTTATTATTATCCTTATTACTATTATTATTAGAACTATAACTATTATTATTATCCTTATTACTATTATTATTCGCACTATAACTATTATTATCATCCTTATTACTATTATTATTATCGCTCTAACTATTATTATTATCCTTACTACTATTATTATTATTATCGCTATGACTGTTATTATTATCCTTATTCTATTATTACTATCCCTATTACTTTTGTCTTTATCCTTATAACTATTATTATTTCCCTTATTACTACTATTATTATCGCTATAACTATTATTATTATCCTTATTACTATTATTGCTAGCACTATAACTATTATTATTATCCTTATTACTATTATTATTACCGCTATGACTGTTATTATTATACTTATTCTATTATTACTATCCCTATTTCGCTTGTCTTTATCCTGATAAATATTATTATTTCCCTTATTACAATTATTATTAGCACGATAACTATTATTATTATCCTTATTACTATTATTATCGCTATGACTGTTATTATTATCCTTACCCTACTATTACTATCCCTATTACTCTTGTCTCTATCCTTATAACTATTATTATTATCCTTACAGCTATTATTATTATCGCTATGACTGTTATTATTATCCTTATTCTATTATTACTATCCCTATTACTCTTCCCTTTATCCTTATAACTATTAGTATTATCCTTATTACTATTATTATTATCGCTCTAACTATTATTATTATCCTTACTACTATTATTATTATTATCGCTATGACTGTTATTATTATCCTTATTCTATTATTACTATCCCTACTACTTTTGTCTTTATCCTTATAACTATTATTATTTCCCTTATTACTATTATTATTATCGCTATAACTATTATTATCATCCTTATTCTAATTATTACTAGCACTGTAATTATTATTATTATGCTTATTACTATTATTATTATCCTTACTACTATTATTATTAGCACTATAACTATTATTATTATCCTTATTACTATTATTATTCCTACTACAACTATTATTATTATCCTTATTACTATTATTATTATCGCTATAACTATTATTATTATCGCTATGACTGTTATTATTATCCTTATTCTATTATTACTATCCCTATTACTCTTCCCTTTATCCTTATAACTATTAGTATTATCCTTATTACTATTATTATTATCGCTATAACAATTATTATTATCCTTACTCTACTATTACTATCCCTATTACTCTTGTCTCTATCCTTATAACTATTATTATTATGCTTATTACTATTATTATTAGCACTATAACTATTATTATTATCCTTATTAATATTATTATTCGTACTATAACTATTATTATTATCGCTCTAACTATTATTATTATCCTTACTACTCTTATTATTATTATCGCTATGACTGTTATTATTATCCTTATTCTATTATTACTATCCGTATTACTCATGTCTTTATCCTGATAATTATTATTATTTCCCTTATTACTATTATTATTATCGCTATAACTGTTATTATTATCCTTATTACTATTATTATTATCCTTATTACTATTATTAATATACTTATTCTGTTATTACTATCCCTATTACTCTTCTCTTTATCCTTATAACTATTATTATTACCCTTCTTACTATTATTATTATCGCTATGACTGTTATTATTATCCTTATTACTAGTATTATTAGCACTATAACTATTATGTTTATCCTTATTACTATTATTATTCGCACTATAACTATTATTATTATCCTTATTACTATTATTACTAGCACTATAACTATTATGGTGATCCTTATTACTATTATTATTATTGCTATAACTGTTATTATTATCCTTATTACTATTATTATTTGCACGATAACTATTATTATTATCCTTATTACTATTATTACTAGCACTATAACTATTATGTTTATCCTTATTACTATTATTATTAGCACGATAACTATTATTATTATCCTTATTACTATTATTATCGCTATGACTGTTATTATTATCCATACTCTACTATTACTATCCGTATTACTCTTGTCTCTATCCTTATAACTATTATTATTATGCTTATTACTATTATTATTATCGCTATAACTATTATTATTATCCTTATTCTGATTATTACTAGCACTGTAACTATTATTATTATGCTTATTACTATTATTTTTATCGCTATGACTGTTATTATTATCCTTATTACTAGTATTATTAGCACTATAACTATTATGTATATCCTTATTACTATTATTATTCGCACTATAACTCTTATTATTATCCTTATTACTATTATTATTATCGCTGTGACTGTTATTATTATCCTTATTCTATTATTACTATCCCTATTACTCTTGTCTTTATCCTTGTAACTATTATTATTATCATTATTACTATTATTATTATCGCTATAACTATTATTATTAACCTTATTACTATTATTATTAGCACTATAACTATTATTATTATCCTTACTACTATTATTATTATCGGTATGACTGTTATTATTATCCTTATTCTATTATTACTATCCCTATTACTTTTGTCTTTATCCTTATAACTATTATTATTTCCCTTATTACTATTATTATTAGCACTATAACTATTATTATTATCCTTATTACTATTATTATTCCTACTACAACTATTATTATTATCCTTACTACCATTATTATTATTGCTATGACTTTTATTATTATCCTTATTCTATTATTACTATCCCTATTACTCTTCCCTTTATCCTTATAACTATTAGTATTATCCTTATTACTATTATTATTATCGCTATAACTATTATTATTATCCTTATTACTATTATTATTAGCACTATAACTATTATTATTATCCTTATTACTATTATTATTCGCACTATAACTATTATTATTATCCTTATTACTATTATTATTATCGCTATAACTATTATTGTTATCCTTATTACTATTATTACTAGCACTATAACTATTATGTTTATCCTTATTACTATGATTATTATTGCTATAACTGTTATTATTATCCTTATTACTATTATTATTAGCACGATAACTATTATTATTATCCTTATTACTATTATTATTATCGCTATAACTATTATTATTATCCTTATTACTATTATTATTAGCACTATAACTATTATTACTATCCTTATTAATATTATTATTCGTACTATAACTATTATTATTATCGCTCTAACTATTATTATTATCCTTACTACTATTATTATTATTATCGCTATGACTGTTATTATTATCCTTATTCTATTATTACTATCCCTATTACTTTTGTCTTTATCCTTATAACTATTATTATTTCCCTTATTACTATTATTATTAGCACTATAACTATTATTATTATCCTTATTACTATTATTATTCCTACTACAACTATTATTATTATCCTTATTACTATTATTATTATCGCTCTAACTATTATTATTATCCTTACTACTATTATTATTATTATCGCTATGACTGTTATTATTATCCTTATTCTATTATTATTATCGCTATAACTATTATTATTATCGCTATGACTGTTATTATTATCCTTATTATATTATTACTATCCCTATTACTCTTGTCTTTATCCTTGTAACTATTATTATTATGCTTATTACTATTATTATTATCGCTATAACTATTATTATTATCCTTATTACTATTATTATTAGCACTATAACTATTATTATTATCCTTATTAATATTATTATTCGTACTATAACTATTATTATTATCGCTCTAACTATTATTATTATCCTTACTACTATTATTATTATTATCGCTATGACTGTTATTATTATCCTTATTCTATTATTACTATCCCTATTACTTTTGTCTTTATCCTTATAACTATTATTATTTCCCTTATTACTATTATTATTAGCACTATAACTATTATTATTATCCTTATTACTATTATTATTCCTACTACAACTATTATTATTATCCTTATTACTATTATTATTATCGCTCTAACTATTATTATTATCCTTACTACTATTATTATTATTATCGCTATGACTGTTATTATTATCCTTATTCTATTATTATTATCGCTATAACTATTATTATTATCGCTATGACTGTTATTATTATCCTTATTATATTATTACTATCCCTATTACTCTTGTCTTTATCCTTGTAACTATTATTATTATGCTTATTACTATTATTATTATCGCTATACCTATTATTATTATCCTTACTACCATTATTATTATTGCTATGACTTTTATTATTATCCTTATTCTATTATTACTATCCCTATTACTCTTCCCTTTATCCTTATAACTATTAGTATTATCCTTATTACTATTATTATTATCGCTCTAAGTATTATTATTATCCTTACTACTATTATTATTATTATCGCTCTGACTGTTAGTATTATCCTTATTCTACTATTACTATCCCTATTACTCATGTCTTTATCGTGATAATTATTATTATTTCCCTTATTACTATTATTATTATCGCTATAACTGTTATTATTATCCTTATTACTAGTATTATTAGCACTATAACTATTATGTTTATCCTTATTACTATTATTATTCGCACTATAACTATTATTATTATCCTTACTACTATTATTATTATTATCGCTATGACTGTAATTATTATCCTTATTCTATTATTACTATCCCTATTACTCTTGTCTTTATCCTTATAACTATTATTATTATCGCTATAACTATTATTATTATCGTTATTACTATTACTATTATTGCTATTACTGTTATTATTATCCTTATTACTATTATTATTAGCACTATAACTATTATTATTATCCTTATTACTATTATTATCGCTATGACTGTTATTATTATCCTTACTCTACTATTACTATCCCTATTACTCTTGTCTCTATCCTTATAACTATTATTATTATGCTTATTACTATTATTATTATCGCTATAACTATTATTATTATCCTTACTACTATTATTATTATTATCGCTATGACTGTTATTATTATCCTTATTCTATTATTACTATCCCTATTACTCTTGTCTTTATCCTGATAATTATTATTATTTCCCTTATTACTATTATTATTATCGCTATAACTGTTATTATTATCCTTATTACTAGTATTATTAGCACTATAACTATTATGTATATCCTTATTACTATTATTATTCGCACTATAACTCTTATTATTATCCTTATTACTATTATTATTATCGCTGTGACTGTTATTATTATCCTTATTCTATTATTACTATCCCTATTACTCTTGTCTTTATCCTTGTAACTATTATTATTATCATTATTACTGTTATTATTATCGCTATCACTATTATTATTATCGCTATGACTGTTATTATTATCCTTATTATATTATTACTATCCCTATTACTGTTGTCTTTATCCTTCTAACTATTATTATTATCCTTATTACTATTATTATTATCGCTATGACTGTTATTAGTATCCTTATTCTATTATTACTATCCCTATTACTTTTGTCTTTATCCTTATAACTATTATTATTTCCCTTATTACTATTATTATTATCGCTATAACTGTTATTATTATCCTTATTACTAGTATTATTAGCACTATAACCATTACTTATATCCTTATTACTATTATTATTCGCACTATAACTATTATTATTATACTTATTACTATTATTATTATCGCTATAACTATTATTATTATCCTTACTACTATTATTTTTATCGCTATGACTGTTATTATTATCCTTATTCTATTATTACTATCCCTATTGCTCTTCCCTTTATCCTTATAACTATTAGTATTATCCTTATTACTATTATTATTATCGCTATGACTGTTATTATTATCCTTATTCTATTATTACTATCCCTATTACTCTTGTCTTTATCCTGATAATTATTATTATTTCCCTTATTACTATTATTATTATCGCTATAACTGTTATTAGTATCCTTATTCTATTATTACTATCCCTATTACTTTTGTCTTTATCCTTTAACTATTATTATTTCCCTTATTACTATTATTATTATCGCTATAACTGTTATTATTATCCTTATTACTAGTATTATTAGCACTATAACCATTATGTATATCCTTATTACTATTATTATTCGCACTATAACTATTATTATTATACTTATTACTATTATTATTATCGCTATGACTGTTATTATTATACTTATTCTGTTATTACTATCCCTATTACTCTTCTCTTTATCCTTATAACTATTATTATTTCAATGATTACTATTATTCTTATCGCTATAACTGGTATTATTATCCTTATTACTAGTATTATTGGCACTATAACTATTATGTTTATCCTTATTACTATTATTATTCGCACTATAACTATTATTATTATCCTTACTACTATTATTATTATTATCGCTATGACTGTAATTATTATCCTTATTCTATTATTACTATCCCTATTACTCTTGTCTTTATCCTTATAACTATTATTATTATCGCTATAACTATTATTATTATCGTTATTACTATTACTATTATTGCTATTACTGTTATTATTATCCTTATTACTATTATTATTAGCACTATAACTATTATTATTATCCTTATTACTATTATTATCGCTATGACTGTTATTATTATCCTTACTCTACTATTACTATCCCTATTACTCTTGTCTCTATCCTTATAACTATTATTATTATGCTTATTACTATTATTATTATCGCTATAACTATTATTATTATCCTTACTACTATTATTATTATTATCGCTATGACTGTTATTATTATCCTTATTCTATTATTACTATCCCTATTACTCTTGTCTTTATCCTGATAATTATTATTATTTCCCTTATTACTATTATTATTATCGCTATAACTGTTATTATTATCCTTATTACTAGTATTATTAGCACTATAACTATTATGTATATCCTTATTACTATTATTATTCGCACTATAACTCTTATTATTATCCTTATTACTATTATTATTATCGCTGTGACTGTTATTATTATCCTTATTCTATTATTACTATCCCTATTACTCTTGTCTTTATCCTTGTAACTATTATTATTATCATTATTACTGTTATTATTATCGCTATCACTATTATTATTATCGCTATGACTGTTATTATTATCCTTATTATATTATTACTATCCCTATTACTGTTGTCTTTATCCTTCTAACTATTATTATTATCCTTATTACTATTATTATTATCGCTATGACTGTTATTAGTATCCTTATTCTATTATTACTATCCCTATTACTTTTGTCTTTATCCTTATAACTATTATTATTTCCCTTATTACTATTATTATTATCGCTATAACTGTTATTATTATCCTTATTACTAGTATTATTAGCACTATAACCATTACTTATATCCTTATTACTATTATTATTCGCACTATAACTATTATTATTATACTTATTACTATTATTATTATCGCTATAACTATTATTATTATCCTTACTACTATTATTTTTATCGCTATGACTGTTATTATTATCCTTATTCTATTATTACTATCCCTATTGCTCTTCCCTTTATCCTTATAACTATTAGTATTATCCTTATTACTATTATTATTATCGCTATGACTGTTATTATTATCCTTATTCTATTATTACTATCCCTATTACTCTTGTCTTTATCCTGATAATTATTATTATTTCCCTTATTACTATTATTATTATCGCTATAACTGTTATTAGTATCCTTATTCTATTATTACTATCCCTATTACTTTTGTCTTTATCCTTTAACTATTATTATTTCCCTTATTACTATTATTATTATCGCTATAACTGTTATTATTATCCTTATTACTAGTATTATTAGCACTATAACCATTATGTATATCCTTATTACTATTATTATTCGCACTATAACTATTATTATTATACTTATTACTATTATTATTATCGCTATGACTGTTATTATTATACTTATTCTGTTATTACTATCCCTATTACTCTTCTCTTTATCCTTATAACTATTATTATTTCAATGATTACTATTATTCTTATCGCTATAACTGGTATTATTATCCTTATTACTAGTATTATTGGCACTATAACTATTATGTTTATCCTTATTACTATTATTATTCGCACTATAACTATTATTATTATCCTTATTACTATTATTACTAGCACTATAACTATTATGTTTATCCTTATTACTATTATTATTATTGCTATAACTGTTACTATTATCCTTATTACTATTATTATTTGCACGATAACTATTATTATTATCCTTATTACTATTATTACTAGCACTATAACTATTATGTTTATCCTTATTACTATTATTATTAGCACGATAACTATTATTATTATCCTTATTACTATTATTATCGCTATGACTGTTATTATTATCCATGCTCTACTATTACTATCCGTATTACTCTTGTCTTTATCCTGATAATTATTATTATTTCCCTTATTACTATTATTATTATCGCTATAACTATTATTATTATCCTTACTACTATTATTATTATTATCGCTATAACTGTAATTATTATCCTTATTCTATTATTACTATCCCTATTACTCTTGTCTTTATCCTTATAACTATTATTATTATCGCTATAACTATTATTATTATCCTTATTACTATTATTATTATTGCTATAACTGTTATTATTATCCTTACTCTACTATTACTATCCCTATTACTCTTGTCTCTATCCTTATAACTACTATTATTATGCTTATTACTATTATTATTATCGCTATAACTATTATTATTATCCTTACTACTATTATTATTATCGCTATGACTGTTATTATTATCCTTATTCTATTATAACTATCCCTATTGCTCTTCCCTTTATCCTTATAACTATTATTATTATCGCTATAACTATTATTATTATCCTTATTACTATTATTATTATTGCTATAACTGTTATTATTATCCTTATTACTATTATTATCGCTATGACTGTTATTATTATCCTTACTCTACTATTACTATCCCTATTACTCTTGTCTCTATCCTTATAACTATTATTATTATCGCTAAGACTGTTATTATTATCCTTACTCTACTATTACTATCCCTATTACTCTTGTCTCTATCCTTATAAGTATTATAATTATCGCTAAGACTGTTATTATTATCCTTACTCTATTATTACTATCCCTATTACTCTTCCCTTTCTCCTTATAACTATTAGTATTATCCTTATTACTATTATTATTATCGCTATAACTATTATTATTATCCTTATTAATATTATTATTCGCACTATAACTATTATTATTATCGCTCTAAGTATTATTATTATCCTTACTACTATTATTATTATTATCGCTCTGACTGTTAGTATTATCCTTATTCTACTATTACTATCCCTATTACTCATGTCGTTATCGTGATAATTATTATTATTTCCCTTATTACTATTATTATTATCGCTATAACAGTTATTATTATCCTTATTACTAGTATTATTAGCACTATAACTATTATGTTTATCCTTATTACTATTATTATTCGCACTATAACTATTATTATTATCCTTACTACTATTATTATTATTATCGCTATGACTGTAATTATTATCCTTATTCTATTATTACTATCCCTATTACTCTTGTCTTTATCCTTATAACTATTATTATTATCGCTATAACTATTATTATTATCGTTATTACTATTATTATTATTGCTATAACTGTTATTATTATCCTTATTACTATTATTATTAGCACTATAACTATTATTATTATCCTTATTACTATTATTATCGCTATGACTGTTATTATTATCCTTACTCTACTATTACTATCCCTATTACTCTTGTCTCTATCCTTATAACTATTATTATTATGCTTATTACTATTATTATTATCGCTATAACTATTATTATTATCCTTACTACTATTATTATTATTATCGCTATGACTGTTATTATTATCCTTATTCTATTATTACTATCCCTATTACTCTTGTCTTTATCCTGATAATTATTATTATTTCCCTTATTACTATTATTATTATCGCTATAACTGTTATTATTATCCTTATCACTAGTATTATTAGCACTATAACTATTATGTATATCCTTATTACTATTATTATTCGCACTATAACTCTTATTATTATCCTTATTACTATTATTATTCGCACTATAACTATTATTATTATACTTATTACTATTATTATTATCGCTATAACTATTATTATTATCCTTACTACTATTATTTTAATCGCTATGGCTGTTATTATTATCCTTATTCTATTATTACTATCCCTATTGCTCTTCCCTTTATCCTTATAACTATTAGTATTATCCTTATTACTATTATTATTATCGCTATGACTGTTATTATTATCCTTATTCTATTATTACTATCCCTATTACTCTTGTCTTTATCCTGATAATATTATTATTTCCCTTATTACTATTATTATTATCGCTATAACTATTATCATTATCCTTACTACTATTATTATTATTATCGCTATGACTGTTATTATTATCCTTACTCTACTATTACTATCCCTATTACTCTTGTCTCTATCCTTATAACTATTATTATTATGCTTATTACTATTATTATTATCGCTATAACTATTATTATTATCCTTATTCTATTATTACTATCCCTATTGCTCTTCCCTTTATCCTTATAACTATTATTATTATCGCTATAACTATTATTATTATCCTTATTACTATTATTATTATTGCTATAACTGTTATTATTATCCTTATTACTATTATTATTAGCACTATAACTATTATTATTATCCTTATTACTATTATTATCGCAATGACTGTTATTATTATCCTTACTCTACTATTACTATCCCTATTACTCTTGTCTCTATCCTTATAACTATTATTATTATCGCTAAGACTGTTATTATTATCCTTACTCTACTATTACTATCCCTATTACTCTTGTCTCTATCCTTATAAGTATTATAATTATCGCTAAGACTGTTATTATTATCCTTACTCTATTTATTACTATCCCTATTACTCTTCGCTTTCTCCTTATAACTATTAGTATTATCCTTATTACTATTATTATTATCGCTATAACTATTATTATTAACCTTATTACTATTATTATTAGCACTATAACTATTATTATTATCCTTACTACTATTATTATTATCGGTATGACTGTTATTATTATCCTTATTCTATTATTACTATCCATATTACTCTTGTCTTTATCCTGATAATTATTATTATTTCCCTTATTACTATTATTATTATGGCTATAACTGTTATTATTATCCTTATTACTATTATTATTATCGCTATGACTGTTATTGTTATCTTTATTCTATTATTACTATCCCTATTACTCTTCCCTTTATCTTATAACTATTAGTATTATCCTTATTACTATTATTATTATCGCTATAAACTATTATTATTATCCTTATTAATATTATTATTCGCACTATAACTATTATTATATTATCGCTATAACTATTATTATTATCCTTACTACTTATTATTATTATTATCGCTATGACTGTTATTATTATCCTTATTCTATTATTACTATCCCTATTACTCTTGTCTTTATCCTGATAATTATTATTATTTCCCTTATTACTATTATTATTATCGCTATAACTGTTTATTATTATTCTTATTACTAGTATTATTAAGCACTATAACCATTATGTATATCCATATTACTATTATTATTCGCACTATAACTATTATTATTATACTTATTACTATTATTATTATCGCTATAACTATTATTATTATCCTTACTACTATTATTTTTATCGCTATGACTGTTATTATTATCCTTATTCTATTATTACTATCCCTATTGCTCTTCCTTTATCCTTATAACTATTAGTATTATCCTATTACTATTATTATTATCGCTATGACTGTTATTATTATCCTTATTCTATTATTACTATCCCTATTACTCTTGTCTTTATCCTGATAATTATTATTGTTTCCCTTATTACTATTATTATTATGCTTATTACTATTATTATTATCGCTATAACTATTATTATTATCCTTACTACTATTATTATTATTATCGCTATGACTGTTATTATTATCCCTTATTCTATTATTACTATCCCTATTACTCTTGTCTTTATCCTGATAATTATTATTATTTCCCTTATTACTATTATTATTATCGCTATAACTGTTATTATTATCCTTATCACTAGTATTATTAGCACTATAACTATTATGTATATCCTTATTACTATTATTATTCGCACTATAACTCTTATTATTATCCTTATTACTATTATTATTCGCACTATAACTATTATTATTATACTTATTACTATTATTATTATCGCTATAACTATTATTATTATCCTTACTACTATTATTTTAATCGCTATGACTGTTATTATTATCCTTATTCTATTATTACTATCCCTATTGCTCTTCCCTTTATCCTTATAAACTATTAGTATTATCCTTATTACTATTATTATTATCGCTTTGACTGTTATTATTATCCTTATTCTATTATTACTATCCCTATTACTCTTGTCTTTATCCTGATAATTATTATTATTTCCCTTATTACTATTATTATTATCGCTATAACTATTATTATTATCCTTACTACTATTATTATTATTATCGTTATGACTGTTATTATTATCCTTACTCTACTATTACTATCCCTATTACTCTGTCTCTATCCTTATAACTATTATTATTATGCTTATTACTATTATTATTATCGCTATAACTATTATTATTATCCTTATTCTATTATTACTATCCCTATTGCTCTTCCCTTTATCCTATAACTATTATTATTATCGCTATAACTATTATTATTATCCTTATTACTATTATTATTATTGCTATAACTGTTATTATTATCCTTATTACTATTATTATTAGCACTATAACTATTATTATTATCCTTATTACTATTATTATCGCTATGACTGTTATTATTATCCTTACTCTACTATTACTATCCCTATTACTCTTGTCTCTATCCTTATAACTATTATTATTATCGCTAAGACTGTTATTATTATCCTTACTCTACTATTACTATCCCTATTACTCTTGTCTCTATCCTTATAAGTATTATAATTATCGCTAAGACTGTTATTATTATCCTTACTCTATTATTACTATCCCTATTACTCTTCCTTTCTCCTTATAACTATTAGTATTATCCTTATTACTATTATTAATTATCGCTATAACTATTATTATTAACCTTATTACTATTATTATTAGCACTATAACTATTATTATTATCCTTACTACTATTAATTATTATCGGTATGACTGTTATTATTATCCTTATTCTATTATTACTATCCCTATTACTCTTGTCCTTTATCCTGATAATTATTATTATTTCCCTTATTACTATTATTATTATGGCTATAACTGTTATTATTATCCTTATTACTATTATTATTATCGCTATGACTGTTATTGTTATCTTTATTCTATTATTACTATCCCTATTACTCTTCCCTTTATCCTTATAACTATTAGTATTATCCTTATTACTATTATTATTATCGCTATAACTATTATTATTATCCTTATTAATATTATTATTCGCACTATAACTATTATTATTATCGCTCTAAGTATTATTATTATCCTTACTACTATTATTATTATTATCGCTCTGACTGTTAGTATTATCCTTATTCTACTATTACTATCCCTATTACTCATGTCTTTATCGTGATAATTATTATTATTTCCCTTATTACTATTATTATTATCGCTATAACTGTTATTATTATCCTTATTACTAGTATTATTAGCACTATAACTATTATGTTTATCCTTATTACTATTATTATTCGCACTATTACTATTATTATTTATCCTTACTACTATTATTATTATTATCGCTAAGACTGTAATTATTATCCTTATTCTATTATTACTATCCCTATTACTCTTGTCTTTATCCTTATAACTATTATTATTATCGCTATAACTATTATTATTATCGTTATTACTATTATTATTATTGCTATAACTGTTATTATTATCCTTATTACTATTATTATTAGCACTATAACTATTATTATATCCTTATTACTATTATTATCGCTATGACTGTTATTATTATCCTTACTCTACTATTACTTTCCCTATTACTCTTGTCTCTATCCTTATACTATTATTATTATGCTTATTACTATTATTATTATCGCTATAACTATTATTATTATCCTTACTACTATTATTATTATTATCGCTATGACTGTTATTATTATCCTTATTCTATTATTACTATCCTATTACTCTTGTCTTTATCCTGATAAAATTATTATTATTTCCCTTATTACTATTATTATTATCGCTATAACTGTTATTATTATTCTTATTACTAGTATTATTAGCACTATAACCATTATGTATATCCTTATTACTATTATTATTCGCACTATAACTATTATTATTATACTTATTACTATTATTATTATCGCTATAACTATTATTATTATCCTTACTACTATTATTTTTATCGCTATGACTGTTATTATTATCCTTATTCTATTATTACTATCCCTATTGCTCCTTCCCTTTATCCTTATAACTATTAGTAATATCCTTATTACTATTATTATTATCGCTATGACTGTTATTATTATCCTTATTCTATTATTACTATCCCTATTACTCTTGTCCTTTATCCTGATAATTATTATTATTTCCCTTATTACTATTATTATTATGCTATAAACTGTTATTATTATCCTTATTACTAGTATTATTAGCACTATAACTAATATGCATATCCTTATTACTATTATTATTCGCACTATATACTATCATTATTATCCTTATTACTATTATTATTATCGCTATGACTGTTATTGTTATCCTAATTCTATTATTACTATCCCTATTACTCTTCCCATTTATCCTTATATCTATTAGTATTATCCTTATTACTATTATTATTATCGCTATAACTATTATTATTATCCTTATTAATATTATTATTCGCACTATAACTATTATTATTATCGCTCTAAGTATTATTATTATCCTTACTACTATTATTATTATTATCGCTATGACTGTTAGTATTATCCTTATTCTACTATTACTATCCCTATTACTCATGTCTTTATCGTGATAATTATTATTATTTCCCTTATTACTATTATTATTATCGCTATAAACTGTTATATTATCCTTATTACTAGTATTATTAGCACTATAACTATTATGTTTTATCCTTATTACTATTATTATTCGCACTATAACTATTATTATTATCCCTTACTACTATTATTATTATTATCGCTATGACTGTAATTATTATCCTTATTCTATTATTACTATCCCTATTACTCTTGTCTTTATCCTATAACTATTATTATTATCGCTTATAACTATTATTATTATCGTTATTACTATTATTATTATTGCTATAACTGTTATTATTATCATTATTACTATTATTATTATGCACTATAACTATTATTATTATCCTTATTACTATTATTATCGCTATGACTGTTATTATTATCCTCACTCTACTATTACTATCCCTATTACTCTTGTCTCTATCCTTATAACTATTATTATTATCGCTAAGACTGTTATTATTATCCTTACTCTATTATTACTATCCCTATTACTCTTCCCTTTCTCCTTATAACTATTAGTATTATACTTATTACTATTATTATTATCGCTATAACTATTATTATTAACCTTATTACTATTATTATAGCACTATAACTATTATTATTATCCTTATTACTATTATTATTCGCACTATAACTATTATTATTATCCTTATTACTAATTATTATTATCGCTCTAACTATTATTATTATCCTTACTACTATTATATTATTATCGCTATGACTGTTGTTATTATCCTTATTCTATTATTACTATCCCTATTACTTTTGTCTTTATCCTTATAACTATTATTATTTCCCTTATTACTATTATTATTATCCTTATTCTAATTATTACTAGCACTGTAATTATTATTATTATGCTTATTACTATTATTATTATCGCTATAACTTATTATTATTATCCTTACTACTATTATCCTTACTACTATTATTATTAGCACTATAACTATTATTATTATCCTTATTACTATTATTATTCCTACTACAACTATTATTATTATCCTTATTACTATTATTATTATCGCTCTAACTATAATTATTATCCTTACTACTATTATTATTATTATTATCGCTATGACTGTTATTATTATCCTTATTCTATTATTACTATCCCTATTACTCTTGGTCTTTATCCTTGTAACTATTATTATTATCCTTATTACTATTATTATATCGCTATAACTATTATTATTATCGCTATGACTGTTATTAGTATCCTTATTTTATTATTACTATCCCTATTACTTTTGTCTTTATCCTTATAACTATTATTATTATGCTTATTACTATTATTATTATCGCTATGACCATTATTATTATCCTTATTCTATTATTACTATCCCTATTGCTCTTCCCTTTATCCTTATAACTATTAGTATTATCCTTATTACTATTATTATTATCGCTATGACTGTTATTATTATCCTTATTCTATTATTACTATCCCTATTACTCTTGTCTTTATCCTGATAATTATTATTGTTTCCCTTATTACTATTATTATTATCGCTATAACTATTATTATTATCCTTACTACTATTATTATTATATCGCTATGACTGTAATTATTATCCTTATTCTACTATTACTATCCCTATTACTCTTGTCTTTATCCTTATAACTATTATTATTATCGCTTTAACTATTATTATTATCCTTATTACTATTATTATTATTGCTATAACTGTTATTATTATCCTTATTACTATTATTATTAGCACTATAACTATTATGTTTATCCTTATTACTATTATTATTAGCACGATAACTATTATTATTATCCTTATTACTATTATTATCGCTATGACTGTTATTATTATCCATACTCTACTATTACTATCCGTATTACTCTTGTCTCTATCCTTATAACTATTATTATTATGCTTATTACTATTATTATTATCGCTATAACTATTGTTATTATCCTTACTACTATTATTATATCGCTATAACTATTATTATTATCGCTATGACTGTTATTAGTATCCTTATTTTATTATTACTATCCCTATTACTTTTGTCTTTATTCTTGTAACTATTATTATTATGCTTATTACTATTATTATTATCGCTATGACTATTATTATTATCCTTACTACCATTATTATTGTCGCTATGACTGTTATTATCATCCTTATTCTATTATTACTATCCCTATTACTCTTCCCTTTATCCTTATAACTATTAGTATTATCCTGGTTACTATTATTATTATCGCTATAACTATTATTATTATCCTTATTACTAATTATTATTATCGCTATAACTATTATTATTATCCTTATTACTATTATTACTAGCACTATAACTATTATGTTTATCCTTATTACTATTACTATTATTGCTATAACTGTTATTATTATCCTTATTACTATTATTATTAGCACGATAACTATTATTATTATCCTTACTACTATTATTATTATTATCGCGTATAACTATTAATTATATCCTTACTACTATTATTATTATCGCTATGACTGTTATTATTATCCTTATTCTATTATTACTATCCCTATTGCTCTTCCCTTTATCCTTATAACTATTATTATTATCGCTATAACTATTATTATTATCCTTATTACGTATTATATATTATTGCTATAACTGTTATTATTATGCCTTATTAACTATTATTATTAGCACTATAACTATTATGTATATCCTTATTACTATTATTATTCGCACTATAACTCTTATTATTATCCTTATTACTATTATTATTATCGCTGTGACTGTTATTATTATCCTTATTCTATTATTACTATCCCTATTACGTCTTGTCTTTATCCTTGTAACTATTATTATTATGCTTATTACTATTATTATTATCGCTATAACTATTATTATTATCCTTACTACTATTATTATTATTATCGCTATGACTGTTATTATTATCCTTATTCTATTATTACTATCCCTATTACTCTTGTCTTTATCCTGATAATTATTATTATTTCCCTTATTACTATTATTATTATCGCTATAACTGTTATTATTATCCTTATTACTAGTATTATTAGCACTATAACTATTATGTATATCCTTATTACTATTATTATTCGCACTATAACTCTTATTATTATCCGTATTAACTATTATTATTATCGCTGTGACTGTTATTATTATCCTTATTCTATTATTACTATCCCTATTACTCTTGTCTTTATCCTTGTAACTATTATTATTATCATTATTACTATTATTATTATCGCTATAACTATTATTATTATCGCTATGACTGTTATTATTATCCTTATTATATTATTACTATCCCTATTACTCTTGTCTTTATCCTTCTAACTATTATTATTATCCTTATTACTATTATTATTATCGCTATGACTGTTATTAGTATCCTTATTCTATTATTACTATCCCTATTACTTTTGTCTTTATCCTTATAACTATTATTATTTCCCTTATTACTATTATTATTATCGCTATAACTGTTATTATTATCCTTATTACTAGTATTATTAGCACTATAACCATTATGTATATCCTTATTACTATTATTATTCGCACTATAACTATTATGTTTATCCTTATTACTATTATTATTCGCACTATAACTATTATTATTATCCTTATTACTATTATTACTAGCACTATAACTATTATGTTTATCCTTATTACTATTATTATTATTGCTATAACTGTTACTATTATCCTTATTACTATTATTATTTGCACGATAACTATTATTATTATCCTTATTACTATTATTACTAGCACTATAACTATTATGTTTATCCTTATTACTATTATTATCGCTATGACTGTTATTATTATCCATACTCTACTATTACTATCCGTATTACTCTTGTCTCTATCCTTATAACTATTATTATTATGCTTATTACTATTATTATTATCGCTATAACTATTATTATTATCCTTACTACTATTATTTTTATCGCTATGACTGTTATTATTATCCTTATTCTATTATTACTATCCCTATTGCTCTTCCCTTTATCCTTATAACTATTAGTATTATCCTTATTACTATTATTATTATCGCTTTGACTGTTATTATTATCCTTATTCTATTATTACTATCCCTATTACTCTTGTCTTTATCCTGATAATTATTATTATTTCCCTTATTACTATTATTATTATCGCTATAACTATTATTATTATCCTTACTACTATTATTATTATTATCGCTATGACTGTAATTATTATCCTTATTCTATTATTACTATCCCTATTACTCTTGTCTTTATCCTTATAACTATTATTATTATCGCTATAACTATTATTATTATCCTTATTACTATTATTATTATTGCTATAACTGTTATTATTATCCTTATTACTATTATTATTAGCACTATAACTATTATTATTATCCTTATTACTATTATTATCGCTATGACTGTTATTATTATCCTTATTATATTATTACTATCCCTATTACTCTTGTCTTTATCCTTCTAACTATTATTATTATCCTTATTACTATTATTATTATCGCTATGACTGTTATTAGTATCCTTATTCTATTATTACTATCCCTATTACTTTTGTCTTTATCCTTATAACTATTATTATTTCCCTTATTACTATTATTATTATCGCTATAACTGTTATTATTATCCTTATTACTAGTATTATTAGCACTATAACCATTATGTATATCCTTATTACTATTATTATTCGCACTATAACTATTATTATTATACTTATTACTATTATTATTATCGCTATGACTGTTATTATTATACTTATTCTGTTATTACTATCCCTATTACTCTTCTCTTTATCCTTATAACTATTATTATTTCCCTGATTACTATTATTATTATCGCTATAACTGGTATTATTATCCTTATTACTAGTATTATTAGCACTATAACCATTATGTATATCCTTATTACTATTATTATTCGCACTATAACTATTATTATTATCCTTATTACTATTATTATTATCGCTCTAACTATTATTATTATCCTTACTACTATTATTATTATTATCGCTATGACTGTTATTATTATCCTTATTCTATTATTACTATCCCTATTACTTTTGTCTTTATCCTTATAACTATTATTATTTCCCTTATTACTATTATTATTATCCTTATTCTAATTATTACTAGCCCTGTAATTATTATTATTATGCTTATTACTATTATTATTATCGCTATAACTATTATTATTATCCTTACTACTATTATTATTAGCACTATAACTATTATTATTATCCTTATTACTATTATTATTCCTACTACAACTATTATTATTATCCTTATTACTATTATTATTATCGCTCTAACTATTATTATTATCCTTACTACTATTATGATTATTATCGCTATGACTGTTATTATTATCCTTATTCTATTATTACTATCCCTATTACTCTTGTCTTTATCCTGATAATCATTATTATTTCCCTTATTACTATTATTATTATCGCTATAACTATTATTATTATCCTTACTACTATTATTATTATTATCGCTATGACTGTTATTAGTATCCTTATTCTATTATTACTATCCCTATTACTTTTGTCTTTATCCTTATAACTATTATTATTTCCCTTATTACTATTATTATTATCGCTATAACTGTTATTATTATCCTTATTACTAGTATTATTAGCACTATAACCATTATGTATATCCTTATTACTATTATTATTCGCACTATAACTATTATTATTATACTTATTACTATTATTATTATCGCTATGACTGTTATTATTATACTTATTCTGTTATTACTATCCCTCTTACTCTTCTCTTTATCCTTATAACTATTATTATTTCCCTGATTACTATTATTATTATCGCTATAACTGGTATTATTATCCTTATTACTAGTATTATTAGCACTATAACTATTATGTTTATCCTTATTACTATTATTATTTGCACGATAACTATTATTATTATCCTTGTTACTATTATTACTAGCACTATAACTATTATGTTTATCCTTATTACTATTATTATTAGCACGATAACTATTATTATTATCCTTATTACTATTATTATCGCTATGACTGTTATTATTATCCATACTCTACTATTACTATCCGTATTACTCTTGTCTCTATCCTTATAACTATTAGTATTATCCTTATTACTATTATTATTATCGCTATAACTATTATTATTAACCTTATTACTATTATTATTAGCACTATAACTATTATTATTATCGTTATTACTATTATTATTCGCACTATAACTATTATTATTATCGCTCTAACTATTATTATTATCCTTACTACTATTATTATTATTATCGCTATGACTGTTATTATTATCCTTATTCTATTATTACTATCCCTATTACTTTTGTCTTTATCCTTATAACTATTATTATTTCCCTTATTACTATTATTATTATCCTTATTCTAATTATTACTAGCCCTGTAATTATTATTATTATGCTTATTACTATTATTATTATCGCTATAACTATTATTATTATCCTTACTACTATTATTATTAGCACTATAACTATTATTATTATCCTTATTACTATTATTATTCCTACTACAACTATTATTATTATCCTTATTACTATTATTATTATCGCTCTAACTATTATTATTATCCTTACTACTATTATGATTATTATCGCTGTGACTGTTATTATTATCCTTATTCTATTATTACTATCCCTATTACTCTTGTCTTTATCCTTGTAACTATTATTATTATCATTATTACTATTATTATTATCGCTATAACTGTTATTATTATCCTTATTACTAGTATTATTAGCACTATAACTATTATGTATATCCTTATTACTATTATTATTCGCACTATAACTCTTATTATTATCCTTATTACTATTATTATTATCGCTGTGACTGTTATTATTATCCTTATTCTATTATTACTATCCCTATTACTCTTGCCTTTATCCTTGTAACTATTATTATTATCATTATTACTATTATTATTATCGCTATAACTATTATTAGTATCCTTATTCTATTATTACTATCCCTATTACTTTTGTCTTTATCCTTATAACTATTATTATTTCCCTTATTACTATTATTATTATCGCTATAACTGTTATTATTATCCTTATTACTATTATTATTCGCACTATAACTATTATTATTATCGCTCTAACTATTATTATTATCCTTACTACTATTATTATTATTATCGCTATGACTGTTATTATTATCCTTATTCTATTATTACTATCCCTATTACTTTTGTCTTTATCCTTATAACTATTATTATTTCCCTTATTACTATTATTATTATCCTTATTCTAATTATTACTAGCCCTGATAATTATTATTATTTCCCTTATTACTATTATTATTATCGCTATAACTATTATTATTATCCTTACTACTATTATTATTATTATCGCTATGACTGTAATTATTATCCTTATTCTATTATTACTATCCCTATTACTCTTGTCTTTATCCTTATAACTATTATTATTATCGCTATAACTATTATTATTATCCTTATTACTATTATTATTATTGCTATAACTGTTATTATTTCCCTTATTACTATTATTATTATCGCTATAACTATTATTATTATCCTTACTACTATTATTATTATTATCGCTATGACTGTAATTATTATCCTTATTCTATTATTACTATCCCTATTACTCTTGTCTTTATCCTTATAACTATT
This sequence comes from Megachile ligniseca, assembly GCA_945859555.1. Lineage (NCBI taxonomy): Eukaryota > Metazoa > Arthropoda > Insecta > Hymenoptera > Megachilidae > Megachile > Megachile ligniseca. The sequence continues at coordinate 278,339 of CAMAOC010000024.1, read as the reverse complement.
ATTATTATCGCTATAACTATTATTATTATCCTTATTACTATTATTATTATTGCTATAACTGTTATTATTATCCTTATTACTATTATTATTAGCACTATAACTATTATTATTATCCTTATTACTATTATTATCGCTATGACTGTTATTATTATCCTTATTATATTATTACTATCCCTATTACTCTTGTCTTTATCCTTCTAACTATTATTATTATCCTTATTACTATTATTATTATCGCTATGACTGTTATTAGTATCCTTATTCTATTATTACTATCCCTATTACTTTTGTCTTTATCCTTATAACTATTATTATTTCCCTTATTACTATTATTATTATCGCTATAACTGTTATTATTATCCTTATTACTAGTATTATTAGCACTATAACCATTATGTATATCCTTATTACTATTATTATTCGCACTATAACTATTATTATTATACTTATTACTATTATTATTATCGCTATGACTGTTATTATTATACTTATTCTGTTATTACTATCCCTCTTACTCTTCTCTTTATCCTTATAACTATTATTATTTCCCTGATTACTATTATTATTATCGCTATAACTGGTATTATTATCCTTATTACTAGTATTATTAGCACTATAACTATTATGTTTATCCTTATTACTATTATTATTTGCACGATAACTATTATTATTATCCTTGTTACTATTATTACTAGCACTATAACTATTATGTTTATCCTTATTACTATTATTATTAGCACGATAACTATTATTATTATCCTTATTACTATTATTATCGCTATGACTGTTATTATTATCCATACTCTACTATTACTATCCGTATTACTCTTGTCTCTATCCTTATAACTATTAGTATTATCCTTATTACTATTATTATTATCGCTATAACTATTATTATTAACCTTATTACTATTATTATTAGCACTATAACTATTATTATTATCGTTATTACTATTATTATTCGCACTATAACTATTATTATTATCGCTCTAACTATTATTATTATCCTTACTACTATTATTATTATTATCGCTATGACTGTTATTATTATCCTTATTCTATTATTACTATCCCTATTACTTTTGTCTTTATCCTTATAACTATTATTATTTCCCTTATTACTATTATTATTATCCTTATTCTAATTATTACTAGCCCTGTAATTATTATTATTATGCTTATTACTATTATTATTATCGCTATAACTATTATTATTATCCTTACTACTATTATTATTAGCACTATAACTATTATTATTATCCTTATTACTATTATTATTCCTACTACAACTATTATTATTATCCTTATTACTATTATTATTATCGCTCTAACTATTATTATTATCCTTACTACTATTATGATTATTATCGCTGTGACTGTTATTATTATCCTTATTCTATTATTACTATCCCTATTACTCTTGTCTTTATCCTTGTAACTATTATTATTATCATTATTACTATTATTATTATCGCTATAACTGTTATTATTATCCTTATTACTAGTATTATTAGCACTATAACTATTATGTATATCCTTATTACTATTATTATTCGCACTATAACTCTTATTATTATCCTTATTACTATTATTATTATCGCTGTGACTGTTATTATTATCCTTATTCTATTATTACTATCCCTATTACTCTTGCCTTTATCCTTGTAACTATTATTATTATCATTATTACTATTATTATTATCGCTATAACTATTATTAGTATCCTTATTCTATTATTACTATCCCTATTACTTTTGTCTTTATCCTTATAACTATTATTATTTCCCTTATTACTATTATTATTATCGCTATAACTGTTATTATTATCCTTATTACTATTATTATTCGCACTATAACTATTATTATTATCGCTCTAACTATTATTATTATCCTTACTACTATTATTATTATTATCGCTATGACTGTTATTATTATCCTTATTCTATTATTACTATCCCTATTACTTTTGTCTTTATCCTTATAACTATTATTATTTCCCTTATTACTATTATTATTATCCTTATTCTAATTATTACTAGCCCTGATAATTATTATTATTTCCCTTATTACTATTATTATTATCGCTATAACTATTATTATTATCCTTACTACTATTATTATTATTATCGCTATGACTGTAATTATTATCCTTATTCTATTATTACTATCCCTATTACTCTTGTCTTTATCCTTATAACTATTATTATTATCGCTATAACTATTATTATTATCCTTATTACTATTATTATTATTGCTATAACTGTTATTATTTCCCTTATTACTATTATTATTATCGCTATAACTATTATTATTATCCTTACTACTATTATTATTATTATCGCTATGACTGTAATTATTATCCTTATTCTATTATTACTATCCCTATTACTCTTGTCTTTATCCTTATAACTATTATTATTATCGCTATAACTATTATTATTATCCTTATTACTATTATTATTATTGCTATAACTGTTATTATTATCCTTATTACTATTATTATTAGCACTATAACTATTATTATTATCCTTATTACTATTATTATCGCTATGACTGTTATTATTATCCTTATTATATTATTACTATCCCTATTACTCTTGTCTTTATCCTTCTAACTATTATTATTATCCTTATTACTATTATTATTATCGCTATGACTGTTATTAGTATCCTTATTCTATTATTACTATCCCTATTACTTTTGTCTTTATCCTTATAACTATTATTATTTCCCTTATTACTATTATTATTATCGCTATAACTGTTATTATTATCCTTATTACTAGTATTATTAGCACTATAACCATTATGTATATCCTTATTACTATTATTATTCGCACTATAACTATTATTATTATACTTATTACTATTATTATTATCGCTATGACTGTTATTATTATACTTATTCTGTTATTACTATCCCTATTACTCTTCTCTTTATCCTTATAACTATTATTATTTCCCTGATTACTATTATTATTATCGCTATAACTGGTATTATTATCCTTATTACTAGTATTATTAGCACTATAACTATTATGTTTATCCTTATTACTATTATTATTCGCACTATAACTATTATTATTATCCTTATTACTATTATTACTAGCACTATAACTATTATGTTTATCCTTATTACTATTATTATTATTGCTATAACTGTTACTATTATCCTTATTACTATTATTATTTGCACGATAACTATTATTATTATCCTTGTTACTATTATTACTAGCACTATAACTATTATGTTTATCCTTATTACTATTATTATTAGCACGATAACTATTATTATTATCCTTATTACTATTATTATCGCTATGACTGTTATTATTATCCATACTCTACTATTACTATCCGTATTACTCTTGTCTCTATCCTTATAACTATTAGTATTATCCTTATTACTATTATTATTATCGCTATAACTATTATTAGTATCCTTATTCTATTATTACTATCCCTATTACTTTTGTCTTTATCCTTATAACTATTATTATTTCCCTTATTACTATTATTATTATCGCTATAACTGTTATTATTATCCTTATTACTATTATTATTCGCACTATAACTATTATTATTATCGCTCTAACTATTATTATTATCCTTACTACTATTATTATTATTATCGCTATGACTGTTATTATTATCCTTATTCTATTATTACTATCCCTATTACTTTTGTCTTTATCCTTATAACTATTATTATTATCTCTATAACTATTATTATTATCCTTACTACTATTATTATTAGCACTATAACTATTATTGTTATCCTTATTACTATTATTATTCCTACTACAACTATTATTATTATCCTTATTACTATTATTATTATCGCTCTAACTATTATTATTATCCTTACTACTATTATTATTATTATTATCGCTATGACTGTTATTATTATCCTTATTCTATTATTACTATCCCTATTACTCTTGTCTTTATCCTTGTAACTATTATTATTATCCTTATTACTATTATTATTATCGCTATAACTATTATTATTATCGGTATGACTGTTATTATTATCCTTATTATATTATTACTATCCCTATTACTCTTGTCTTTATCCTTGTAACTATTATTATTATCCTTATTACTATTATTATATCGCTATAACTATTATTATTATCGCTATGACTGTTATTAGTATCCTTATTTTATTATTACTATCCCTATTACTTTTGTCTTTATTCTTATAACTATTATTATTATGCTTATTACTATTATTATTATCGCTGTGACTATTATTATTATACTTACTACCATTATTATTGTCGCTATGACTGTTATTATCATCCTTATTCTATTATTACTATCCCTATTACTCTTCCCTTTATCCTTATAACTATTAGTATTATCCTGGTTACTATTATTATTATCGCTATAACTATTATTATTATCCTTATTACTATTACTATTATCGCTATAACTATTATTATTATCCTTATTACTACTATTACTAGCACTATAACTATTATGTTTATCCTTATTACTATTATTATTATTGCTATAACTGTTATTATTATCCTTATTACTATTATTATTAGCACGATAACTATTATTATTATCCTTACTACTATTATTATTATTATCGCTATGACTATTATTATTATCCTTACTACTATTATTATTATTATCGCTATGACTGTAATTATTATCCTTATTCTATTATTACTATCCCTATTACTCTTGTCTTTATCCTTATTACTATTATTATTATTGCTATAACTGTTATTATTATCCTTATTACTATTATTATTAGCACTATAACTATTATTATTATCCTTATTACTATTATTACCGCTATGACTGTTATTATTATCCTTACTCTACTATTACTATCCCTATTACTCTTGTCTCTATCCTTATAACTATTATTATTATGCTTATTACTATTATTATTATCGCTATAACTATTATTATTATCCTTACTACTATTATTTTTATCGCTATGACTGTTATTATTATCCTTATTCTATTATTACTATCCCTATTGCTCTTCCCTTTATCCTTATAACTATTAGTATTATCCTTATTACTATTATTATTATCGCTATGACTGTTATTATTATCCTTATTCTATTATTACTATCCCTATTACTCTTGTCTTTATCCTGATAATTATTATTATTTCCTTTATTACTATTATTATTATCGCTATAACTATTATTATTATCCTTACTACTATTATTATTATTATCGCTATGACTGTAATTATTATCCTTATTCTATTATTACTATCCCTATTACTCTTGTCTTTATCCTTATAACTATTATTATTATCGCTATAACTATTATTATTATCCTTATTACTATTATTATTATTGCTATAACTGTTATTATTATCCTTATTACTATTATTATTAGCACTATAACTATTATTATTATCCTTATTACTATTATTATCGCTATGACTGTTATTATTATCCTTACTCTACTATTACTATCCCTATTACTCTTGTCTCTATCCTTATAACTATTATTATTATGCTTATTACTATTATTATTATTATCCTTACTACTATTATTATTATCGCTATGACTGTTATTATTATCCTTATTCTATTATTACTATCCCTATTGCTCTTCCCTTTATCCTTATAACTATTATTATTATCGCTATAACTATTATTATTATCCTTATTACTATTATTATTATTGCTATAACTGTTATTATTATCCTTATTACTATTATTATTAGCACTATAACTATTATTATTATCCTTATTACTATTATTATCGCTATGACTGTTATTATTATCCTTACTCTACTATTACTATCCCTATTACTCTTGTCTCTATCCTTATAACTATTATTATTATCGCTAAGACTGTTATTATTATCCTTACTCTACTATTACTATCCCTATTACTCTTGTCTCTATCCTTATAAGTATTATTATTATCGCTAAGACTGTTATTATTATCCTTACTCTATTATTACTATGCCTATTACTCTTCCCTTTCTCCTTATAACTATTAGTATTATCCTTATTACTATTATTATTATCGCTATAACTATTATTATTAACCTTATTACTATTATTATTAGCACTATAACTATTATTATTATCCTTACTACTATTATTATTACCGGTATGACTGTTATTATTATCCTTATTCTATTATTACTATCCCTATTACTCTTGTCTTTATCCTGATAATTATTATTATTTCCCTTATTACTATTATTATTATGGCTATAACTGTTATTATTATCCTTATTACTAGTATTATTAGCACTATAACTAATATGCATATCCTTATTACTATTATTATTCGCACTATAACTATCATTATTATCCTTATTACTATTATTATTATCGCTATGACTGTTATTGTTATCCTTATTCTATTATTACTATCCCTATTACTCTTCCCTTTATCCTTATAACTATTAGTATTATCCTTATTACTATTATTATTATCGCTATAACTATTATTATTATCCTTATTAATATTATTATTCGCACTATAACTATTATTATTATCGCTCTAAGTATTATTATTATCCTTACTACTATTATTATTATTATCGCTATGACTGTTAGTATTATCCTTATTCTACTATTACTATCCCTATTACTCATGTCTTTATCGTGATAATTATTATTATTTCCCTTATTACTATTATTATTATCGCTATAACTGTTATTATTATCCTTATTACTAGTATTATTAGCACTATAACTATTATGTTTATCCTTATTACTATTATTATTCGCACTATAACTATTATTATTATCCTTACTACTATTATTATTATTATCGCTATGACTGTAATTATTATCCTTATTCTATTATTACTATCCCTATTACTCTTGTCATTATCCTTATAACTATTATTATTATCGCTATAACTATTATTATTATCGTTATTACTATTATTATTATTGCTATAACTGTTATTATTATCCTTATTACTATTATTATTAGCACTATAACTTTTATTATTATCCTTATTACTATTATTATCGCTATGACTGTTATTATTATCCTTACTCTATTATTACTATCCCTATTACTCTTCCCTTTCTCCTTATAACTATTAGTATTATCCTTATTACTATTATTATTATCGCTATAACTATTATTATTAACCTTATTACTATTATTATTAGCACTATAACTATTATTATTATCCTTATTACTATTATTATTCGCACTATAACTATTATTATTATCCTTATTACTATTATTATTATCGCTCTAACTATTATTATTATCCTTACTACTATTATTATTATTATCGCTATGACTGTTATTATTATCCTTATTCTATTATTACTATCCCTATTACTTTTGTCTTTATCCTTATAACTATTATTATTTCCCTTATTACTATTATTATTATCCTTATTCTATTATTACTATCCCTATTACTCTTGTCTTTATCCTTGTAACTATTATTATTATCCTTATTACTATTATTATTATCGCTATAACTATTATTATTATCGGTATGACTGTTATTATTATCCTTATTATATTATTACTATCCCTATTACTCTTGTCTTTATCCTTGTAACTATTATTATTATCCTTATTACTATTATTATATCGCTATAACTATTATTATTATCGCTATGACTGTTATTAGTATCCTTATTTTATTATTACTATCCCTATTACTTTTGTCTTTATCCTTATAACTATTATTATTATGCTTATTACTATTATTATTATCGCTCTAACTATTATTATTATCCTTACTACTATTATTATTATTATTATCGCTATGACTGTTATTATTATCCTTATTCTATTATTACTATCCCTATTACTCTTGTCTTTATCCTTGTAACTATTATTATTATCCTTATTACTATTATTATTATCCTTACTACCATTATTATTGTCGCTATGACTGTTATTATTATCCTTATTCTATTATTACTATCCCTATTACTCTTCCCTTTATCCTTATAACTATTAGTATTATCCTGGTTACTATTATTATTAGCGCTATAACTATTATTATTATCCTTATTACTATTATTATTATCGCTATAACTATTATTATTATCCTTATTACTATTATTACTAGCACTATAACTATTATGTTTATCCTTATTACTATTATTATTATTGCTATAACTGTTATTATTATCCTTATTACTATTATTATTAGCACGATAACTATTATTATTATCCTTATTACTATTATTATCGCTATGACTGTTATTATTATCCTTACCCTACTATTACTATCCCTATTACTCTTGTCTCTATCCTTATAACTATTATTATTATCCTTACTACTATTATTATTATCGCTATGACTGTTATTATTATCCTTATTCTATTATTACTATCCCTATTACTCTTCCCTTTATCCTTATAACTATTAGTATTATCCTTATTACTATTATTATTATCCTTACTCTACTATTACTATCCCTATTACTCTTGTCTCTATCCTTATAACTATTATTATTATGCTTATTACTATTATTATTAGCACGATAACTATTATTATTATCCTTACTACTATTATTATTATTATCGCTTTGACTGTTATTATTATGCTTATTCTATTATTACTATCCCTATTACTCTTGTCTTTATCCTGATAATTATTATTATTTCCCTTATTACTATTATTATTATCGCTATGACTGTTATTATTATTCTTATTCTATTATTACTATCCCTATTACTCTTCCCTTTCTCCTTATAGCTATTAGTATTATCCTTATTACTATTATTATTATCGCTATAACTATTATTATTAACCTTATTACTATTATTATTATCGCTATAACTGTTATTATTATCCTTATTACTAGTATTATTAGCACTATAACTAATATGCATATGCTTATTACTATTATTATTATCACTATAACTATTATTATTATCCTTACTACCATTATTATTATCGCTATGACTGTTATTATTATCCTTATTCTATTATTACTATCCCTATTACTCTTCCCTTTATCCTTATAACTATTAGTATTATCCTTATTACTATTATTATTATCGCTATAACTATTATTATTATCCTTATTACTATTATTATTAGCACGATAACTATTATAATTATCCTTATTACTATTAATAGCGCTATGACTGTTATTATTATCCTTACTCTACTATTACTATCCTTATTACTCTTGTCTCTATCCTTATAACTATTATTATTATACATATTACTATTATTATTACCGCTATAACTATTATTATTATCCTTATTACTATTATTACTAGCACTATTACTCTTGTCTTTATCCTTATAACTATTATTATTATCGCTATAACTATTATTATTATCCTTATTACTATCATTACTAGCACTATAACTATTATTATTATCCTTATTACTATTATTAGCGCTATGACTGTTATTATTATCCTTACTCTACTATTACTATCCTTATTACTCTTGTCTCTATCCTTATAACTATTATTATTATACTTATTACTATTATTATTACCGCTATAACTATTATTATTATCCTTATTACTATTATTACTAGCACTATTACTCTTGTCTTTATCCTTATAACTATTATTATTATCGCTATAACTATTATTATTATCCTTATTACTATCATTACTAGCACTATAACTATTATTATTATCCTTATTACTGTTATTATTACCGCTGTAACTGTTATGATTACACTAATTCTATTATTACTATCCCTATTACGCTTGTCTCTATCCTTATAACTATTATTATTATGCTTATTACTATTATTATTTGCACTATAACTATTATTATTATCCTTCTTACTATTATTATTATCGCTATGACTGTTATTATTATCCTTATTCTATTATTACTATCCCTATTACTCTTCCCTTTATCCTTATAACTATTAGTATTATCCTTATTACTATTATTATTAGCACTATAACTATTATTATTATTCTTATTACTATTATTATTCGCACTATAACTATTATGTATATCCTTATTACTATTATTATTCGCACTATAACTCTTATTATTATCCTTATTACTATTATTATTATCGCTATGACTGTTATTATTATCCGTATTATATTATTACTATCCCTATTACTCTTGTCTTTATCCTTGTAACTATTATTATTATCCTTATTACTATTATTATTATCGCTATTACTATTATTATAATCCCTATAACCATTATTATTATCCTTATTCTAATTATTACTAGCACTGTAACTATTATTATTATGCTTATTACTATTATTATTATCGCTATAACTATTATTATTATCCTTATTACTATTATTACTAGCACTATAACTATTATGTTTATCCTTATTACTATTATTATTATTGCTATAACTGTTATTAATATCCTTATTACTATTATTATTAGCACGATAACTATTATTATTATCCTTATTACTATTATTATCGCTATGACTGTTATTATTATCCTTACCCTACTATTACTATCCCTATTACTCTTGTCTCTATCCTTATAACTATTATTATTATCCTTACTACTATTATTATTATCGCTATGACTGTTATTATTATCCTTATTCTATTATTACTATCCCTATTACTCTTCCCTTTATCCTTATAACTATTAGTATTATCCTTATTACTATTATTATTATCGCTATAACTATTATTATTATCCTTACTCTACTATTACTATCCCTATTACTCTTGTCTCTATCCTTATAACTATTATTATTATGCTTATTACTATTATTATCGCTATGACTGTTATTATTATCCTTACCCTACTATTACTATCCCTATTACTCTTGTCTCTATCCTTATAACTATTATTATTATCCTTACTACTATTATTATTATCGCTATGACTGTTATTATTATCCTTATTCTATTATTACTATCCCTATTACTCTTCCCTTTATCCTTATAACTATTAGTATTATCCTTATTACTATTATTATTATCGCTATAACTATTATTATTATCCTTACTCTACTATTACTATCCCTATTACTCTTGTCTCTATCCTTATAACTATTATTATTATGCTTATTACTATTATTATTAGCACGATAACTATTATTATTATCCTTACTACTATTATTATTATTATCGCTTTGACTGTTATTATTATGCTTATTCTATTATTACTATCCCTATTACTCTTGTCTTTATCCTGATAATTATTATTATTTCCCTTATTACTATTATTATTATCGCTATGACTGTTATTATTATTCTTATTCTATTATTACTATCCCTATTACTCTTCCCTTTCTCCTTAAAGCTATTAGTATTATCCTTATTACTATTATTATTATCGCTATAACTATTATTATTAACCTTATTACTATTATTATTATCGCTATAACTGTTATTATTATCCTTATTACTAGTATTATTAGCACTATAACTAATATGCATATGCTTATTACTATTATTATTATCACTATAACTATTATTATTATCCTTACTACCATTATTATTATCGCTATGACTGTTATTATTATCCTTATTCTATTATTACTATCCCTATTACTCTTCCCTTTATCCTTATAACTATTAGTATTATCCTTATTACTATTATTATTATCGCTATAACTATTATTATTATCCTTATTACTATTATTATTAGCACGATAACTATTATTATTATCCTTATTACTATTATTAGCGCTATGACTGTTATTATTATCCTTACTCTACTATTACTATCCTTATTACTCTTGTCTCTATCCTTATAACTATTATTATTATACTTATTACTATTATTATTACCGCTATAACTATTATTATTATCCTTATTACTATTATTACTAGCACTATTACTCTTGTCTTTATCCTTATAACTATTATTATTATCGCTATAACTATTATTATTATCCTTATTACTATCATTACTAGCACTATAACTATTATTATTATCCTTATTACAGTTATTATTACCGCTGTAACTGTTATGATTACACTAATTCTATTATTACTATCCCTATTACGCTTGTCTCTATCCTTATAACTATTATTATTATGCTTATTACTATTATTATTTGCACTATAACTATTATTATTTTCCTTATTACTATTATTATTATCGCTATGACTGTTATTATTATCCTTATTCTATTATTACTATCCCTATTACTCTTCCCTTTATCCTTATAACTATTAGTATTATCCTTATTACTATTATTATTAGCACTATAACTATTATTATTATTCTTATTACTATTATTATTCGCACTATAACTATTATGTATATCCTTATTACTATTATTATTCGCACTATAACTCTTATTATTATCCTTATTACTATTATTATTATCGCTATGACTGTTATTATTATCCGTATTATATTATTACTATCCCTATTACTCTTGTCTTTATCCTTGTAACTATTATTATTATCCTTATTACTATTATTATTATCGCTATTACTATTATTATAATCCCTATAACCATTATTATTATCCTTATTCTAATTATTACTAGCACTGTAACTATTATTATTATGCTTATTACTATTATTATTATCGCTATAACTATTATTATTATCCTTACTACTAATACTATTAGCACTATAACTATTATTATTATCCTTATTACTATTATTATTATCGCTATAACTATTATTATTATCGCTATGACTGTTATTATTATCCTTATTCTATTATTACTATCCCTATTACTCTTGTCTTTATCCTTGTAACTATTATTATTATCCTTATTACTATTATTATTATCGCTATAACTATTATTATTATCGCTATGACTGTTATTAGTATCCTTATTCTATTATTACTATCCCTATTACTTTTGTCTTTATCCTTATTACTATTATTATTATCGCTCTAACTATTATTATTATCCTTATTACTATTGTTATTATCGCTATTACTATTATTATTATCCCTATAACTATTATTATTATCCTTATTCTAATTATTACTAGCACTGTAACTATTATTATTATGCTTATTACTATTATTATTATCCTTACTACTATTATTATTAGCACTATAACTATTATTATTATCCTTATTACTATTATTATTATCGCTATAACTATTATTAATATCGCTATGACTGTTATTATTATCCTTATTCTATTATTACTATCCCTATTACTCTTGTCTTTATCCTTGTAACTATTATTATTATCCTTATTACTGTTATTATTATCGCTATAACTATTATTATTATCGCTATGACTGTTATTAGTATCCTTATTCTATTATTACTATCCCTATTACTCTTGTCTTTATCATTATAACTATTATTATTATCGCTATAACTATTATGATTATCGGTATGACTGTTATTATTATCCTTATTGTATTATTACTATACCTATTACTCTTGTCTTTATCCTTATAACTATTAATATTTCCCTTATTGCGATTATTATAATCGCTATAACTATTATTATTATCCTTATTACTATTATTACTAGCACTATAACTATTATTATTATCCTTATTACTGTTATTATTACCGCTATAACTATTATTATTATCCTTATTACTATTATTATTATCGCTATGACTGTTATTATTATACTTATTCTATTATTACTATCCCTATTACTCTTGTCTCTATCCTTATAACTATTATTATTATGCTTATTACAATTATTATTAGCACTATAACTATTATTATTATCCTTATTACTATTATTATTATCGCTATAACTGTTATTATTATCCTTATTGTATTATTAATACCCCTATTACTCTTGTCTTTATCCTTACAACTATTATTATTATGCTTATTACTATTATTATTATCGCTATAACTGTAATTATTATCCTTACTACTATTATTATTATCGCTATGACTGTTATTATTATCCTTATTCTATTATTACTATCCCTATTACTCTTCTCTTTATGCTTATAACTATTATTACTATCCTTATAACTATTATTATTATCCTTATTACTATTATTATTATCGCTATGACTGTTATTATTATACTTATTCTATTATTACTATCCCTATTACTCTTGTCTTTATCCTGATAATTATTATTATGTCCCTTATTACAATTATTATTATCGCTATAACTATTATTATTATCCTTATTACTATTATTATTCGCACTATAACTATTATTATTATCCTTATTACTATTATTATTATCGCTATGACTATTATTATTATCCTTACTACTATTATTATCATCGCTATGACTGTTATTATTATCCTTATTCTATTATTACTATCCCTATTACTCTTGTCTTTATCCTGATAATTATTATTATTTCCCATATTACAATTATTATTATCATTATAACTGTTATTATTATCCATATTACTAGTATTATTAGCACTATAACTATTGTGTTTATCCTCATTACTATTATTATTATCGCTATGACTGTTATTATTATCCTTACTACTATTATTATTATCGCTATGACTGTTATTATTATCCTTATTGTATTATTAATATCCCTATTACTCTTGTCTTTATCCTTATAACTATTATTATTATCCTTATTACTATTATTATTATCGCTATAACTATTATTATTATCCTTATTACTATTATTATCGCTATGACTGTTATTATTATCCTTATTCTACTATTACTACCCCTATTACTCTTGTCTCTATCCTTACAACTATTAGTATTATGCTTATTACTATTATGGTTATCGCTATAACTATTATTATTATCCTTACTACTATTATTATTATCGCTATGACTGTTATTATTATCCTTATTCTATTATTACTATCCCTATTACTCTTCTCTTTATCCTTATAACTATTATTATTATCCTTATTCTATTATTACTATACCTATTACTCTTGTCTTGATCCTTATAACTATTATTATTTCCCTGATTACTATTATTATTATCGCTATAACTGTTATTATTATCCTTATTACTAGTATTATTAGCACTATATCTATTATGTTTATCCTTATTACTATTATTATTCGCACTATAACTATTATTATTATCCTTATTACTATTATTATTATCGCTATAACTATTATTATTATCCTTATCACTATTATTACTAGCACTATAACTATTATGTTTATCCTTATTACTATTATTATTATCGCTATAACTATTATTATTATCGCTATGACTGTTATTATTATCCTTATTCTAATTATTACTAGCACTGTAACTATTATTATTATGCTTATTACTATTATTATTATCGCTATAACTATTATTATTATCCTTACTACTATTATTATTAGTACTATAACTATTATTATTATCCTTATTACTATTATTATTATCGCTATAACTATTATTATTATCGCTATGACTGTTATTATTATCCTTATTCTATTATTACTATCCCTATTACTCTTGTCTTTATCCTTGTAACTATTATTATTATCCTTATTACTGTTATTATTATCGCTATAACTATTATTATTATCGCTATGACTGTTATTAGTATCCTTATTCTATTATTACTATCCCTATTACTCTTGTCTTTATCATTATAACTATTATTATTATCGCTATAACTATTATGATTATCGGTATGACTGTTATTATTATCCTTATTGTATTATTACTATACCTATTACTCTTGTCTTTATCCTTATAACTATTATTATTATCCTTATTACTGTTATTATTATCGCTATAACTATTATTATTATCGCTATGACTGTTATTAGTATCCTTATTCTATTATTACTATCCCTATTACTCTTGTCTTTATCATTATAACTATTATTATTATCGCTATAACTATTATGATTATCGGTATGACTGTTATTATTATCCTTATTGTATTATTACTATACCTATTACTCTTGTCTTTATCCTTATAACTATTAATATTTCCCTTATTGCGATTATTATAATCGCTATAACTATTATTATTATCCTTATTACTATTATTACTAGCACTATAACTATTATTATTATCCTTATTACTGTTATTATTACCGCTATAACTATTATTATTATCCTTATTACTATTATTATTATCGCTATGACTGTTATTATTATACTTATTCTATTATTACTATCCCTATTACTCTTGTCTCTATCCTTATAACTATTATTATTATGCTTATTACAATTATTATTAGCACTATAACTATTATTATTATCCTTATTACTATTATTATTATCGCTATAACTGTTATTATTATCCTTATTGTATTATTAATACCCCTATTACTCTTGTCTTTATCCTTACAACTATTATTATTATGCTTATTACTATTATTATTATCGCTATAACTGTAATTATTATCCTTACTACTATTATTATTATCGCTATGACTGTTATTATTATCCTTATTCTATTATTACTATCCCTATTACTCTTCTCTTTATGCTTATAACTATTATTACTATCCTTATAACTATTATTATTATCCTTATTACTATTATTATTATCGCTATGACTGTTATTATTATACTTATTCTATTATTACTATCCCTATTACTCTTGTCTTTATCCTGATAATTATTATTATGTCCCTTATTACAATTATTATTATCGCTATAACTATTATTATTATCCTTATTACTATTATTATTCGCACTATAACTATTATTATTATCCTTATTACTATTATTATTATCGCTATGACTATTATTATTATCCTTACTACTATTATTATCATCGCTATGACTGTTATTATTATCCTTATTCTATTATTACTATCCCTATTACTCTTGTCTTTATCCTGATAATTATTATTATTTCCCATATTACAATTATTATTATCATTATAACTGTTATTATTATCCATATTACTAGTATTATTAGCACTATAACTATTGTGTTTATCCTCATTACTATTATTATTATCGCTATGACTGTTATTATTATCCTTACTACTATTATTATTATCATCGCTATGACTGTTATTATTATCCTTATTGTATTATTAATATCCCTATTACTCTTGTCTTTATCCTTATAACTATTATTATTATCCTTATTACTATTATTATTATCGCTATAACTATTATTATTATCCTTATTACTATTATTATCGCTATGACTGTTATTATTATCCTTATTCTACTATTACTACCCCTATTACTCTTGTCTCTATCCTTACAACTATTAGTATTATGCTTATTACTATTATGGTTATCGCTATAACTATTATTATTATCCTTACTACTATTATTATTATCGCTATGACTGTTATTATTATCCTTATTCTATTATTACTATCCCTATTACTCTTCTCTTTATCCTTATAACTATTATTATTATCCTTATTCTATTATTACTATACCTATTACTCTTGTCTTGATCCTTATAACTATTATTATTTCCCTGATTACTATTATTATTATCGCTATAACTGTTATTATTATCCTTATTACTAGTATTATTAGCACTATATCTATTATGTTTATCCTTATTACTATTATTATTCGCACTATAACTATTATTATTATCCTTATTACTGTTATTATTACCGCTATAACTATTATTATTATCCTTATTACTATTATTATCGCTATGACTGTTATTATTATCCTTATTCTACTATTACTACCACTATTACTCTTGTCTCTATCCTTACAACTATTAGTATTATGCTTATTACTATTATGGTTATCGCTATAACTATTATTATTATCCTTACTACTATTATTATTATCGCTATGACTGTTATTATTATCCTTATTCTATTATTACTATCCCTATTACTCTTCTCTTTATCCTTATAACTATTATTATTATCCTTATTCTATTATTACTATACCTATTACTCTTGTCTTGATCCTTATAACTATTATTATTTCCCTGATATTATTATTATTATCGCTATAACTATTATTATTATCCTTATTACTATTATTATTCTCCTTATTCTATTATTACTATCCCTATTACTATTCCCTTTATCCTTATAACTATTAGTATTATCCTTATTACTATTATTATTAGCACTATAACTATGATTATTATCCTTATTACTATTATTATACGCACTATAACTATTATTATTATCCTTATTACTATTATTATTATCGCTCTAACTATTATTATTATCCTTACTACTATTATTATTATTATCACTATGATTGTTATTATTATTCTTATTCTATTATTACTATCCCTATTACTCTTGTCTTTATCCTTGTAACTATTATTATTATCCTTATTACTATTATTATAATCGCTATAACTATTATTATTATCGCTATAACTGTTATTCGTATCCTTATTCTATTATTACTATCACTATTACTTTTGTCTTTATCCTTATTACTATTATTATTATCGCTATAACTATTATTATTATCCTTATTACTATTATTACTAGCACTATAACTATTATTATTATCCTTATTACTATTATTATTATCGCTATATCTATTACTATTATCGCTATGACTGTTATTAGTATCCTTATTCTATTATTACTATCCCTATTACTTTTGTCTTTATCCTTATTACTATTATTATTATCGCTCTAACTATTATTATTATCGCTATGACTGTTATTATTATCCATATTCTATTATTACTATACCTATTACTCTTGTCTTTATCCTTATAACTATTATTATTTCCCTTATTACTATTATTATTATCGCTTTAACTATTATTATTATCCTTATTACTATTATTATCGCCACGACTGTTATTATTATCCTTATTCTACTATTACTATCCCTATTACACTTGTCTCTATTCTTATAACTATAATTATTATCCTTATTACTATTATTATTATCGCTATAACTATTATTATTATCCTTACTACTATTATTGTTATCGCTATGACTGTTATTATTATCCTTATTATATTATTACTATCCCTATTACTCTTGTCTTTATCCTTGTAACTATTATTATCATCCTTATTACTATTATTATTATTGATATAACTGTTATTATTATCCTTATTACTATTATTATTAGCACTATAGCTATTATTATTATTATCGCTATGACTGTTATTATTATCCTTATTCTATTATTACTATCCCTATTACTCCTGTCTTTATCCTTATAACTATTATTATTTCCCTTATTACTATTATTATTATCGCTATAACTATTATTATTATCCTCATTACTATTATTACTAGCACTATAACTATTATTATTATCCTTATTACTATTATTATTACCGCTATGACTGTCATTATTATACTTATTCTATTATTACTATACCTATTACTCTTGTTTTTATCCTTATAACTATTATTATTTCCCTTATTACTATTATTATTATCGCTATAACTATTATTATTATCCTTATTACTATTATTATCGCTATGACTGTTATTATTATCCTTATTACTATTATTATTACCGCTATGACTGTTATTATTATACTTATTCTATTATTACTATCCCTATTACTCTTGTCTTTATCCTCATAACTATGATTATCGCTATAACTATTATTATTATCGCTATGACTGTTATTATTATCCTTATTCTATTATTACTATCCCTATTACTCTTCTCTTTATCCTTATAACTATTATTATTATCCTTATAACTATTATTATTATCCTTATTACTATTATTATTCGCACTATAACTATTATTATTATCCTTATTCTACTATTACTATCGCTATTCCTCTTGTCTCTGTCCTTGTAACTATTATTATTATGCTTATTACTATTATGGTTATCGCTATAACTATTATTATTATCCTTACTACTATTATTATTATCGCTATGACTGTTATTATTATCCTTATTCTATTATTACTATCCCTATTACTCTTCTCTTTATCCTTATAACTATTATTATTATCCTTATTCTATTATTACTATACCTATTACTCTTGTCTTGATCCTTATAACTATTATTATTTCCCTGATTACTATTATTGTTATCGCTATAACTATTATTATTATCGCTATGACTGTTATAATTATCCATATTCTATTATTACTATACCTATTACTCTTGTCTTTATCCTTTTAACTATTATTATTTCCCTTATTACTATTATTATTATCGCTATAACTATTATTATTATCCTTATTACTATTATTACTAGCACTATAACTATTATTATTCTCCTTATTACTATTATTATTACCGCTATGACTGTTATTATTATCCTTATTCTATTATTACTAGCACTATTACTCTTGTCTTTATCCTTATAACTATTATTATTATCGCTATAACTATTATTATTATCCTTATTACTATCATTACTAGCACTATAACTATTATTATTATCCTTATTACTGTTATTATTACCGCTGTAACTGTTATGATTACACTAATTCTATTATTACTATCCCTATTACGCTTGTCTCTATCCTTATAACTATTATTATTATGCTTATTACTATTATTATTTGCACTATAACTATTATTATTATCCTTCTTACTATTATTATTATCGCTATGACTGTTATTATTATCCTTATTCTATTATTACTATCCCTATTACTCTTCCCTTTATCCTTATAACTATTAGTATTATCCTTATTACTATTATTATTAGCACTATAACTATTATTATTATTCTTATTACTATTATTATTCGCACTATAACTATTATGTATATCCTTATTACTATTATTATTCGCACTATAACTCTTATTATTATCCTTATTACTATTATTATTATCGCTATGACTGTTATTATTATCCGTATTATATTATTACTATCCCTATTACTCTTGTCTTTATCCTTGTAACTATTATTATTATCCTTATTACTATTATTATTATCGCTATTACTATTATTATAATCCCTATAACCATTATTATTATCCTTATTCTAATTATTACTAGCACTGTAACTATTATTATTATGCTTATTACTATTATTATTATCGCTATAACTATTATTATTATCCTTATTACTATTATTACTAGCACTATAACTATTATGTTTATCCTTATTACTATTATTATTATTGCTATAACTGTTATTAATATCCTTATTACTATTATTATTAGCACGATAACTATTATTATTATCCTTATTACTATTATTATCGCTATGACTGTTATTATTATCCTTACCCTACTATTACTATCCCTATTACTCTTGTCTCTATCCTTATAACTATTATTATTATCCTTACTACTATTATTATTATCGCTATGACTGTTATTATTATCCTTATTCTATTATTACTATCCCTATTACTCTTCCCTTTATCCTTATAACTATTAGTATTATCCTTATTACTATTATTATTATCGCTATAACTATTATTATTATCCTTACTCTACTATTACTATCCCTATTACTCTTGTCTCTATCCTTATAACTATTATTATTATGCTTATTACTATTATTATCGCTATGACTGTTATTATTATCCTTACCCTACTATTACTATCCCTATTACTCTTGTCTCTATCCTTATAACTATTATTATTATCCTTACTACTATTATTATTATCGCTATGACTGTTATTATTATCCTTATTCTATTATTACTATCCCTATTACTCTTCCCTTTATCCTTATAACTATTAGTATTATCCTTATTACTATTATTATTATCGCTATAACTATTATTATTATCCTTACTCTACTATTACTATCCCTATTACTCTTGTCTCTATCCTTATAACTATTATTATTATGCTTATTACTATTATTATTAGCACGATAACTATTATTATTATCCTTACTACTATTATTATTATTATCGCTTTGACTGTTATTATTATGCTTATTCTATTATTACTATCCCTATTACTCTTGTCTTTATCCTGATAATTATTATTATTTCCCTTATTACTATTATTATTATCGCTATGACTGTTATTATTATTCTTATTCTATTATTACTATCCCTATTACTCTTCCCTTTCTCCTTATAGCTATTAGTATTATCCTTATTACTATTATTATTATCGCTATAACTATTATTATTAACCTTATTACTATTATTATTATCGCTATAACTGTTATTATTATCCTTATTACTAGTATTATTAGCACTATAACTAATATGCATATGCTTATTACTATTATTATTATCACTATAACTATTATTATTATCCTTACTACCATTATTATTATCGCTATGACTGTTATTATTATCCTTATTCTATTATTACTATCCCTATTACTCTTCCCTTTATCCTTATAACTATTAGTATTATCCTTATTACTATTATTATTATCGCTATAACTATTATTATTATCCTTATTACTATTATTATTAGCACGATAACTATTATTATTATCCTTATTACTATTATTAGCGCTATGACTGTTATTATTATCCTTACTCTACTATTACTATCCTTATTACTCTTGTCTCTATCCTTATAACTATTATTATTATACTTATTACTATTATTATTACCGCTATAACTATTATTATTATCCTTATTACTATTATTACTAGCACTATTACTCTTGTCTTTATCCTTATAACTATTATTATTATCGCTATAACTATTATTATTATCCTTATTACTATCATTACTAGCACTATAACTATTATTATTATCCTTATTACAGTTATTATTACCGCTGTAACTGTTATGATTACACTAATTCTATTATTACTATCCCTATTACGCTTGTCTCTATCCTTATAACTATTATTATTATGCTTATTACTATTATTATTTGCACTATAACTATTATTATTTTCCTTATTACTATTATTATTATCGCTATGACTGTTATTATTATCCTTATTCTATTATTACTATCCCTATTACTCTTCCCTTTATCCTTATAACTATTAGTATTATCCTTATTACTATTATTATTAGCACTATAACTATTATTATTATTCTTATTACTATTATTATTCGCACTATAACTATTATGTATATCCTTATTACTATTATTATTCGCACTATAACTCTTATTATTATCCTTATTACTATTATTATTATCGCTATGACTGTTATTATTATCCGTATTATATTATTACTATCCCTATTACTCTTGTCTTTATCCTTGTAACTATTATTATTATCCTTATTACTATTATTATTATCGCTATTACTATTATTATAATCCCTATAACCATTATTATTATCCTTATTCTAATTATTACTAGCACTGTAACTATTATTATTATGCTTATTACTATTATTATTATCGCTATAACTATTATTATTATCCTTACTACTAATACTATTAGCACTATAACTATTATTATTATCCTTATTACTATTATTATTATCGCTATAACTATTATTATTATCGCTATGACTGTTATTATTATCCTTATTCTATTATTACTATCCCTATTACTCTTGTCTTTATCCTTGTAACTATTATTATTATCCTTATTACTATTATTATTATCGCTATAACTATTATTATTATCGCTATGACTGTTATTAGTATCCTTATTCTATTATTACTATCCCTATTACTTTTGTCTTTATCCTTATTACTATTATTATTATCGCTCTAACTATTATTATTATCCTTATTACTATTGTTATTATCGCTATTACTATTATTATTATCCCTATAACTATTATTATTATCCTTATTCTAATTATTACTAGCACTGTAACTATTATTATTATGCTTATTACTATTATTATTATCCTTACTACTATTATTATTAGCACTATAACTATTATTATTATCCTTATTACTATTATTATTATCGCTATAACTATTATTAATATCGCTATGACTGTTATTATTATCCTTATTCTATTATTACTATCCCTATTACTCTTGTCTTTATCCTTGTAACTATTATTATTATCCTTATTACTGTTATTATTATCGCTATAACTATTATTATTATCGCTATGACTGTTATTAGTATCCTTATTCTATTATTACTATCCCTATTACTCTTGTCTTTATCATTATAACTATTATTATTATCGCTATAACTATTATGATTATCGGTATGACTGTTATTATTATCCTTATTGTATTATTACTATACCTATTACTCTTGTCTTTATCCTTATAACTATTAATATTTCCCTTATTGCGATTATTATAATCGCTATAACTATTATTATTATCCTTATTACTATTATTACTAGCACTATAACTATTATTATTATCCTTATTACTGTTATTATTACCGCTATAACTATTATTATTATCCTTATTACTATTATTATTATCGCTATGACTGTTATTATTATACTTATTCTATTATTACTATCCCTATTACTCTTGTCTCTATCCTTATAACTATTATTATTATGCTTATTACAATTATTATTAGCACTATAACTATTATTATTATCCTTATTACTATTATTATTATCGCTATAACTGTTATTATTATCCTTATTGTATTATTAATACCCCTATTACTCTTGTCTTTATCCTTACAACTATTATTATTATGCTTATTACTATTATTATTATCGCTATAACTGTAATTATTATCCTTACTACTATTATTATTATCGCTATGACTGTTATTATTATCCTTATTCTATTATTACTATCCCTATTACTCTTCTCTTTATGCTTATAACTATTATTACTATCCTTATAACTATTATTATTATCCTTATTACTATTATTATTATCGCTATGACTGTTATTATTATACTTATTCTATTATTACTATCCCTATTACTCTTGTCTTTATCCTGATAATTATTATTATGTCCCTTATTACAATTATTATTATCGCTATAACTATTATTATTATCCTTATTACTATTATTATTCGCACTATAACTATTATTATTATCCTTATTACTATTATTATTATCGCTATGACTATTATTATTATCCTTACTACTATTATTATCATCGCTATGACTGTTATTATTATCCTTATTCTATTATTACTATCCCTATTACTCTTGTCTTTATCCTGATAATTATTATTATTTCCCATATTACAATTATTATTATCATTATAACTGTTATTATTATCCATATTACTAGTATTATTAGCACTATAACTATTGTGTTTATCCTCATTACTATTATTATTATCGCTATGACTGTTATTATTATCCTTACTACTATTATTATTATCGCTATGACTGTTATTATTATCCTTATTGTATTATTAATATCCCTATTACTCTTGTCTTTATCCTTATAACTATTATTATTATCCTTATTACTATTATTATTATCGCTATAACTATTATTATTATCCTTATTACTATTATTATCGCTATGACTGTTATTATTATCCTTATTCTACTATTACTACCCCTATTACTCTTGTCTCTATCCTTACAACTATTAGTATTATGCTTATTACTATTATGGTTATCGCTATAACTATTATTATTATCCTTACTACTATTATTATTATCGCTATGACTGTTATTATTATCCTTATTCTATTATTACTATCCCTATTACTCTTCTCTTTATCCTTATAACTATTATTATTATCCTTATTCTATTATTACTATACCTATTACTCTTGTCTTGATCCTTATAACTATTATTATTTCCCTGATTACTATTATTATTATCGCTATAACTGTTATTATTATCCTTATTACTAGTATTATTAGCACTATATCTATTATGTTTATCCTTATTACTATTATTATTCGCACTATAACTATTATTATTATCCTTATTACTATTATTATTATCGCTATAACTATTATTATTATCCTTATCACTATTATTACTAGCACTATAACTATTATGTTTATCCTTATTACTATTATTATTATCGCTATAACTATTATTATTATCGCTATGACTGTTATTATTATCCTTATTCTAATTATTACTAGCACTGTAACTATTATTATTATGCTTATTACTATTATTATTATCGCTATAACTATTATTATTATCCTTACTACTATTATTATTAGTACTATAACTATTATTATTATCCTTATTACTATTATTATTATCGCTATAACTATTATTATTATCGCTATGACTGTTATTATTATCCTTATTCTATTATTACTATCCCTATTACTCTTGTCTTTATCCTTGTAACTATTATTATTATCCTTATTACTGTTATTATTATCGCTATAACTATTATTATTATCGCTATGACTGTTATTAGTATCCTTATTCTATTATTACTATCCCTATTACTCTTGTCTTTATCATTATAACTATTATTATTATCGCTATAACTATTATGATTATCGGTATGACTGTTATTATTATCCTTATTGTATTATTACTATACCTATTACTCTTGTCTTTATCCTTATAACTATTATTATTATCCTTATTACTGTTATTATTATCGCTATAACTATTATTATTATCGCTATGACTGTTATTAGTATCCTTATTCTATTATTACTATCCCTATTACTCTTGTCTTTATCATTATAACTATTATTATTATCGCTATAACTATTATGATTATCGGTATGACTGTTATTATTATCCTTATTGTATTATTACTATACCTATTACTCTTGTCTTTATCCTTATAACTATTAATATTTCCCTTATTGCGATTATTATAATCGCTATAACTATTATTATTATCCTTATTACTATTATTACTAGCACTATAACTATTATTATTATCCTTATTACTGTTATTATTACCGCTATAACTATTATTATTATCCTTATTACTATTATTATTATCGCTATGACTGTTATTATTATACTTATTCTATTATTACTATCCCTATTACTCTTGTCTCTATCCTTATAACTATTATTATTATGCTTATTACAATTATTATTAGCACTATAACTATTATTATTATCCTTATTACTATTATTATTATCGCTATAACTGTTATTATTATCCTTATTGTATTATTAATACCCCTATTACTCTTGTCTTTATCCTTACAACTATTATTATTATGCTTATTACTATTATTATTATCGCTATAACTGTAATTATTATCCTTACTACTATTATTATTATCGCTATGACTGTTATTATTATCCTTATTCTATTATTACTATCCCTATTACTCTTCTCTTTATGCTTATAACTATTATTACTATCCTTATAACTATTATTATTATCCTTATTACTATTATTATTATCGCTATGACTGTTATTATTATACTTATTCTATTATTACTATCCCTATTACTCTTGTCTTTATCCTGATAATTATTATTATGTCCCTTATTACAATTATTATTATCGCTATAACTATTATTATTATCCTTATTACTATTATTATTCGCACTATAACTATTATTATTATCCTTATTACTATTATTATTATCGCTATGACTATTATTATTATCCTTACTACTATTATTATCATCGCTATGACTGTTATTATTATCCTTATTCTATTATTACTATCCCTATTACTCTTGTCTTTATCCTGATAATTATTATTATTTCCCATATTACAATTATTATTATCATTATAACTGTTATTATTATCCATATTACTAGTATTATTAGCACTATAACTATTGTGTTTATCCTCATTACTATTATTATTATCGCTATGACTGTTATTATTATCCTTACTACTATTATTATTATCATCGCTATGACTGTTATTATTATCCTTATTGTATTATTAATATCCCTATTACTCTTGTCTTTATCCTTATAACTATTATTATTATCCTTATTACTATTATTATTATCGCTATAACTATTATTATTATCCTTATTACTATTATTATCGCTATGACTGTTATTATTATCCTTATTCTACTATTACTACCCCTATTACTCTTGTCTCTATCCTTACAACTATTAGTATTATGCTTATTACTATTATGGTTATCGCTATAACTATTATTATTATCCTTACTACTATTATTATTATCGCTATGACTGTTATTATTATCCTTATTCTATTATTACTATCCCTATTACTCTTCTCTTTATCCTTATAACTATTATTATTATCCTTATTCTATTATTACTATACCTATTACTCTTGTCTTGATCCTTATAACTATTATTATTTCCCTGATTACTATTATTATTATCGCTATAACTGTTATTATTATCCTTATTACTAGTATTATTAGCACTATATCTATTATGTTTATCCTTATTACTATTATTATTCGCACTATAACTATTATTATTATCCTTATTACTGTTATTATTACCGCTATAACTATTATTATTATCCTTATTACTATTATTATCGCTATGACTGTTATTATTATCCTTATTCTACTATTACTACCACTATTACTCTTGTCTCTATCCTTACAACTATTAGTATTATGCTTATTACTATTATGGTTATCGCTATAACTATTATTATTATCCTTACTACTATTATTATTATCGCTATGACTGTTATTATTATCCTTATTCTATTATTACTATCCCTATTACTCCTGTCTTTATCCTTATAACTATTATTATTTCCCTTATTACTATTATTATTATCGCTATAACTATTATTATTATCCTTATTACTATTATTACTAGCACTATAACTATTATTATTCTCCTTATTACTATTATTATTACCGCTATGACTGTTATTATTATCCTTATTCTATTATTACTATCCCTATTACTATTCCCTTTATCCTTATAACTATTAGTATTATCCTTATTACTATTATTATTAGCAATATAACTATGATTATTATCCTTATTACTATTATTATTCGCACTATAACTATTATTATTATCCTTATTACTATTATTATTATTATCGCTCTAACTATTATTATTATCCTTACTACTATTATTATTATTATCGCTATGACTGTTATTATTATCCTTATTCTATTATTACTATCCCTATTACTCTTGTCTTTATCCTTGTAACTATTATTATTATCCTTATTACTATTATTATAATCGCTATAACTATTATTATTATCGCTATGACTGTTATTCGTATCCTTATTCTATTATTACTATCACTATTACTTTTGTCTTTATCCTTATTACTATTATTATTATCGCTATAACTATTATTATTATCCTTATTACTATTATTACTAGCACTATAACTATTATTATTATCCTTATTACTATTATTATTATCGCTATAACTATTACTATTATCGCTATGACTGTTATTAGTATCCTTATTCTATTATTACTATCCCTATTACTTTTGTCTTTATCCTTATTACTATTATTATTATCGCTCTAACTATTATTATTATCGCTATGACTGTTATTATTATCCATATTCTATTATTACTATACCTATTACTCTTGTCTTTATCCTTATAACTATTATTATTTCCCTTATTACTATTATTATTATCGCTATAACTATTATTACTAGCACTATAACTATTATTATTATCCTTATTACTATTATTATTACCGCTATGACTGTTATTTTTATACTTATTCTATTATTACTATCCCTATTTCGCTTGTTTTTATCCTTATAACTATTATTATTTCCCTTATTACTATTATTATTATCGCTATAACTATTATTATTATCCTTATTACTATTATTATCGCCACGACTGTTATTATTATCCGTATTCTACTATTACTATCCCTATTACTCTTGTCTCTATTCTCATAACTATAATTATTATCCTTATTACTATTATTATTATCGCTATAACTATTATTATTATCCTTACTACTATTATTATTATCGCTATGACTGTTATTATTATCCTTATTATATTATTACTATCCCTATTACTCTTGTCTTTATCCTTGTAACTATTATTATCATCCTTATTACTATTATTATTATCCTTATTACTATTATTATTATTGATATAACTGTTATTATTATCCTTATTACTATTATTATTAGCACTATAGCTATTATTATTATTATCGCTATGACTGTTATTATTATCCTTATTCTATTATTACTATCCCTATTACTCTTCTCTTTATCCTTATAACTATTATTATTATCCTTATAACTATTATTATTATCCTTATTACTATTATTATTCGCACTATAACTATTATTATTATCCTTATTCTACTATTACTATCGCTATTCCTCTTGTCTCTGTCCTTGTAACTATTATTATTATGCTTATTACTATTATGGTTATCGCTATAACTATTATTATTATCCTTACTACTATTATTATTATCGCTATGACTGTTATTATTATCCTTATTCTATTATTACTATCCCTATTACTCTTCTCTTTATCCTTATAACTATTATTATTATCCTTATTCTATTATTACTATACCTATTACTCTTGTCTTGATCCTTATAACTATTATTATTTCCCTGATTACTATTATTGTTATCGCTATAACTATTATTATTATCGCTATGACTGTTATAATTATCCATATTCTATTATTACTATACCTATTACTCTTGTCTTTATCCTTTTAACTATTATTATTTCCCTTATTACTATTATTATTATCGCTATAACTATTATTATTATCCTTATTACTATTATTACTAGCACTATAACTATTATTATTCTCCTTATTACTATTATTATTACCGCTATGACTGTTATTATTATCCTTATTCTATTATTACTATCCCTATTACTATTCCCTTTATCCTTATAACTATTAGTATTATCCTTATTACTATTATTATTAGCAATATAACTATGATTATTATCCTTATTACTATTATTATTCGCACTATAACTATTATTATTATCCTTATTACTATTATTATTATTATCGCTCTAACTATTATTATTATCCTTACTACTATTATTATTATTATCGCTATGACTGTTATTATTATCCTTATTCTATTATTACTATCCCTATTACTCTTGTCTTTATCCTTGTAACTATTATTATTATCCTTATTACTATTATTATAATCGCTATAACTATTATTATTATCGCTATGACTGTTACTCGTATCCTTATTCTATTATTACTATCACTATTACTTTTGTCTTTATCCTTATTACTATTATTATTATCGCTATAACTATTATTATTATCCTTATTACTATTATTACTAGCACTATAACTATTATTATTATCCTTATTACTATTATTATTATCGCTATAACTATTACTATTATCGCTATGACTGTTATTATTATACTTATTCTATTATTACTATCCCTATTTCGCTTGTTTTTATCCTTATAACTATTATTATTTCCCTTATTACTATTATTATTATCGCTATAACTATTATTATTATCCTTATTACTATTATTATCGCCACGACTGTTATTATTATCCTTATTCTACTATTACTATCCCTATTACTCTTGTCTCTATTCTCATAACTATGATTATCGCTATAACTATTATTATTATCGCTATGACTGTTATTATTATCCTTACTACTATTATTATTATCGCTATGACTGTTATTATTATCCTTATTATATTATTACTATCCCTATTACTCTTGTCTTTATACTTGTAACTATTATTATCATCCTTATTACTATTATTATTATTGATATAACTGTTATTATTATCCTTATTACTATTATTATTAGCACTATAGCTATTATTATTATTATCGCTATGACTGTTATTATTATCCTTATTCTATTATTACTATCCCTATTACTCCTGTCTTTATCCTTATAACTATTATTATTTCCCTTATTACTATTATTATTATCGCTATAACTATTATTATTATCCTCATTACTATTATTACTAGCACTATAACTATTATTATTATCCTTATTACTATTATTATTACCGCTATGACTGTCATTATTATACTTATTCTATTATTACTATACCTATTACTCTTGTTTTTATCCTTATAACTATTATTATTTCCCTTATTACTATTATTATTATCGCTATAACTATTATTATTATCCTTATTACTATTATTATCGCTATGACTGTTATTATTATCCTTATTACTATTATTATTACCGCTATGACTGTTATTATTATACTTATTCTATTATTACTATCCCTATTACTCTTGTCTTTATCCTCATAACTATGATTATCGCTATAACTATTATTATTATCGCTATGACTGTTATTATTATCCTTATTCTATTATTACTATCCCTATTACTCTTCTCTTTATCCTTATAACTATTATTATTATCCTTATTCTATTATTACTATACCTATTACTCTTGTCTTGATCCTTATAACTATTATTATTTCCCTGATTACTATTATTGTTATCGCTATAACTATTATTATTATCGCTATGACTGTTATAATTATCCATATTCTATTATTACTATACCTATTACTCTTGTCTTTATCCTTTTAACTATTATTATTTCCCTTATTACTATTATTATTATCGCTATAACTATTATTATTATCCTTATTACTATTATTACTAGCACTATAACTATTATTATTCTCCTTATTACTATTATTATTACCGCTATGACTGTTATTATTATCCTTATTCTATTATTACTATCCCTATTACTATTCCCTTTATCCTTATAACTATTAGTATTATCCTTATTACTATTATTATTAGCAATATAACTATGATTATTATCCTTATTACTATTATTATTCGCACTATAACTATTATTATTATCCTTATTACTATTATTATTATTATCGCTCTAACTATTATTATTATCCTTACTACTATTATTATTATTATCGCTATGACTGTTATTATTATCCTTATTCTATTATTACTATCCCTATTACTCTTGTCTTTATCCTTGTAACTATTATTATTATCCTTATTACTATTATTATAATCGCTATAACTATTATTATTATCGCTATGACTGTTATTCGTATCCTTATTCTATTATTACTATCACTATTACTTTTGTCTTTATCCTTATTACTATTATTATTATCGCTATAACTATTATTATTATCCTTATTACTATTATTACTAGCACTATAACTATTATTATTATCCTTATTACTATTATTATTATCGCTATAACTATTACTATTATCGCTATGACTGTTATTAGTATCCTTATTCTATTATTACTATCCCTATTACTTTTGTCTTTATCCTTATTACTATTATTATTATCACTCTAACTATTATTATTATCGCTATGACTGTTATTATTATCCATATTCTATTATTACTATACCTATTACTCTTGTCTTTATCCTTATAACTATTATTATTTCCCTTATTACTATTATTATTATCGCTATAACTATTATTACTAGCACTATAACTATTATTATTATCCTTATTACTATTATTATTACCGCTATGACTGTTATTATTATACTTATTCTATTATTACTATCCCTATTTCGCTTGTTTTTATCCTTATAACTATTATTATTTCCCTTATTACTATTATTATTATCGCTATAACTATTATTATTATCCTTATTACTATTATTATCGCCACGACTGTTATTATTATCCTTATTCTACTATTACTATCCCTATTACTCTTGTCTCTATTCTCATAACTATAATTATTATCCTTATTACTATTATTATTATCGCTATAACTATTATTATTATCCTTACTACTATTATTATTATCGCTATGACTGTTATTATTATCCTTATTATATTATTACTATCCATATTACTCTTGTCTTTATCCTTGTAACTATTATTATCATCCTTATTACTATTATTATTATCCTTATTACTATTATTATTATTGATATAACTGTTATTATTATCCTTATTACTATTATTATTAGCACTATAGCTATTATTATTATTATCGCTATGACTGTTATTATTATCCTTATTCTATTATTACTATCCCTATTACTCCTGTCTTTATCCTTATAACTATTATTATTTCCCTTATTACTATTATTATTATCGCTATAACTATTATTATTATCCTCATTACTATTATTACTAGCACTATAACTATTATTATTATCCTTATTACTATTATTATTACCGCTATGACTGTCATTATTATACTTATTCTATTATTACTATACCTATTACTCTTGTTTTTATCCTTATAACTATTATTATTTCCCTTATTACTATTATTATTATCGCTATAACTATTATTATTATCCTTATTACTATTATTATCGCTATGACTGTTATTATTATCCTTATTACTATTATTATTACCGCTATGACTGTTATTATTATACTTATTCTATTATTACTATCCCTATTACTCTTGTCTTTATCCTCATAACTATGATTATCGCTATAACTATTATTATTATCGCTATGACTGTTATTATTATCCTTATTCTATTATTACTATCCCTATTACTCTTCTCTTTATCCTTATAACTATTATTATTATCCTTATAACTATTATTATTATCCTTATTACTATTATTATTCGCACTATAACTATTATTATTATCCTTATTCTACTATTACTATCGCTATTCCTCTTGTCTCTGTCCTTGTAACTATTATTATTATGCTTATTACTATTATGGTTATCGCTATAACTATTATTATTATCCTTACTACTATTATTATTATCGCTATGACTGTTATTATTATCCTTATTCTATTATTACTATCCCTATTACTCTTCTCTTTATCCTTATAACTATTATTATTATCCTTATTCTATTATTACTATACCTATTACTCTTGTCTTGATCCTTATAACTATTATTATTTCCCTGATTACTATTATTGTTATCGCTATAACTATTATTATTATCGCTATGACTGTTATAATTATCCATATTCTATTATTACTATACCTATTACTCTTGTTTTTATCCTTTTAACTATTATTATTTCCCTTATTACTATTATTATTATCGCTATAACTATTATTATTATCCTTATTACTATTATTACTAGCACTATAACTATTATTATTCTCCTTATTACTATTATTATTACCGCTATGACTGTTATTATTATCCTTATTCTATTATTACTATCCCTATTACTATTCCCTTTATCCTTATAACTATTAGTATTATCCTTATTACTATTATTATTAGCAATATAACTATGATTATTATCCTTATTACTATTATTATTCGCACTATAACTATTATTATTATCCTTATTACTATTATTATTATTATCGCTCTAACTATTATTATTATCCTTACTACTATTATTATTATTATCGCTATGACTGTTATTATTATCCTTATTCTATTATTACTATCCCTATTACTCTTGTCTTTATCCTTGTAACTATTATTATTATCCTTTTACTATTATTATAATCGCTATAACTATTATTATTATCGCTATGACTGTTATTCGTATCCTTATTCTATTATTACTATCACTATTACTTTTGTCTTTATCCTTATTACTATTATTATTATCGCTATAACTATTATTATTATCCTTATTACTATTATTACTAGCACTATAACTATTATTATTATCCTTATTACTATTATTACTAGCACTATAACTATTATTATTCTCCTTATTACTATTATTATTACCGCTATGACTGTTATTATTATCCTTATTCTATTATTACTATCCCTATTACTATTCCCTTTATCCTTATAACTATTAGTATTATCCTTATTACTATTATTATTAGCAATATAACTATGATTATTATCCTTATTACTATTATTATTCGCACTATAACTATTATTATTATCCTTATTACTATTATTATTATTATCGCTCTAACTATTATTATTATCCTTACTACTATTATTATTATTATCGCTATGACTGTTATTATTATCCTTATTCTATTATTACTATCCCTATTACTCTTGTCTTTATCCTTGTAACTATTATTATTATCCTTATTACTATTATTATAATCGCTATAACTATTATTATTATCGCTATGACTGTTATTCGTATCCTTATTCTATTATTACTATCACTATTACTTTTGTCTTTATCCTTATTATTATTATTATTATCGCTATAACTATTATTATTATCCTTATTACTATTATTACTAGCACTATAACTATTATTATTATCCTTATTACTATTATTATTATCGCTATAACTATTACTATTATCGCTATGACTGTTATTAGTATCCTTATTCTATTATTACTATCCCTATTACTTTTGTCTTTATCCTTATTACTATTATTATTATCACTCTAACTATTATTATTATCGCTATGACTGTTATTATTATCCATATTCTATTATTACTATACCTATTACTCTTGTCTTTATCCTTATAACTATTATTATTTCCCTTATTACTATTATTATTATCGCTATAACTATTATTACTAGCACTATAACTATTATTATTATCCTTATTACTATTATTATTACCGCTATGACTGTTATTATTATACTTATTCTATTATTACTATCCCTATTTCGCTTGTTTTTATCCTTATAACTATTATTATTTCCCTTATTACTATTATTATTATCGCTATAACTATTATTATTATCCTTATTACTATTATTATCGCCACGACTGTTATTATTATCCTTATTCTACTATTACTATCCCTATTACTCTTGTCTCTATTCTCATAACTATAATTATTATCCTTATTACTATTATTATTATCGCTATAACTATTATTATTATCCTTACTACTATTATTATTATCGCTATGACTGTTATTATTATCCTTATTATATTATTACTATCCCTATTACTCTTGTCTTTATCCTTGTAACTATTATTATCATCCTTATTACTATTATTATTATCCTTATTACTATTATTATTATTGATATAACTGTTATTATTATCCTTATTACTATTATTATTAGCACTATAGCTATTATTATTATTATCGCTATGACTGTTATTATTATCCTTATTCTATTATTACTATCCCTATTACTCCTGTCTTTATCCTTATAACTATTATTATTTCCCTTATTACTATTATTATTATCGCTATAACTATTATTATTATCCTCATTACTATTATTACTAGCACTATAACTATTATTATTATCCTTATTACTATTATTATTACCGCTATGACTGTCATTATTATACTTATTCTATTATTACTATACCTATTACTCTTGTTTTTATCCTTATAACTATTATTATTTCCCTTATTACTATTATTATTATCGCTATAACTATTATTATTATCCTTATTACTATTATTATCGCTATGACTGTTATTATTATCCTTATTACTATTATTATTACCGCTATGACTGTTATTATTATACTTATTCTATTATTACTATCCCTATTACTCTTGTCTTTATCCTCATAACTATGATTATCGCTATAACTATTATTATTATCGCTATGACTGTTATTATTATCCTTATTCTATTATTACTATCCCTATTACTCTTCTCTTTATCCTTATAACTATTATTATTATCCTTATAACTATTATTATTATCCTTATTACTATTATTATTCGCACTATAACTATTATTATTATCCTTATTCTACTATTACTATCGCTATTCCTCTTGTCTCTGTCCTTGTAACTATTATTATTATGCTTATTACTATTATGGTTATCGCTATAACTATTATTATTATCCTTACTACTATTATTATTATCGCTATGACTGTTATTATTATCCTTATTCTATTATTACTATCCCTATTACTCTTCTCTTTATCCTTATAACTATTATTATTATCCTTATTCTATTATTACTATACCTATTACTCTTGTCTTGATCCTTATAACTATTATTATTTCCCTGATTACTATTATTGTTATCGCTATAACTATTATTATTATCGCTATGACTGTTATAATTATCCATATTCTATTATTACTATACCTATTACTCTTGTTTTTATCCTTTTAACTATTATTATTTCCCTTATTACTATTATTATTATCGCTATAACTATTATTATTATCCTTATTACTATTATTACTAGCACTATAACTATTATTATTCTCCTTATTACTATTATTATTACCGCTATGACTGTTATTATTATCCTTATTCTATTATTACTATCCCTATTACTATTCCCTTTATCCTTATAACTATTAGTATTATCCTTATTACTATTATTATTAGCAATATAACTATGATTATTATCCTTATTACTATTATTATTCGCACTATAACTATTATTATTATCCTTATTACTATTATTATTATTATCGCTCTAACTATTATTATTATCCTTACTACTATTATTATTATTATCGCTATGACTGTTATTATTATCCTTATTCTATTATTACTATCCCTATTACTCTTGTCTTTATCCTTGTAACTATTATTATTATCCTTTTACTATTATTATAATCGCTATAACTATTATTATTATCGCTATGACTGTTATTCGTATCCTTATTCTATTATTACTATCACTATTACTTTTGTCTTTATCCTTATTACTATTATTATTATCGCTATAACTATTATTATTATCCTTATTACTATTATTACTAGCACTATAACTATTATTATTATCCTTATTACTATTATTATTATCGCTATAACTATTACTATTATCGCTATGACTGTTATTATTATACTTATTCTATTATTACTATCCCTATTTCGCTTGTTTTTATCCTTATAACTATTATTGTTTCCCTTATTACTATTATTATTATCGCTATAACTATTATTATTATCCTTATTACTATTATTATCGCCACGACTGTTATTATTATCCTTATTCTACTATTACTATCCCTATTACTCTTGTCTCTATTCTCATAACTATAATTATTATCCTTATTACTATTATTATTATCGCTATAACTATTATTATTATCCTTACTACTATTATTATTATCGCTATGACTGTTATTATTATCCTTATTATATTATTACTATCCCTATTACTCTTGTCTTTATCCTTGTAACTATTATTATCATCCTTATTACTATTATTATTATCCTTATTACTATTATTATTATTGCTATAACTGTTATTATTATCCTTATTCCTATTATTATTAGCACTATAGCTATTATTATTATTATCGCTATGACTGTTATTATTATCCTTATTCTATTATTACTATCCCTATTACTCCTGTCTTTATCCTTATAACTATTATTATTTCCCTTATTACTATTATTATTATCGCTATAACTATTATTATTATCCTCATTACTATTATTACTAGCACTATAACTATTATAATTATCCTTATTACTATTATTATTACCGCTATGACTGTCATTATTATACTTATTCTATTATTACTATACCTATTACTCTTGTTTTTATCCATATAACTATTATTATTTCCCTTATTACTATTATTATTATCGCTATGACTATTATTATTATCCTTACTACTATTATTATCATCGCTATGACTGTTATTATTATCCTTATTCTATTATTACTATCCCTATTACTCTTGTCTTTATCCTTGTAACTATTATTATTATCCTTATTACTATTATTATAATCGCTATAACTATTATTATTATCGCTATGACTGTTATTCGTATCCTTATTCTATTATTACTATCACTATTACTTTTGTCTTTATCCTTATTACTATTATTATTATAGCTATAACTATTATTATTATCCTTATTACTATTATTACTAGCACTATAACTATTATTATTATCCTTATTACTATTATTATTATCGCTATAACTATTACTATTATCGCTATGACTGTTATTAGTATCCTTATTCTATTATTACTATCCCTATTACTTTTGTCTTTATCCTTATTACTATTATTATTATCGCTCTAACTATTATTATTATCGCTATGACTGTTATTATTATCCATATTCTATTATTACTATACCTATTACTCTTGTCTTTATCCTTATAACTATTATTATTTCCCTTATTACTATTATTATTATCGCTATAACTATTATTATTATCCTTATTACTATTATTATCGCCACGACTGTTATTATTATCCTTATTCTACTATTACTATCCCTATTACACTTGTCTCTATTCTTATAACTATAATTATTATCCTTATTACTATTATTATTATCGCTATAACTATTATTATTATCCTTACTACTATTATTATTATCGCTATGACTGTTATTATTATCCTTATTATATTATTACTGTCCCTATTACTCTTGTCTTTATCCTTGTAACTATTATTATCATCCTGATTACTATTATTATTATTGATATAACTGTTATTATTATCCTTATTACTATTATTATTAGCACTATAGCTATTATTATTACTATCGCTATGACTGTTATTATTATCCTTATTCTATTATTACTATCCCTATTACTCCTGTCCTTATCCTTATAACTATTATTATTTCCCTTATTACTATTATTATTATCGCTATAACTATTATTATTATCCTCATTACTATTATTACTAGCACTATAACTATTATTATTATCCTTATTACTATTATTATTACCGCTATGACTGTCATTATTATACTTATTCTATTATTACTATACCTATTACTCTTGTTTTTATCCTTATAACTATTATTATTTCCCTTATTACTATTATTATTATCGCTATAACTATTATTATTATCCTTATTACTATTATTATCGCTATGACTGTTATTATTATCCTTATTCTACTATTACTATCCCTATTACTCTTGTCTTTATCCTTATAACTATTATCATTTCCCTTATTACTATTATTATTATCATTATAACTGTTATTATTATCCTGATTACTAGTATTATTATCTCTATAACTATTATTGTTATCCTCATTACTATTATTATTATCGCTATGACTGTTATTATTATATTGGGTCGTCCGGAAAGTTCGTGCGGATTTTCAATAGGTGGCAAAAACAAAGATTTAAAGATAGTAGCATTATTGAAAACACATGACAGTGTTATATATTCTAAAAGATGTTACTTTTGGCATATTTTTCAAAATTAAATAAGCTGAAAAGAGCAATTGAACAATAGCCAATCGGAAGGGAATTGTGTTTCATCTTGACAATGCCCACCCTCATGTTTCTTTGACCACGCAGAAAAAATATTAGAGTTTGGAATGTGATCTATTACCCGGTCCACCATATTCACCGAACATTGTACCCTCATATTTCCACCTGTTTCGGTCATTACAAAACTCCCTTAACGGAAAACATTTTAACACCTTAGACGCGATCAAATCACTTAGATACATTTTTCGCTGAAAAACCTGAGAGATTCTGGAAAGATGGAAAGGTGGGGACACGTTGTGGAACAGTATGACACATATATATATATATTGAAATAAATATCTATCAATGTTTAAATTAGTTGCACTTCAAGAATCCCTGAAAAACCGCTCCAACTTTCCGGACGACCTAATACTTATTCTATTATTACTATCCCTATTAGTCTTGTCTTTATCCTTATAACTATGATTATCGCTATAACTATTATTATTATCGCTATGACTGTTATTATTATCCTTGTTGTATTATTAATATCCCTATTACTCTTGTCTTTATCCTTACAACTATTATTATTATGCTTATTACTATTATTATTATCGCTATAACTGTAATTATTATCCTTACTACTATTATTATTATCGCTATAACTGTAATTATTATCCTTACTACTATTATTATTATCGCTATGACTGTTATTATTATCCTTATTCTATTATTACTATCCCTATTACTCTTCTCTTTATGCTTATAACTATTATTACTATCCTTATAACTATTATTATTATCCTTATTACTATTATTATTATCGCTATGACTGTTATTATTATACTTATTCTATTATTACTATCCCTATTACTCTTGTCTTTATCCTGATAATTATTATTA
The DNA here is from genome assembly GCA_945859555.1 of Megachile ligniseca. NCBI lineage: Eukaryota > Metazoa > Arthropoda > Insecta > Hymenoptera > Megachilidae > Megachile > Megachile ligniseca. The sequence continues at coordinate 237,091 of CAMAOC010000024.1, read as the reverse complement.
TGTCCCTTATTACAATTATTATTATCGCTATAACTATTATTATTATCCTTATTACTATTATTATTATCGCTATGACTGTTATTATTATCCTTATTCTATTATTACTATCCCTATTACTCTTCTCTTTATGCTTATAACTATTATTACTATCCTTATAACTATTATTATTATCCTTATTACTATTATTATTATCGCTATGACTGTTATTATTATACTTATTCTATTATTACTATCCCTATTACTCTTGTCTCTATCCTTATAACTATTATTATTATGCTTATTACAATTATTATTAGCACTATAACTATTATTATTATCCTTATTACTATTATTATTATCGCTATAACTGTTATTATTATCCTTATTGTATTATTAATACCCCTATTACGCTTGTCTTTATCCTTACAACTGTTATTATTATGCTTATTACTATTATTATTATCGCTATAACTGTAATTATTATCCTTACTACTATTATTATTATCGCTATGACTGTTATTATTATCCTTATTCTATTATTACTATCCCTATTACTCTTCTCTTTATGCTTATAACTATTATTACTATCCTTATAACTATTATTATTATCCTTATTACTATTATTATTATCGCTATGACTGTTATTATTATACTTATTCTATTATTACTATCCCTATTACTCTTGTCTTTATCCTGATAATTATTATTATGTCCCTTATTACAATTATTATTATCGCTATAACTATTATTATTATCCTTATTACTATTATTATTATCGCTATGACTGTTATTATTATACTTATTCTATTATTACTATCCCTATTACTCTTGTCTTTATCCTTATAACTATGATTATCACTATAACTATTATTATTATCGCTATGACTGTTATTATTATCCTTATTCTATTATTACTATCCCTATTACTCTTCTCTTTATCCTTATAACTATTATTATTATCCTTATAACTATTATTATTATCCTTATTACTATTATTATTCGCACTATAACTATTATTATTATCCTTATTCTACTATTACTATCGCTATTCCTCTTGTCTCTGTCCTTATAACTATTATTATTATGCTTATTACTATTATTATTATCGCTATGACTATTATTATTATCCTTACTACTATTATTATCATCGCTATGACTGTTATTATTATCCTTATTCTATTATTACTATCCCTATTACTCTTGCCTTTATCCTGATTATTATTATTTCCCATATTACAATTATTATTATCATTATAACTGTTATTATTACACATATTACTAGTATTATTAGCACTATAACTATTGTGTTTATCCTCATTACTATTATTATTATCGCTATGACTGTTATTATTATCCTTACTACTATTATTATTATCGCTATGACTGTTATTATTATCCTTATTGTACTATTAATATCCCTATTACTCTTGTCTTTATCCTTATAACTATTATTATTATCCTTATTACTATTATTATTATCGCTATAACTATTATTATTATCCTTATTACTATTATGGTTATCGCTATAACTATTATTATTATCCTTACTACTATTATTATTATCGCTATGACTGTTATTATTATCCTTATTCTATTATTACTATCCCTATTACTCTTCTCTTTATCCTTATAACTATTATTGTTATCCTTATTCTATTATTACTATACCTATTACTCTTGTCTTGATCCTTATAACTATTATTATTTCCCTGATTACTATTATTATTATCGCTATAACTATTATTATTATCCTTATTACTATTATTATTCTCCTTATTACTATTATTATTACCGCTATGACTGTTATTATTATCCTTATTCTATTATTACTATCCCTATTACTATTCCCTTTATCCTTATAACTATTAGTATTATCCTTATTACTATTATTATTAGCACTATAACTATGATTATTATCCTTATTACTATTATTATACGCACTATAACTATTATTATTATCCTTATTACTATTATTATTATCGCTCTAACTATTATTATTATCCTTACTACTATTATTATTATTATCGCTATGACTGTTATTATTATCCTTATTCTATTATTACTATCCCTATTACTCTTGTCTTTATCCTTGTAACTATTATTATTATCCTTATTACTATTATTACAATCGCTATAACTATTATTATTATCGCTATGACTGTTATTCGTATCCTTATTCTATCATTACTATCACTATTACTTTTGTCTTTATCCTTATTACTATTATTATTATCGCTATAACTATTATTATTATCCTTATTACTATTATTACTAGCACTATAACTGTTATTATTATCCTTATTACTATTATTGTTATCGCTATAACTATTACTATTATCGCTATGACTGTTATTTTTATCCTTATTCTATTATTACTATCCCTATTACTTTTGTCTTTATCCTTATTACTATTATTATTATCGCTCTAACTATTATTATTATCGCTATGACTGTTATTATTATCCATATTCTATTATTACTATACCTATTACTCTTGTCTTTATCCTTATAACTATTATTATTTCCCTTATTACTATTATTATTATCGCTATAACTATTATTATTATCCTTATTACTATTATTATCGCCACGACTGTTATTATTATCCTTATTCTACTATTACTATCCCTATTACACTTGTCTCTATTCTTATAACTATAATTATTATCCTTATTACTATTATTATTATCGCTATAACTATTATTATTATCCTTACTACTATTATTATTAGCACTATAGCTATTATTATTATTATCGCTATGACTGTTATTATTATCCTTATTCTATTATTACTATCCGTATTACTCCTGTCTTTATCCTTATAACTATTATTATTTCCCTTATTACTATTATTATTATCGCTATAACTATTATTATTATCCTCATTACTATTATTACTAGCACTATAACTATTATTATTATCCTTATTACTATTATTATTACCGCTATGACTGTCATTATTATACTTATTCTATTGTTACTATACCTATTACTCTTGTTTTTATCCTTATAACTATTATTATTTCCCTTATTACTATTATTATTATCGCTATAACTATTATTATTATCCTTATTACTATTATTATCGCTATGACTGTTATTATTATCCTTATTACTATTATTATTACCGCTATGACTGTTATTATTATCCTTATTCTATTATTACTATCCCTATTACTCTTCTCTTTATCCTTATAACTATTATTATTATCCTTATTCTATTATTACTATACCTATTACTCTTGTCTTGATCCTTATAACTATTATTATTTCCCTGATTACTATTATTGTTATCGCTAGAACTATTATTATTATCGCTATGACTGTTATAATTATCCATATTCTATTATTACTATACCTATTACTCTTGTCTTTATCCTTTTAACTATTATTATTTCCCTTATTACTATTATTATTATCGCTATAACTATTATTATTATCCTTATTACTATTATTATCGCTATGACTGTTATTATTATCCTTATTCTACTATTACTACCCCTATTACTCTTGTCTCTATCCTTACAACTATTAGTATTATGCTTATTACTATTATGGTTATCGCTATAACTATTATTATTATCCTTATCACTATTATTACTAGCACTATAACTATTATGTTTATCCTTATTACTATTATTATTATCGCTATAACTATTATTATTATCGCTATGACTGTTATTATTATCCTTATTCTATTATTATTTCCCTTATTACTATTATTATTATCCTTATTACTATTATTATCGCTATGACTGTTATTATTATCCTTATTCTAATATTACTATCCATATTAGTCTTGTCTCTATCCTTATAACTTTTATTATTATGCATATTACTATTATTATTATCGCTATAACTATTATTATTATCCTTACTACTATTATTATTATCGCTATGACTGTTATTATTATCCATATTTTATTATTAATATCCCTATTACTCTTGTCTTTATCCTTATAACTATTATTATTATCCTTATTCTATTATTACTATCCCTATTACTCTTGTCTTTATCCTTGTAACTATTATTATCATCCTTATTACTATTACTATTATCCTTATTACTATTATTATTATTGCTATAACTGTTATTATTATCCTTATTACTATTATTATTAGCACTATAGCTATTATTATTATTATCGCTATGACTGTTATTATTATCCTTATTCTATTATTACTATCCCTATTACTCCTGTCTTTATCCTTATAACTATTATTATTTCCCTTATTACTATTATTATTATCGCTATAACTTTTATTATTATCCTCATTACTATTATTACTAGCACTATAACTATTATTATTATCCTTATTACTATTATTATTACCGCTATGACTGTCATTATTATACTTATTCTATTATTAATATCCCTATTACTCTTGTCTTTATCCTTATAACTATTATTATTATCCTTATTACTATTATTATTATCGCTATAACTATTATTATTATCCTTATTACTATTATTATCGCTATGACTGTTATTATTATCCTTATTCTACTATTACTATCCCTATTACTCTTGTCTTTATCCTTATAACTATTATCATTTCCCTTATTACTATTAATATTATCATTATAACTGTTATTATTATCCTTATTACTAGTATTATTATCGCTATAACTATTATTATTATCGCTATGACTGTTATAATATCCTTATTCTATTATTACTATCCCCATTACTCTTGTCTTTATCCTTATAACTAGTATTATTTAACTTATTACTATTATTATTATCGCTATAACTATTATTATTATCCTTATTACTATTATTACCAGCACTATAACTATTATTATTATCCTTATTACTATTATTATTACCGCTATGACTGTTATTATTATACTTATTCTATTATTAATATCCCTATTACTCTTGTCTTTATCCTTATAACTATTATTATTATCCTTATTACTATTATTATTATCGCTATAACTATTATTATTATATTTATTACTATTATTATCGCTATGACTGTTATTATTATCCTTATTCTACTATTACTACCCCTATTACTCTTGCCACTATCATTATAACTTTTATTATTATGCTTATTACTATTATTATTATCGCTATAACTATTATTATTATCCTTACTACTATTATTATTATCGCTATGACTGTTATTATTATCCTTATTCTATTATTACTATCCCTATTACTCCTGTCTCTATCCTTATAACTATTATTATTATGCTTATTACTATTATTATTACCACTATAACTATTATTATTATCCTTATTGCTATTATTATTATCGCTATGACTGTTATTATTATACTTATTCTATTACTATTATCCCTATTATTCTTGTCTTTATCCTTATAACTATTATTATTATCCTTATTCTATTATTACTATCCCTATTACTCTTGTCTTGATCCTTATAACTATTATTATTTCCCTGATTACTATTATTATTATCGCTATAACTGTTATTATTATCCGTATTACTAGTATTATTAGCACTATAACTATTATGTTTATCCTTATTACTATTATTATTATCGCTATAACTATTATTATTATCCTCATGACTATTATTATTATCGCTATAACTGTTATTATTATCCTTATTACTATTATTATTATTGCTATAACTGTTATTATTATCCTTATTACTATTATTATTAGCACTATAGCTATTATTATTATCCTTATTACTATTATTATTATCGCTATGACTGTTATTATTATCCTTATTCTATTATTACTATCTCTATTACTCCTGTCTCTATCCTTATAACTATTATTATTATGCTTATTACTATTATTATTAGCTCTAAAACTATTATTATTATCCTTATTACTATTATTATTATCGCTATGACTGTTATTATTATACTTATTCTATTATTACTATCCCTATTACTCTTGTCTCTATCCTTATAACTATGATTATCGCTATAACTATTATTATTATCGCTATGACTGTTATTATTATCCTTATTGTATTATTAATATCCCTATTACTCTTGTCTTTATCCTTACAACTATTATTATTATGCTTATTACTATTATTATTATCGCTATAACTGTAATTATTATCCTTACTACTATTACTATTATCGCTATGACTGTTATTATTATCCTTATTCTATTATTACTATCCCTATTACTCTTGTCTTTATCCTTATAACTACTATTATTATGCTTATTACAATTATTATTAGCACTATAACTATTATTATTATCCTTATTACTATTATTATTATCGCTATGACTGTTATTATTATACTTATTGTATTATTAATATCCCTATTACTCTTGTCTTTATCCTTACAACTATTATTATTATGCTTATTACTATTATTATTATCGCTATAACTGTAATTATTATCCTTACTACTATTATTATTATCGCTATAACTGTTATTATTATCGCTATGACTGTTATTATTATCCTTATTCTATTATTATTTCACTTATTACTATTATTATTATCGCTATCACTATTATTATTATCCTTATTACTATTATTATCGCTATGACTGTTATTATTATCCTTATTCTACTATTACTATCCCTATCACTCTTGTCTCTATCCTTATAACTATTATTAATATGCTTATTACTATTATTATTATCGCTATAACTATTACTATTATCCTTACTACTATTATTATTATCGCTATGACTGTTATTATTATCCTTATTCTATTATTACTATCCCTATTACTCTTGTCTTTATCCTTATAACTACTATTATTATCGCTATAACTATTATTATTATCGCTGTGACTGTTATTATTATCCTTATTGTACTATTACTATCCCTATTACTCTTGTCTTTATCCTTATAGCTATTATTATTATCCTTATTACAATTATTATTATCGCTATAACTATTATTATTATCCTTATTACTATTATTATCGCTATGACTGTTATTATTATCCTTATTCTAATATTACTATGACTATTAGTCTTGTCTCTATCCTTATAACTTTTATTATTATGCATATTACTATTATTATTATCGCTATAACTATTATTATTATCGTTACTACTATTATTATTATCGCTATGACTGTTATTATTATCCTTATTGTATTATTAATATCCCTATTACTCTTGTCTTTATCCTTATAACTATTATTATTATCCTTATTCTATTATTACTATCCCTATTACTCTTGTCTTGATCCTTATAACTATTATTATTTTCCTGATTACTATTATTATTATCGCTATAACTGTTATTATTATCCTTATTACTAGTATTATAAGCACTATAACTATTATGTTTATCCTTATTACTATTATTATTCGCACTATAACTATTATTATTATCCTTATTACTATTATTATTATCGCTATAACTATTATTATTATGCTTATTACTGTTATTATTATCGCTATAACTATTATTATTATCCTTACTACTATTATTATCATCGCTATGACTGTTATTATTATACTTATTCTATTATTACTATCCCTATTACTCTTGTCTTTATCCTGATTATTATTATTATTTTCCATATTACAATTATTATTATCGCTATAACTGTTATTATTATCCTTATTACTAGTATTATTAGCACTATAACTATTATGTTTATCCTTATTACTATTTTTATTCGCACTATAACTATTATGTTTATCCTTATTACTATTATTATTAGCGCTATAACTCTTATTATTATCCTTATTACTATTATTATCCTTATTCTACTATTACTATCCCTATTACTCTTGACTCTATTCTTATAACTACTATTATTATCCTTATTACTATTATTACTAGCACTATAACTATTATTATTATCCTTATTACTATTATTGTTATCGCTATGACTGTTATTATTATACTTATTCTATTATTACTATCCCTATTACTCTTGTCTTTATCCTTATAACTATTATTATTATCCTTATTTCTATTATTATTATCGCTATCACTATTATTATTATCCTTACTACTATTATTATTATCGCTATGACTGTTATTATTATCCTTATTCTACTATTACTATCCCTATTACTCTTGTCTCTATCCTTATAACTATTATTAATATGCTTATTACTATTATTATTATCGCTATAACTATTATTATTATCCTCATTACTATTATTACTAGCACTATAACTATTATTATTATCCTTATTACTATTATTATTACCGCTATGACTGTCATTATTATACTTATTCTATTATTAATATCCCTATTACTCTTGTCTTTATCCTTATAACTATTATTATTATCCTTATTACTATTATTATTATCGCTATAACTATTATTATTATCCTTATTACTATTATTATCGCTATGACTGTTATTATTATCCTTATTCTACTATTACTATCCCTATTACTCTTGTCTTTATCCTTATAACTATTATCATTTCCCTTATTACTATTAATATTATCATTATAACTGTTATTCTTATCCTTATTACTAGTATTATTATCTCTATAACTATTATTGTTATCCTCATTACTATTATTATTATCGCTATGACTGTTATTATTATCCTTATTCTATTATTACTATCCGTATTACTCTTGTCTTTATCCTTATAACTATTATTATTATCCTTATTACTATTATTATTATCGCTATAACTATTATTATTATCGCTATGACTGTTATATTATCCTTATTCTATTATTACTATCCCCATTACTCTTGTCTTTATCCTTATAACTAGTATTATTTAACTTATTACTATTATTATTATCGCTATAACTATTATTATTATCCTTATTACTATTATTACCAGCACTATAACTATTATTATTATCCTTATTACTATTATTATTACCGCTATGACTGTTATTATTATACTTATTCTATTATTAATATCCCTATTACTCTTGTCTTTATCCTTATAACTATTATTATTATCCTTATTACTATTATTATTATCGCTATAACTATTATTATTATCCTTATTACTATTATTATCGCTATGACTGTTATTATTATCCTTATTCTACTATTACTACCCCTATTACTCTTGCCACTATCATTATAACTTTTATTATTATGCTTATTACTATTATTATTATCGCTATAACTATTATTATTATCCTTACTACTATTATTATTATCGCTATGACTGTTATTATTATCCTTATTCTATTATTACTATCCCTATTACTCCTGTCTCTATCCTTATAACTATTATTATTATGCTTATTACTATTATTATTACCACTATAACTATTATTATTATCCTTATTGCTATTATTATTATCGCTATGACTGTTATTATTATACTTATTCTATTACTATTATCCCTATTATTCTTGTCTTTATCCTTATAACTATTATTATTATCCTTATTCTATTATTACTATCCCTATTACTCTTGTCTTGATCCTTATAACTATTATTATTTCCCTGATTACTATTATTATTATCGCTATAACTGTTATTATTATCCGTATTACTAGTATTATTAGCACTATAACTATTATGTTTATCCTTATTACTATTATTATTATCGCTATAACTATTATTATTATCCTCATGACTATTATTATTATCGCTATAACTGTTATTATTATCCTTATTACTATTATTATTATTGCTATAACTGTTATTATTATCCTTATTACTATTATTATTAGCACTATAGCTATTATTATTATCCTTATTACTATTATTATTATCGCTATGACTGTTATTATTATCCTTATTCTATTATTACTATCTCTATTACTCCTGTCTCTATCCTTATAACTATTATTATTATGCTTATTACTATTATTATTAACTCTAAAACTATTATTATTATCCTTATTACTATTATTATTATCGCTATGACTGTTATTATTATACTTATTCTATTATTACTATCCCTATTACTCTTGTCTCTATCCTTATAACTATGATTATCGCTATAACTATTATTATTATCGCTATGACTGTTATTATTATCCTTATTGTATTATTAATATCCCTATTACTCTTGTCTTTATCCTTACAACTATTATTATTATGCTTATTACTATTATTATTATCGCTATAACTGTAATTATTATCCTTACTACTATTATTATTATCGCTATGACTGTTATTATTATCCTTATTGTATTATTAATATCCCTATTACTCTTGTCTTTATCCTTACAACTATTATTATTATGCTTATTACTATTATTATTATCGCTATAACTGTAATTATTATCCTTACTACTATTACTATTATCGCTATGACTGTTATTATTATCCTTATTCTATTATTACTATCCCTATTACTCTTGTCTTTATCCTTATAACTACTATTATTATCGCTATAACTATTATTATTATCGGTATGACTGTTATTATTATCCTTATTGTACTATTACTATCCCTATTACTCTTGTCTTTATCCTTATAACTATTATTATTATCCTTATTACAATTATTATTATCGCTATAACTATTATTATTATCCTTATTACTATTATTATCGCTATGACTGTTATTATTATCCTTATTCTAATATTACTATGACTATTAGTCTTGTCTCTATCCTTATAACTTTTATTATTATGCATATTACTATTATTATTATCGCTATAACTATTATTATTATCGTTACTACTATTATTATTATCGCTATGACTGTTATTATTATCCTTATTACTAGTATTATTAGCACTATATCTATTATGTTTATCCTTATTACTAGTATTATTAGCACTATAACTATTATGTTTATCCTTACTACTATTATTATTATCGCTATAACTATTATTATTATCCTCATGACTATTATTATTATCGCTATAACTGTTATTATTATCCTTATTACTATTATTATTATTGCTATAACTGTTATTATTATCCTTATTACTATTATTATTATCGCTATGACTGTTATTATTATACTTATTCTATTATTACTATCCCTATTACTCTTGTCTTTATCCTTATAACTATTATTATTATGCTTATTACAATTATTATTAGCACTATAACTATTATTATTATCCTTATTACTATTATTATTATCGCTATGACTGTTATTATTATACTTATTGTATTATTAATATCCCTATTACTCTTGTCTTTATCCTTACAACTATTATTATTATGCTTATTACTATTATTATTATCGCTATAACTGTAATTATTATCCTTACTACTATTATTATTATCGCTATAACTGTTATTATTATCGCTATGACTGTTATTATTATCCTTATTCTATTATTATTTCACTTATTACTATTATTATTATCGCTATCACTATTATTATTATCCTTATTACTATTATTATCGCTATGACTGTTATTATTATCCTTATTCTACTATTACTATCCCTATCACTCTTGTCTCTATCCTTATAACTATTATTAATATGCTTATTACTATTATTATTATCGCTATAACTATTACTATTATCCTTACTACTATTATTATTATCGCTATGACTGTTATTATTATCCTTATTCTATTATTACTATCCCTATTACTCTTGTCTTTATCCTTATAACTACTATTATTATCGCTATAACTATTATTATTATCGCTGTGACTGTTATTATTATCCTTATTGTACTATTACTATCCCTATTACTCTTGTCTTTATCCTTATAGCTATTATTATTATCCTTATTACAATTATTATTATCGCTATAACTATTATTATTATCCTTATTACTATTATTATCGCTATGACTGTTATTATTATCCTTATTCTAATATTACTATGACTATTAGTCTTGTCTCTATCCTTATAACTTTTATTATTATGCATATTACTATTATTATTATCGCTATAACTATTATTATTATCGTTACTACTATTATTATTATCGCTATGACTGTTATTATTATCCTTATTGTATTATTAATATCCCTATTACTCTTGTCTTTATCCTTATAACTATTATTATTATCCTTATTCTATTATTACTATCCCTATTACTCTTGTCTTGATCCTTATAACTATTATTATTTTCCTGATTACTATTATTATTATCGCTATAACTGTTATTATTATCCTTATTACTAGTATTATAAGCACTATAACTATTATGTTTATCCTTATTACTATTATTATTCGCACTATAACTATTATTATTATCCTTATTACTATTATTATTATCGCTATAACTATTATTATTATGCTTATTACTGTTATTATTATCGCTATAACTATTATTATTATCCTTACTACTATTATTATCATCGCTATGACTGTTATTATTATACTTATTCTATTATTACTATCCCTATTACTCTTGTCTTTATCCTGATTATTATTATTATTTTCCATATTACAATTATTATTATCGCTATAACTGTTATTATTATCCTTATTACTAGTATTATTAGCACTATAACTATTATGTTTATCCTTATTACTATTTTTATTCGCACTATAACTATTATGTTTATCCTTATTACTATTATTATTAGCGCTATAACTCTTATTATTATCCTTATTACTATTATTATCCTTATTCTACTATTACTATCCCTATTACTCTTGACTCTATTCTTATAACTACTATTATTATCCTTATTACTATTATTACTAGCACTATAACTATTATTATTATCCTTATTACTATTATTATTATCGCTATGACTGTTATTATTATACTTATTCTATTATTACTATCCCTATTACTCTTGTCTTTATCCTTATAACTATTTTTATTATCCTTATTTCTATTATTATTATCGCTATCACTATTATTATTATCCTTACTACTATTATTATTATCGCTATGACTGTTATTATTATCCTTATTCTAATATTACTATCCCTATTACTCTTGTCTCTATCCTTATAACTATTATTAATATGCTTATTACTATTATTATTATCGCTATAACTATTATTATTATCCTTACTACTATTATTATTATCGCTATGGCTGTTATTATTATACTTATTCTATTATTAATATCCCTATTACTCTTGTCTCTATCCTTATAACTATTATTAATATGCTTATTACTATTATTATTATCGCTATAACTATTATTATTATCCTTATTACTATTATTATTACCGCTATGACTGTTATTATTATACTTATTCTATTATTACTATCCCTATTACTCTTGTCTCTATCCTTATAACTATTATTACTATGCTTATTACTATTATTATTAGCACTATAACTATTATTATTATGCTTATTACTATTATTATTATCGCTATAACTATTATTATTATCCTTACTACTATTATTATCATCGCTATGACTGTTATTATTATCCTTATTCTATTATTACTATCCCTATCACTCTTCTCTTTATCCTTATAACTATTATTATTATCCTTATAACTATTATTATTATCCTTATAACTATTATTATTATCCTTATTACTATTATTATTATCGCTATGACTGTTATTATTATACTTATTCTATTATTACTATCCCTATTACTCTTGTCTTTATCCTTATAACTATTATTATTATCCTTATTACTATTATTATTATCGCTATAACTATTATTATTATCGCTATGACTGTTATTATTATCCTTATTCTATTATTATTTCAATTATTACTATTATTATTATCGCTATCACTATTATTATCCTTACTACTATTATTATTATCGCTATGACTGTTATTATTATACTTATTCTATTATTACTATCCCTATTACTCTTGTCTTTATCCTTATAACTATTATTATTATCCTTATTACTATTATTATTATCGCTATAACTATTATTATTATCGCTATGACTGTTATTATTATCCTTATTCTATTATTATTTCCCTTATTACTATTATTATTATCGCTATCACTATTATTATTATCCTTACTACTATTATTATTATCGCTATGACTGTTATTATTATCCTTATTCTACTATTACTATCCCTATTACTCTTGTCTCTATTCTTATAACTATTATTAATATGCTTATTACTATTATTATTATCGCTATAACTATTATTATTATCCTTATTACTATTATTATTATCGCTATGACTGTTACTATTATACTTATTCAATTATTACTATCCCTATTACTCTTGTCTCTATCCTTATAACTATTATTATTATGCTTATTACTATTATTATTAGCACTATAACTATTATTATTATGCTTATTACTATTATTATTATCGCTATAACTATTATTATTATCCTTACTACTATTATTATCATCGCTATGACTGTTATTATTATCCTTATTCTATTATTACTATCCCTATCACTCTTCTCTTTATCCTTATAACTATTATTATTATCCTTATAACTATTATTATTATCCTTATTACTATTATTATTATCGCTATGACTGTTATTATTATACTTATTCTATTATTACTATCCCTATTACTCTTGTCTTTATCCTGATAATTATTATTATTTCCCATATTACAATTATTATTATCGCTATAACTGTTATTATTATCGCTATGACTGTTATTATTATCCTTATTCTATTATTATTTCACGTATTACTATTATTATTATCGCTATCACTATTATTATTATCCTTATTACTATTATTATCGCTATGACTGTTATTATTATCCTTATTCTACTATTACTATCCCTATTACTCTTGTCTCTATCCTTATAACTATTATTAATATGCTTATTACTATTATTATTATCGCTATAACTATTATTATTATCCTTACTACTATTATTATTATCGCTATGACTGTTATTATTATCCTTATTCTATTATTACTATCCCTATTACTCTTGTCTTTATCCTTATAACTACTATTATTATCGCTATAACTATTATTATTATCCTTATTACTATTATTATTATCGCTATGACTGTTATTATTATACTTATTCTATTATTACTATCCCTATTACTCTTGTCTTTATCCTGATAATTATTATTATTTCCCATATTACAATTATTATTATCGCTATAACTGTTATTATTATCGCTATGACTGTTATTATTATCCTTATTCTATTATTATTTCACTTATTACTATTATTATTATCGCTATCACTATTATTATTATCCTTATTACTATTATTATCGCTATGACTGTTATTATTATCCTTATTCTACTATTACTATCCCTATTACTCTTGTCTTTATCCTTATAACTATTATTGAAATGCTTATTACTATTATTATTATCGCTATGACTGTTATTATTATACTTATTCTATTATTACTATCCCTATTACTCTTGTCTTTATCCTTATAACTATTAGTATTATCCTTATTACTATTATTATAATAACTATAACTATTATTATTAACCTTATTACTATTATTACTAGCACAATAACTATTATTATTATCCTTATTACTATTATTATTATCGCTATGACTGTTATTATTATCCTTATTCTATTATTACTATCCCTATTACTCCTGTCTCTATCCATATAACTATTATTATTATGCTTATTACTATTATTATTAGCACTATAACTATTATTATTATCCTTATTGCTATTATTATTATCGCTATGACTGTTATTATTATACTTATTCTATTATTATTATCCCTATTACTCTTCTCCTTATCCTTATAACTATTATTATTATCCTTATAACTATTATTATTATCCTTATAACTATTATTATTATCCTTATTACTATTATTATTATCGCTATGACTGTTATTATTATACTTATTCTATTATTGCTATCCCTATTACTCTTGTCTTTATCCTGATAATTATTATTATTTCCCATATTACAATTATTATTATCGCTATAACTGTTATTATTATCGCTATGACTGTTATTATTATCCTTATTCTATTATTATTTCACTTATTACTATTATTATTATCGCTATCACTATTATTATTATCCTTATTACTATTATTATCGCTATGACTGTTATTATTATCCTTATTCTACTATTACTATCCCTATTACTCTTGTCTCTATCCTTATAACTATTATTAATATGCTTATTACTATTATTATTATCGCCATAACTATTACTATTAACCTTACTACTATTATTATTATCGCTATGACTGTTATTATTATCCTTATTCTATTATTACTACCCTATTACTCTTGTCTTTATCCTTATAACTATTATTATTATTCTTATTACTATTATTATTATCGCTATAACTATTATTATTATCGCTATCACTATTATTATTATCCTTACTACTATTATTATTATCGCTATGACTGTTATTATTATCCTTATTCTACTATTACTATCCCTATTACTCTTGTCTCTATCCTTATAACTATTATTATTATCCTTATAACTATTATTATTATCCTTATAACTATTATTATTATCCTTATTACTATTATTATTATCGCTATGACTGTTATTATTATACTTATTCTATTATTACTATCCCTATTACTCTTGTCTTTATCCTGATAATTATTATTATTTCCCACATTACAATTATTATTATCGCTATAACTGTTATTATTATCGCTATGACTGTTATTATTATCCTTATTCTATTATTATTTCACTTATTACTATTATTATTATCGCTATCACTATTATTATTATCCTTATTACTATTATTATCGCTATGACTGTTATTATTATCCTTATTCTACTATTACTATCCCTATTACTCTTGTCTCTATCCTTATAACTATTATTATTATCCTTATTACTATTATTATTATGGCTATAACTATTATTATTATCGCTATGACTGTTATTATTATCCTTATTCTATTATTATTTCCCTTATTACTATTATTATTATCGCTATCACTATTATTATTATCCTTACTACTATTATTATTATCGCTATGACTGTTATTATTATCCTTATTCTACTATTACTATCACTATTACTCTTGTCTTTATCCTTATAACTATTACTGAAATGTTTATTACTATTATTATTATCGCTATGACTGTTATTATTATACTTATTCTATTATTACTATCCCTATTACTCTTGTCTTTATCCTTATAACTATTATTATTATCCTTATTACTATTATTATTATCGCTATAACTATTATTATTATCGCTATGACTGTTATTATTATCCTTATTCTATTATTATTTCCCTTATTACTATTATTATTATCGCTATCACCATTATTATTATCCTTACTACTATTATTATTATCGCTATGACTGTTATTATTATCCTTATTCTACTATTGCTATCCCTATTACTCTTGTCTCTATCCTTATAACTATTATTAATATGCTTATTACTATTATTATTATCGCTATAACTATTATTATTATCCTTACTACTATTATTATTATCGCTATGACTGTTATTATTATCCTTATTCTACTATTACTATCCCTATTACTCTTGCCTCTATCCTTATAACTATTATTAATATGCTTATTACTATTATTATTATCGCTATAACTATTATTATTATCCTTATTACTATTATTATTATCGCTATGACTGTTATTATTATACTTATTCAATTATTACTATCCCTATTACTCTTGTCTCTATCCTTATAACTATTATTATTATGCTTATTACTATTATTATTAGCACTATAACTATTATTATTATGCTTATTACTATTATTATTATCGCTATAACTATTATTATTATCCTTACTACTATTATTATCATCGCTATGACTGTTATTATTATCCTTATTCTATTATTACTATCCCTATCACTCTTCTCTTTATCCTTATAACTATTATTATTATCCTTATAACTATTATTATTATCCTTATTACTATTATTATTATCGCTATGACTGTTATTATTATACTTATTCTATTATTACTATCAATATTACTCTTGTCCTTATCCTGATAATTATTATTATTTCCCATATTACAATTATTATTATCGCTATAACTGTTATTATTATCGCTATGACTGTTATTATTATCCTTATTCTATTATTATTTCACTTATTACTATTATTATTATCGCTATCACTATTATTATTATCCTTATTACTATTATTATCGCTATGACTGTTATTATTATCCTTATTCTACTATTACTATCCCTATTACTCTTGTCTCTATCCTTATAACTATTATTAATATGCTTATTACTATTATTATTATCCTTACTACTATTATTATTATCGCTATGACTGTTATTATTATCCTTATTCTACTATTACTATCCCTATTACACTTGTCTCTATCCTTGTAACTTTTATTATTATGCTTATTACTATTATTATTATCGCTATAACTATTATTATTATCCTTACTACGATTATTATTATCGTTATTCTATTATTACTATCCCTATTACTCTTGTCTTTATCCTTATAACTATTATTATTATCCTTATTACTATTATTATTATCGCTATAACTATTATTATTATCGCTATGACTGTTATTATTATCCTTATTGTACTACTACTATCCCTATTACTCTTGTCTTTATCCTTATAACTATTATTATTATCCTTATTACAATTATTATTATCGCTATAACTATTATTATTATCCTTATTACTATTTTTATTCGCACTATAACTATTATTATTATCCTTATTCTACTATTACTATCCCTATTCCTCTTGTCTCTGTCCTTATAACTATTATTATTATGCTTATTACTGTTATTATTATCGCTATAACTATTATTATTATCCTTACTACTATTATTATCATCGCTATGACTGTTATTATTATCCTTATTCTATTATTACTATCCCTATTTCTCTTCTCTTTATCCTTATAACTATTATTATTATCCTTATAACTATTATTATTATCCTTATTACTATTATTATTATCGCTATGACTGTTATTATTATACTTATTCTATTATTACTATCCCTATTACTCTTGTCTTTATCCTGATTATTATTATTATTTCCCATATTACAATTATTATTATCGCTATAACTGTTATTATTATCCTTATTACTAGTATTATTAGCACTATAACTATTATGTTTATCCTTATTACTATTTTTATTCGCACTATAACTATTATGTTTATCCTTATTACTATTATTATTAGCGCTATAACTATTATTATTATCCTTATTACTATTATTATCGCCACGACTGTTATTATTATCCTTATTCTACTATTACTATCCCTATTACTCTTGACTCTATTCTTATAACTATTATTATTATCCTTATTACTATTATTACTAGCACTATAACTATTATTATTATCCTTATTACTATTATTATTATCGCTATAACTATTATTATTATCGCTATGACTGTTATTATTATCCTTATTCTATTATTATTTCCCTTATTACTATTATTATTATCGCTATCACTATTATTATTATCCTTACTACTATTATTATTATCGCTACGACTGTTGTTATTATCCTTATTCTACTATTACTATCCCTATTACTCTTGTCTCTATCCTTATAACTATTATTAATATGCTTATTACTATTATTATTATCGCTATAACTGTTATTATTATCCTTATTACTAGTATTATTAGCACCATAACTATTATGTTTATCCTTATTACTATTTTTATTCGCACTATAACTATTATGTTTATCCTTATTACTATTATTATTAGCGCTATAACTATTATTATTATTATTATTACTATTATTATCGCCACGACTGTGATTATTATCTTTATTCTACTATTACTATCCCTCTTACTCTTGACTCTATTCTTATAACTATTATTATTATCCTTATTACTATTATTACTAGCACTATAACTATTATTATTATCCTTATTACTATTATTACTAGCACTATAACTATTATTATTATCCTTATTACTATTATTACTATCGCTATGACTGTTATTATTATACTTATTCTATTATTACTATTCCTATTACTCTTGTCTTTATCCTTATAACTATTATTATTATCGCTATAACTATTATTATTATCTCTATGACTGTTAATATTATCCTTATTCTATTATTATTTCCCTTATTACTATTATTATTATCGCTATCACTATTATTACTATCCTTACTACTATTATTATTATCGCTATGACTGTTATTATTATCCTTATTCTACTATTACTATCCCTATTACTCTTGTCTCTATCCTTATAACTATTATTAATATGCTTATTACTATTATTATTATCGCTATAACTATTATTATTATCCTTACTACTATTATTATTATCGCTATGACTGTTATTATTATCCTTATTCTATTATTACTATCATTATTACTCTTCTCTTTATCCTTATAACTATTATTATTATCCTTATAACTATTATTATTATCCTTATTACTATTATTATTATCGCTATGACTGTTATTATTATACTTATTCTATTATTACTAACCCTATTACTCTTGTCTTTATCCTTATAACTATTATTATTTCCCTTATTACTATTATTATTATCGCTATGACTGTTATTATTATCCTCATTCTATTATTACTTTCCCTACTACTCTTCACTTTATCCTTATAACTATTATCATTGTCCTTATTACTATTATTATTCGCACTATAACTATTATTATTATCCTTATTACTATTATTATTATCGCTATAACTATTATTATTATCCTTATGACTATTATTATTATTGCTATAACTGTTATTATTATCCTTATTACTATTATTATTAGCACTATAGCTATTATTATTATCCTTATTACTATTATTATTATCGCTATGACTGTTATTATTATCCTTATTGTATTATTAATATCCCTATTACTCTTGTCTTCATCCTTACAACTATTATTATTATGCTTATTACTATTATTATTATCGCTATAACTGTTATTATTATCCTTACTACTATTATTATTATCGCTATGACTGTTATTATTATCCTTATTCTATTATTACTATCCCTATTACTCTTGCCTCTATCCTTATAACTTTTATTATTATGCATATTACTATTATTATTATCGCTATAACTATTATTATTATCCTTACTACTATTATTATTATGCTTATTACTATTATTATTATCGCTATAACTATTATTATTATCCTTATTCTACTATTACTATCCCTATTCCTCTTGTCTCTGTCCTTATAACTATTATTATTATGCTTATTACTATTATTATTATCGCTATATCTATTATTATTATCCTTACTACTATTATTATCATCGCTATGACTGTTATTATTATCCTTATGCTATTATTACTATCCCTATTACTCTTCTCTTTATCCTTATAACTATTATTATTATCCTTATAACTATTATTATTATCCTTATAACTATTATTATTATCCTTGTTACTATTATTGTTATCGCTATGACTGTTATTATTATACTTATTCTATTATTACTATCCCTATTACTCTTGTCTTTATCCTTATAACTATTATTGTTATGCTTATTACTATTATTATTAGCACTAAAACTATTATTACTATCCTTACTACTATTATTATTATCGCTATGACTGTTATTATTATCCTTATTCTACTATTACTATCCCTATTACTCTTGTCTCTATCCTTATAACTATTATTAATATGCTTATTACTATTATTATTATCGCTATAACTGTTATTATTATCCTTATTACTAGTATTATTAGCACCATAACTATTATGTTTATCCTTATTACTATTATTATTAGCGCTATAACTATTATTATTATTATTATTACTATTATTATCGCCACGACTGTTATTATTATCCTTATTCTACCATTACTATCCCTATTACTCTTGTCTCTATCCTTATAACTATTATTAATATGCTTATTACTATTATTATTGTCGCTATAACTATTATTATTATCCTTACTACTATTATTATTATCGCTATGACTGTTATTATTATCCTTATTCTACTATTACTATCCCTATTACTCTTGTCTCTATCCTTGTAACTTTTATTATTATCTTATTACTATTATTATTATCGCTATAACTATTATTATTATCCTTACTACGATTATTATTATCGCTATGACTGTTATTATTGTCGTTATTCTATTATTACTATCCCTATTACTCTTGTCTTTATCCTTATAACTATTATTATTTCCCTTATTACTATTATTATTATCATTATAACTGTTATGATTATCCTTATTACTAGTATTATTATCTCTATAACTATTATTGTTATCCTCATTACTATTATTATTATCGCTATGACTGTTATTATTATCGTTATTCTATTATTACTATCCCTATTACTCTTGTCATTATCCTGATAATTATTATTATTTCCCTTATTACAATTATTATTATCGCTATAACTGTTATTATTATCCTTATTACTAGTATTATTAGCACTATAATTATTATGTTTATCCTTATTACTATTATTATTCGCACTATAACTATTATTATTATCCTTATTACTATTATTATAATCGCTATTACTGTTATTATTATACTTATTCTATTATTACTATCCCTATTACTCTTGTCTTTATCCTTATAACTATTATTGTTATGCTTATTACTATTACTATTAGCACTAAAACTATTATTATTAGCACTAAAACTATTATTATTATCCTTATTACTATTATTATTATCGCTATGACTGTTATTATTATACTTATTCTATTATTACTATCCCTATTACTCTTGTCTTTATCCTTATAACTATTATTGTTATGCTTATTACTATTATTATTAGCACTAAAACTATTATTATTATCCTTATTACTATTATTATTATCGCTATGACTGTTATTATTATACTTATTCTATTATTACTATCCCTATAACTCTTGTCTCTATCCTTATAACTATTATTATTATGCTTATTACTATTATTATTACCACTATCACTATTATTATTATCCTTATTACTATTATTATTATCGCTATGACTGTTATTATTATACTTATTCTATTATTACTATCCCTATTAGTCTTGTCTTTATCCTTATAACTATTATTATTTCCCTTATTACTATTATTATTATCGCTTTGACTGTTATTATTATCCTTATTCTATTATTACTATCCCTATAACTCTTGTCTCTATCCTTATAACTATTATTATTATCGCTATGACTGTTATTATTATCCTTATTGTATTATTAATATCCCTATTACTCTTGTCTTTATCCTTACAACTATTATTATTATGCTTATTACTATTATTATTATCGCTATATCTATTATTATTATCCTTACTACTATTATTATCATCGCTATGACTGTTATTATTATCCTTATGCTATTATTACTATCCCTATTACTCTTCTCTTTATCCTTATAACTATTATTATTATCCTTATAACTATTATTATTATCCTTATTACTATTATTATTATCGCTATGACTGTTATTATTATACTTATTCTATTATTACTATCCCTATTACTCTTGTCTTTATCCTGATAATTATTATTATTTCCCATATTACAATTATTATTATCGCTATAACTGTTATTATTATCGCTATGACTGTTATTATTATCCTTATTCTATTATTATTTCACTTATTACTATTATTATTATCGCTATCACTATTATTATTATCCTTATTACTATTATTATCGCTATGACTGTTATTATTATCCTTATTCTACTATTACTATCCCTATTACTCTTGTCTCTATCCTTATAACTATTATTAATATGCTTATTACTATTATTATTATCGCTATAACTATTATTATTATCCTTACTACTATTATTATTATCGCTATGACTGTTATTATTATCCTTATTCTATTATTACTATCCCTATTACTCTTGTCTTTATCCTTATAACTACTATTATTATCGCTATAACTATTATTATTATCCTTATTACTATTATTATTATCGCTATGACTGTTATTATTATACTTATTCTATTATTACTATCCCTATTACTCTTGTCTTTATCCTGATAATTATTATTATTTCCCATATTACAATTATTATTATCGCTATAACTGTTATTATTATCGCTATGACTGTTATTATTATCCTTATTCTATTATTATTTCACTTATTACTATTATTATTATCGCTATCACTATTATTATTATCCTTATTACTATTATTATCGCTATGACTGTTATTATTATCCTTATTCTACTATTACTATCCCTATTACTCTTGTCTTTATCCTTATAACTATTATTGAAATGCTTATTACTATTATTATTATCGCTATGACTGTTATTATTATACTTATTCTATTATTACTATCCCTATTACTCTTGTCTTTATCCTTATAACTATTAGTATTATCCTTATTACTATTATTATAATAACTATAACTATTATTATTAACCTTATTACTATTATTACTAGCACAATAACTATTATTATTATCCTTATTACTATTATTATTATCGCTATGACTGTTATTATTATCCTTATTCTATTATTACTATCCCTATTACTACTGTCTCTATCCATATAACTATTATTATTATGCTTATTACTATTATTATTAGCACTATAACTATTAGGTCGTCCGGAAAGTTCGTGCGGTTTTTGAGGGACAGTTGAAGTGCAACTAATTTAAACATTGATAGATATTTATTTCAATATATATATATATATGTGTCATACTGTTCCACAACGTGTCTCCACCTTTCCATCTTTCCAGAATCTCTCAGATTTTTCAGCAAAATATATATCTAAGCGATTTTGATCTCATCTAAGGTGTTAAAATGTTTTCCGTTAAGGGAGTTTTGTAATGACCGAAACAGGTGGAATTCTTTGGGTAAATGTTCGCTGAGTATGGTGGATGGGGTAATAGATCCCAACCAAACTCTAATATTTTTTCTGCGTGGTCAAAGAAACATGAGGGTGGGCTTTGTCAAGTTGAAACACAATTCCCTTCTGATTGGGTAATGTTCAATTGCTCTTTTCAGCTTATCTAATTTTGTAAAATATGCCAAAAGTAACATCTTTTAGAATATATAACACTGTCATATGTTTTCAATCATGCTTCTATCTTTAAATCTTTGTTTTTGCCACGTATTGAAAATCCGCACGAACTTTCCGGACGACCCAATATTATTATTATCCTTATTGCTATTATTATTATCGCTATGACTGTTATTATTATACTTATTCTATTATTATTATCCCTATTACTCTTCTCCTTATCCTTATAACTATTATTATTATCCTTATAACTATTATTATTATCCTTATAACTATTATTATTATCCTTATTACTATTATTATTATCGCTATGACTGTTATTATTATACTTATTCTATTATTACTATCCCTATTACTCTTGTCTTTATCCTGATAATTATTATTATTTCCCATATTACAATTATTATTATCGCTATAACTGTTATTATTATCGCTATGACTGTTATTATTATCCTTATTCTATTATTATTTCACTTATTACTATTATTATTATCGCTATCACTATTATTATTATCCTTATTACTATTATTATCGCTATGACTGTTATTATTATCCTTATTCTACTATTACTATCCCTATTACTCTTGTCTCTATCCTTATAACTATTATTAATATGCTTATTACTATTATTATTATCGCTATAACTATTATTATTATCCTTACTACTATTATTATTATCGCTATGACTGTTATTATTATCCTTATTCTATTATTACTATCCCTATTACTCTTGTCTTTATCCTTATAACTACTATTATTATCGCTATAACTATTATTATTATCCTTATTACTATTATTATTATCGCTATGACTGTTATTATTATACTTATTCTATTATTACTATCCCTATTACTCTTGTCTTTATCCTGATAATTATTATTATTTCCCATATTACAATTATTATTATCGCTATAACTGTTATTATTATCGCTATGACTGTTATTATTATCCTTATTCTATTATTATATCACTTATTACTATTATTATTATCGCTATCACTATTATTATTATCCTTATTACTATTATTATCGCTATGACTGTTATTATTATCCTTATTCTACTATTACTATCCCTATTACTCTTGTCTTTATCCTTATAACTATTATTGAAATGCTTATTACTATTATTATTATCGCTATGACTGTTATTATTATACTTATTCTATTATTACTATCCCTATTACTCTTGTCTTTATCCTTATAACTATTATTGTTATGCTTATTACTATTACTATTAGCACTAAAACTATTATTATTATCCTTATTACTATTATTATTATCGCTATGACTGTTATTATTATACTTATTCTATTATTACTATCCCTATTACTCTTGTCTTTATCCTTATAACTATTATTGTTATGCTTATTACTATTATTATTAGCACTAAAACTATTATTATTATCCTTATTACTATTATTATTATCGCTATGACTGTTATTATTATACTTATTCTATTATTACTATCCCTATAACTCTTGTCTCTATCCTTATAACTATTATTATTATGCTTATTACTATTATTATTACCACTATCACTATTATTATTATCCTTATTACTATTATTATTATCGCTATGACTGTTATTATTATACTTATTCTATTATTACTATCCCTATTAGTCTTGTCTTTATCCTTATAACTATTATTATTTCCCTTATTACTATTATTATTATCGCTTTGACTGTTATTATTATCCTTATTCTATTATTACTATCCCTATAACTCTTGTCTCTATCCTTATAACTATTATTATTATCGCTATGACTGTTATTATTATCCTTATTGTATTATTAATATCCCTATTACTCTTGTCTTTATCCTTACAACTATTATTATTATGCTTATTACTATTATTATTATCGCTATATCTATTATTATTATCCTTACTACTATTATTATCATCGCTATGACTGTTATTATTATCCTTATGCTATTATTACTATCCCTATTACTCTTCTCTTTATCCTTATAACTATTATTATTATCCTTATAACTATTATTATTATCCTTATTACTATTATTATTATCGCTATGACTGTTATTATTATACTTATTCTATGATTACTATCCCTATTACTCTTGTCTTTATCCTGATAATTATTATTATTTCCCATATTACAATTATTATTATCGCTATAACTGTTATTATTATCGCTATGACTGTTATTATTATCCTTATTCTATTATTATTTCACTTATTACTATTATTATTATCGCTATCACTATTATTATTATCCTTATTACTATTATTATCGCTATGACTGTTATTATTATCCTTATTCTACTATTACTATCCCTATTACTCTTGTCTCTATCCTTATAACTATTATTAATATGCTTATTACTATTATTATTATCGCTATAACTATTATTATTATCCTTACTACTATTATTATTATCGCTATGACTGTTATTATTATCCTTATTCTATTATTACTATCCCTATTACTCTTGTCTTTATCCTTATAACTACTATTATTATCGCTATAACTATTATTATTATCCTTATTACTATTATTATTATCGCTATGACTGTTATTATTATACTTATTCTATTATTACTATCCCTATTACTCTTGTCTTTATCCTGATAATTATTATTATTTCCCATATTACAATTATTATTATCGCTATAACTGTTATTATTATCGCTATGACTGTTATTATTATCCTTATTCTATTATTATTTCACTTATTACTATTATTATTATCGCTATCACTATTATTATTATCCTTATTACTATTATTATCGCTATGACTGTTATTATTATCCTTATTCTACTATTACTATCCCTATTACTCTTGTCTTTATCCTTATAACTATTATTGAAATGCTTATTACTATTATTATTATCGCTATGACTGTTATTATTATACTTATTCTATTATTACTATCCCTATTACTCTTGTCTTTATCCTTATAACTATTAGTATTATCCTTATTACTATTATTATAATAACTATAACTATTATTATTAACCTTATTACTATTATTACTAGCACAATAACTATTATTATTATCCTTATTACTATTATTATTATCGCTATGACTGTTATTATTATCCTTATTCTATTATTACTATCCCTATTACTACTGTCTCTATCCATATAACTATTATTATTATGCTTATTACTATTATTATTAGCACTATAACTATTAGGTCGTCCGGAAAGTTCGTGCGGTTTTTGAGGGACAGTTGAAGTGCAACTAATTTAAACATTGATAGATATTTATTTCAATATATATATATATGTGTCATACTGTTCCACAACGTGTCTCCACCTTTCCATCTTTCCAGAATCTCTCAGATTTTTCAGCAAAATATATATCTAAGCGATTTTGATCTCATCTAAGGTGTTAAAATGTTTTCCGTTAAGGGAGTTTTGTAATGACCGAAACAGGTGGAATTCTTTGGGTAAATGTTCGCTGAGTATGGTGGATGGGGTAATAGATCCCAACCAAACTCTAATATTTTTTCTGCGTGGTCAAAGAAACATGAGGGTGGGCTTTGTCAAGTTGAAACACAATTCCCTTCTGATTGGGTAATGTTCAATTGCTCTTTTCAGCTTATCTAATTTTGTAAAATATGCCAAAAGTAACATCTTTTAGAATATATAACACTGTCATATGTTTTCAATCATGCTTCTATCTTTAAATCTTTGTTTTTGCCACGTATTGAAAATCCGCACGAACTTTCCGGACGACCCAATATTATTATTATCCTTATTGCTATTATTATTATCGCTATGACTGTTATTATTATACTTATTCTATTATTATTATCCCTATTACTCTTCTCCTTATCCTTATAACTATTATTATTATCCTTATAACTATTATTATTATCCTTATAACTATTATTATTATCCTTATTACTATTATTATTATCGCTATGACTGTTATTATTATACTTATTCTATTATTACTATCCCTATTACTCTTGTCTTTATCCTGATAATTATTATTATTCCCATATTACAATTATTATTATCGCTATAACTGTTATTATTATCGCTATGACTGTTATTATTATCCTTATTCTATTATTATTTCACTTATACTATTATTATTATCGCTATCACTATTATTATTATCCTTATTACTATTATTATCGCTATGACTGTTATTATTATCCTTATTCTACTATTACTATCCCTATTACTCTTGTCTCTATCCTTATAACTATTATTAATATGCTTATTACTATTATTATTATCGCTATAACTATTATTATTATCCTTACTACTATTATTATTATCGCTATGACTGTTATTATTATCCTTATTCTATTATTACTATCCCTATTACTCTTGTCTTTATCCTTATAACTACTATTATTATCGCTATAACTATTATTATTATCCTTATTACTATTATTATTATCGCTATGACTGTTATTATTATACTTATTCTATTATTACTATCCCTATTACTCTTGTCTTTATCCTGATAATTATTATTATTTCCCATATTACAATTATTATTATCGCTATAACTGTTATTATTATCGCTATGACTGTTATTATTATCCTTATTCTATTATTATATCACTTATTACTATTATTATTATCGCTATCACTATTATTATTATCCTTATTACTATTATTATCGCTATGACTGTTATTATTATCCTTATTCTACTATTACTATCCCTATTACTCTTGTCTTTATCCTTATAACTATTATTGAAATGCTTATTACTATTATTATTATCGCTATGACTGTTATTATTATACTTATTCTATTATTACTATCCCTATTACTCTTGTCTTTATCCTTATAACTATTAGTATTATCCTTATTACTATTATTATAATAACTATAACTATTATTATTAACCTTATTACTATTATTACTAGCACAATAACTATTATTATTATCCTTATTACTATTATTATTATCGCTATGACTGTTATTATTATCCTTATTCTATTATTACTATCCCTATTACTACTGTCTCTATCCATATAACTATTATTATTATGCTTATTACTATTATTATTAGCACTATAACTATTAGGTCGTCCGGAAAGTTCGTGCGGTTTTTGAGGGACAGTTGAAGTGCAACTAATTTAAACATTGATAGATATTTATTTCAATATATATATATATGTGTCATACTGTTCCACAACGTGTCTCCACCTTTCCATCTTTCCAGAATCTCTCAGATTTTTCAGCAAAATATATATCTAAGCGATTTTGATCTCATCTAAGGTGTTAAAATGTTTTCCGTTAAGGGAGTTTTGTAATGACCGAAACAGGTGGAATTCTTTGGGTAAATGTTCGCTGAGTATGGTGGATGGGGTAATAGATCCCAACCAAACTCTAATATTTTTTCTGCGTGGTCAAAGAAACATGAGGGTGGGCTTTGTCAAGTTGAAACACAATTCCCTTCTGATTGGGTAATGTTCAATTGCTCTTTTCAGCTTATCTAATTTTGTAAAATATGCCAAAAGTAACATCTTTTAGAATATATAACACTGTCATATGTTTTCAATCATGCTTCTATCTTTAAATCTTTGTTTTTGCCACGTATTGAAAATCCGCACGAACTTTCCGGACGACCCAATATTATTATTATCCTTATTGCTATTATTATTATCGCTATGACTGTTATTATTATACTTATTCTATTATTATTATCCCTATTACTCTTCTCCTTATCCTTATAACTATTATTATTATCCTTATAACTATTATTATTATCCTTATAACTATTATTATTATCCTTATTACTATTATTATTATCGCTATGACTGTTATTATTATACTTATTCTATTATTACTATCCCTATTACTCTTGTCTTTATCCTGATAATTATTATTATTTCCCATATTACAATTATTATTATCGCTATAACTGTTATTATTATCGCTATGACTGTTATTATTATCCTTATTCTATTATTATTTCACTTATTACTATTATTATTATCGCTATCACTATTATTATTATCCTTATTACTATTATTATCGCTATGACTGTTATTATTATCCTTATTCTACTATTACTATCCCTATTACTCTTGTCTCTATCCTTATAACTATTATTAATATGCTTATTACTATTATTATTATCGCCATAACTATTATTATTATCCTTACTACTATTATTATTATCGCTATGACTGTTATTATTATCCTTATTCTACTATTACTATCCCTAATACTCTTGTCTTTATCCTTATAACTATTATTGAAATGCTTATTACTATTATTATTATCGCTATGACTGTTATTATTATACTTATTCTATTATTACTATCCCTATTACTCTTGTCTTTATCCTTATAACTATTATTATTATCCTTATTACTATTATTATTATCGCTATAACTATTATTATTATCGCTATGACTGTTATTATTATCCTTATTCTATTATTATTTCCCTTATTACTATTATTATTAACGCTATCACTATTATTATTATCCTTACTACTATTATTATTATCGCTATGACTGTTATTATTATCCTTATTCTACTATTACTATCCCTATTACTCTTTTCTCTATCCTTATAACTATTATTAATATGCTTATTACTATTATTATTATCGCTATAACTATTATTATTATCCTTACTACTATTATTATTA
Source organism: Megachile ligniseca (assembly GCA_945859555.1). Classification (NCBI taxonomy): domain Eukaryota; kingdom Metazoa; phylum Arthropoda; class Insecta; order Hymenoptera; family Megachilidae; genus Megachile; species Megachile ligniseca. Next base: position 205,872 of record CAMAOC010000024.1, on the reverse strand, counting down.
TCGCTATGACTGTTATTATTATCCTTATTCTACTATTACTATCCCTATTACTCTTGTCTCTATCCTTATAACTATTATTAATATGCTTATTACTATTATTATTATCGCTATAACTATTATTATTATCCTTACTACTATTATTATCATCGCTATGACTGTTATTATTATCCTTATTCTATTATTACTATCCCTATCACTCTTCTCTTTATCCTTATAACTATTATTATTATCCTTATAACTATTATTATTATCCTTATAACTATTATTATTATCCTTATTACTATTATTATTATCGCTATGACTGTTATTATTATACTTATTCTATTATTACTATCCCTATTACTCTTGTCTTTATCCTTATAACTATTATTGTTATGCTTATTACTATTATTATTAGCACTAAAACTATTATTATTAGCACTAAAACTATTATTATTATCCTTATTACTATTATTATTATCGCTATGACTGTTATTATCATACATATTCTATTATTACTATCCCTATAACTCTTGCCTCTATCCTTATAACTATTATTATTATGCTTATTACTATTATTATTACCACTATCACTATTATTATTATCCTTATTACTATTATTATTATCGCTATGACTGTTATTATTATACTTATTCTATTATTACTATCCCTATTAGTCTTGTCTTTATCCTTATAACTATGATTATCGCTATAACTATTATTATTATCGCTATGACTGTTATTATTATCCTTATTGTATTATTTTTATCCCTATTACACTCGTCTTTATCCTTACAACTATTATTATTATGCTTATTACTATTATTATTATCACTCTAACTGTTATTATTATCCTTACTACTATTATTATTGTCGCTATGACTGTTATTATTATCCTTATTCTATTATTACTATCATTATTACTCTTATCTTTATCCTTATAACTATTATTATTATCCTTATAACTATTATTATTATCCTTATTACTATTATTATTATCGCTATGACTGTTATTATTATACTTATTCTATTATTACTAACCCTATTACTCTTGTCTTTATCCTTATAACTATTATTATTTCCCTTATTACTATTATTATTATCGCTATGACTGTTATTATTATCCTCATTCTATTATTACTTTCCCTACTACTCTTCACTTTATCCTTATAACTATTATCATTGTCCTTATTACTATTATTATTCGCACTATAACTATTATTATTATCCTTATTACTATTATTATTATCGCTATAACTATTATTATTATCCTTATGACTATTATTATTATTGCTATAACTGTTATTATTATCCTTATTACTATTATTATTAGCACTATAGCTATTATTATTATCCTTATTACTATTATTATTATCGCTATGACTGTTATTATTATCCTTATTGTATTATTAATATCCCTATTACTCTTGTCTTCATCCTTACAACTATTATTATTATGCTTATTACTATTATTATTATCGCTATAACTGTTATTATTATCCTTACTACTATTATTATTATCGCTATGACTGTTATTATTATCCTTATTCTATTATTACTATCCCTATTACTCTTGCCTCTATCCTTATAACTTTTATTATTATGCATATTACTATTATTATTATCGCTATAACTATTATTATTATCCTTACTACTATTATTATTATGCTTATTACTATTATTATTATCGCTATAACTGTTATTATTATCCTTACTACTATTATTATTATCGCTATGACTGTTATTATTATCCTTATTCTATTATTACTATCCCTATTACTCTTCTGTTTATCCTTATAACTATTATTATTATCCTTATAACTATTATTATTATCCTTATTACTATTATTATTATCGCTATGACTGTTATTATTATAGTTATTCTATTATTACTATCCCTATTACTCTTGTCTTTATCCTGATAATTATTATTATTTCCCTTATTACAATTATTATTATCGCTGTAACTATTATTATTATCCTTATTCTATTATTACTATCCCTATTACTCTTGTCTTTATCCTTATAACTATTATTGTTATGCTTATTACTATTATTATTAGCACTAAAACTATTATTATTATCCTTACTACTATTATTATTATCGCTATGACTGTTATTATTATCCTTATTCTACTATTACTATCCCTATTACTCTTGTCTCTATCCTTATAACTATTATTAATATGCTTATTACTATTATTATTATCGCTATAACTGTTATTATTATCCTTATTACTAGTATTATTAGCACCATAACTATTATGTTTATCCTTATTACTATTTTTATTCGCACTATAACTATTATGTTTATCCTTATTACTATTATTATTAGCGCTATAACTATTATTATTATTATTATTACTATTATTATCGCCACGACTGTTATTATTATCTTTATTCTACTATTACTATCCCTATTACTCTTGACTCTATTCTTATAACTATTATTATTATCCTTATTACTATTATTACTAGCACTATAACTATTATTATTATCCTTATTACTATTATTATTATCGCTATGACTGTTACTATTATACTTATTCTATTATTACTATTCCTATTACTCTTGTCTTTATCCTTATAACTATTATTATTATCCTTATTACTATTATTATTATCGCCATAACTATTATTATTATCGCTATGACTGTTATTATTATCCTTATTCTATTATTATTTCCCTTATTACTATTATTATTATCGCTATCACTATTATTACTATCCTTACTACTATTATTATTATCGCTATGACTGTTATTATTATCCTTATTCTACTATTACTATCCCTATTACTCTTGTCTCTATCCTTATAACTATTATTAATATGCTTATTACTATTATTATTATCGCTATAACTGTTATTATTATCCTTATTACTAGTATTATTAGCACCATAACTATTATGTTTATCCTTATTACTATTATTATTAGCGCTATAACTATTATTATTATTATTATTACTATTATTATCGCCACGACTGTTATTATTATCCTTATTCTACTATTACTATCCCTATTACTCTTGTCTCTATCCTTATAACTATTATTAATATGCTTATTACTATTATTATTATCGCTATAACTATTATTATTATCCTTACTACTATTATTATTATCGCTATGACTGTTATTATTATCCTTATTCTACTATTACTATCCCTATTACTCTTGTCTCTATCCTTGTAACTTTTATTATTATGCTTATTACTATTATTATTATCGCTATAACTATTATTATTATCCTTACTACGATTATTATTATCGCTATGACTGTTATTATTGTCGTTATTCTATTATTACTATCCCTATTACTCTTGTCTTTATCCTTATAACTATTATTATTTCCCTTATTACTATTATTATTATCATTATAACTGTTATGATTATCCTTATTACTAGTATTATTATCTCTATAACTATTATTGTTATCCTCATTACTATTATTATTCGCACTATAACTATTATTATTATCCTTATTACTATTATTATAATCGCTATTACTGTTATTATTATACTTATTCTATTATTACTATCCCTATTACTCTTGTCTTTATCCTTATAACTATTATTGTTATGCTTATTACTATTACTATTAGCACTAAAACTATTATTATTAGCACTAAAACTATTATTATTATCCTTATTACTATTATTATTATCGCTATGACTGTTATTATTATACTTATTCTATTATTACTATCCCTATAACTCTTGTCTCTATCCTTATAACTATTATTATTATGCTTATTACTATTATTATTACCACTATCACTATTATTATTATCCTTATTACTATTATTATTATCGCTATGACTGTTATTATTATCCTTATTGTACAGGTATTATTAATATCCCTATTACTCTTGTCTTTATCCTTACAACTATTATTATTATGCTTATTACTATTATTATTATCGCTATATCTGTTATTATTATCCTTACTACTATTATTATCATCGCTATGACTGTTATTATTATCCTTATGCTATTATTGCTATCCCTATTACTCTTCTCTTTATCCTTATAACTATTATTATTATCCTTATAACTATTATTATTATCCTTATTACTATTATTATTATCGCTATGACTGTTATTATTATACTTATTCTATTATTACTATCCTTATTACTCTTGTCTTTATCCTGATAATTATTATTATTTCCCATATTACAATTATTATTATCGCTATAACTGTTATTATTATCCTTATTACTAGTATTATTAGCACTATAACTATTATGTTTATCCTTATTACTATTATTATTCGCACTATAACTATTATTATTATCCTTATTACTATTATTATTATCGCTATGACTGTTATTATTATACTTATTCTATTATTACTATCCCTATTACTCTTGTCTTTATCCTTATAACTATTATTGTTATGCTTATTACTATTATTATTAGCACTAAAACTATTATTATTATCCTTATTACTATTATTATTATCGCTATGACTGTTATTATTATACTTATTCTATTATTACTATCCCTATAACTCTTGTCTCTATCCTTATAACTATTATTATTATGCTTATTACTATTATTATTACCACTATCACTATTATTATTATCCTTATTACTATTATTATTATCGCTATGACTGTTATTATTATACTTATTCTATTATTACTATCCCTATTAGTCTTGTCTTTATCCTTATAACTATTATTATTTCCCTTATTACTATTATTATTATCGCTTTGACTGTTATTATTATCCTTATTCTATTATTACTATCCCTATAACTCTTGTCTCTATCCTTATAACTATTATTATTATCGCTATGACTGTTATTATTATCCTTATTGTATTATTAATATCCCTATTACTCTTGTCTTTATCCTTACAACTATTATTATTATGCTTATTACTATTATTATTATCGCTATATCTATTATTATTATCCTTACTACTATTATTATCATCGCTATGACTGTTATTATTATCCTTATGCTATTATTACTATCCCTATTACTCTTCTCTTTATCCTTATAACTATTATTATTATCCTTATAACTATTATTATTATGCTTATTACTATTATTATTATCGCTATGACTGTTATTATTATACTTATTCTATTATTACTATCCCTATTACTCTTGTCTTTATCCTGATAATTATTATTATTTCCCATATTACAATTATTATTATCGCTATAACTGTTATTATTATCGCTATGACTGTTATTATTATCCTTATTCTATTATTATTTCACTTATTACTATTATTATTATCGCTATCACTATTATTATTATCCTTATTACTATTATTATCGCTATGACTGTTATTAATATCCTTATTCTACTATTACTATCCCTATTACTCTTGTCTCTATCCTTATAACTATTATTAATATGCTTATTACTATTATTATTATCGCTATAACTATTATTATTATCCTTACTACTATTATTATTATCGCTATGACTGTTATTATTATCCTTATTCTATTATTACTATCCCTATTACTCTTGTCTTTATCCTTATAACTACTATTATTATCGCTATAACTATTATTATTATCCTTATTACTATTATTATTATCGCTATGACTGTTATTATTATACTTATTCTATTATTACTATCCCTATTACTCTTGTCTTTATCCTGATAATTATTATTATTTCCCATATTACAATTATTATTATCGCTATAACTGTTATTATTATCGCTATGACTGTTATTATTATCCTTATTCTATTATTATATCACTTATTACTATTATTATTATCGCTATCACTATTATTATTATCCTTATTACTATTATTATCGCTATGACTGTTATTATTATCCTTATTCTACTATTACTATCCCTATTACTCTTGTCTTTATCCTTATAACTATTATTGAAATGCTTATTACTATTATTATTATCGCTATGACTGTTATTATTATACTTATTCTATTATTACTATCCCTATTACTCTTGTCTTTATCCTTATAACTATTAGTATTATCCTTATTACTATTATTATAATAACTATAACTATTATTATTAACCTTATTACTATTATTACTAGCACAATAACTATTATTATTATCCTTATTACTATTATTATTATCGCTATGACTGTTATTATTATCCTTATTCTATTATTACTATCCCTATTACTACTGTCTCTATCCATATAACTATTATTATTATGCTTATTACTATTATTATTAGCACTATAACTATTAGGTCGTCCGGAAAGTTCGTGCGGTTTTTGAGGGACAGTTGAAGTGCAACTAATTTAAACATTGATAGATATTTATTTCAATATATATATATATATATGTGTCATACTGTTCCACAACGTGTCTCCACCTTTCCATCTTTCCAGAATCTCTCAGATTTTTCAGCAAAATATATATCTAAGCGATTTTGATCTCATCTAAGGTGTTAAAATGTTTTCCGTTAAGGGAGTTTTGTAATGACCGAAACAGGTGGAATTCTTTGGGTAAATGTTCGCTGAGTATGGTGGATGGGGTAATAGATCCCAACCAAACTCTAATATTTTTTCTGCGTGGTCAAAGAAACATGAGGGTGGGCTTTGTCAAGTTGAAACACAATTCCCTTCTGATTGGGTAATGTTCAATTGCTCTTTTCAGCTTATCTAATTTTGTAAAATATGCCAAAAGTAACATCTTTTAGAATATATAACACTGTCATATGTTTTCAATCATGCTTCTATCTTTAAATCTTTGTTTTTGCCACGTATTGAAAATCCGCACGAACTTTCCGGACGACCCAATATTATTATTATCCTTATTGCTATTATTATTATCGCTATGACTGTTATTATTATACTTATTCTATTATTATTATCCCTATTACTCTTCTCCTTATCCTTATAACTATTATTATTATCCTTATAACTATTATTATTATCCTTATAACTATTATTATTATCCTTATTACTATTATTATTATCGTTATGACTGTTATTATTATACTTATTCTATTATTACTATCCCTATTACTCTTGTCTTTATCCTGATAATTATTATTATTTCCCATATTACAATTATTATTATCGCTATAACTGTTATTATTATCGCTATGACTGTTATTATTATCCTTATTCTATTATTATTTCACTTATTACTATTATTATTATCGCTATCACTATTATTATTATCCTTATTACTATTATTATCGCTATGACTGTTATTATTATCCTTATTCTACTATTACTATCCCTATTACTCTTGTCTCTATCCTTATAACTATTATTAATATGCTTATTACTATTATTATTATCGCCATAACTATTATTATTATCCTTACTACTATTATTATTATCGCTATGACTGTTATTATTATCCTTATTCTACTATTACTATCCCTAATACTCTTGTCTTTATCCTTATAACTATTATTGAAATGCTTATTACTATTATTATTATCGCTATGACTGTTATTATTATACTTATTCTATTATTACTATCCCCATTACTCTTGTCTTTATCCTTATAACTATTATTATTATCCTTATTACTATTATTATTATCGCTATAACTATTATTATTATCGCTATGACTGTTATTATTATCCTTATTCTATTATTATTTCCCTTATTACTATTATTATTATCGCTATCACTATTATTATTATCCTTACTACTATTATTATTATCGCTATGACTGTTATTATTATCCTTATTCTACTATTACTATCCCTATTACTCTTGTCTCTATCCTTATAACTATTATTAATATGCTTATTACTATTATTATTATCGCTATAACTATTATTATTATGCTTATTACTATTATTATTAGCACTATAACTATTATTATTATGCTTATTACTATTATTATTATCGCTATGACTGTTATTATTATACTTATTCTATTATTACTATCCCTATTACTCTTGTCTTTATGCTGATAATTATTATTATTTCCCATATTACAATTATTATTGTCGCTATAACTATTACTATTAACCTTACTACTATTATTATTATCGCTATGACTGTTATTATTATCCTTATTCTATTATTACTATCCCTATTACTCTTGTCTTTATCCTTATAACTACTATTATTATCCTTATTACTATTATTATTATCGCTATAACTATTATTATTATCGCTATGACTGTTATTATTATCCTTATTCTATTATTATTTCAATTATTACTATTATTATTATCGCTATCACTATTATTATCCTTACTACTATTATTATTATCGCTATGACTGTTATTATTATACTTATTCTATTATTACTATCCCTATTACTCTTGTCTTTATCCTTATAACTATTATTATTATCCTTATTACTATTATTATTATCGCTATAACTATTATTATTATCGCTATGACTGTTATCATTATCCTTATTCTATTATTATTTCCCTTATTACTATTATTATTAACGCTATCACTATTATTATTATCCTTACTACTATTATTATTATCGCTATGACTGTTATTATTATCCTTATTCTACTATTACTATCCCTATTACTCTTTTCTCTATCCTTATAACTATTATTAATATGCTTATTACTATTATTATTATCGCTATAACTATTATTATTATCCTTACTACTATTATTATTATCGCTATGACTGTTATTATTATCCTTATTCTACTATTACTATCCCTATTACTCTTGTCTCTATCCTTATAACTATTATTAATATGCTTATTACTATTATTATTATCGCTATAACTATTATTATTATCCTTACTACTATTATTATCATCGCTATGACTGTTATTATTATCCTTATTCTATTATTACTATCCCTATCACTCTTCTCTTTATCCTTATAACTATTATTATTATCCTTATAACTATTATTATTATCCTTATTACTATTATTATTATCGCTATGACTGTTATTATTATACTTATTCTATTATTACTATCCCTATTACTCTTGTCTTTATCCTGATAATTATTATTATTTCCCACATTACAATTATTATTATCGCTATAACTGTTATTATTATCGCTATGACTGTTATTATTATCCTTATTCTATTATTATTTCACTTATTACTATTATTATTATCGCTATCACTATTATTATTATCCTTATTACTATTATTATCGCTATGACTGTTATTATTATCCTTATTCTACTATTACTATCCCTATTACTCTTGTCTCTATCCTTATAACTATTATTAATATGCTTATTACTATTATTATTATCGCTATAACTATTATTATTATCCTTACTACTATTATTATTATCGCTATGACTGTTATTATTATCCTTATTCTATTATTACTATCCCTATTACTCTTGTCTTTATCCTTATAACTACTATTATTATCGCTATAACTATTATTATTATCGCTATGACTGTTATTATTATCCTTATTGTACTATTACTATCCCTATTACTCTTGTCTTTATCCTTATAGCTATTATTATTATCCTTATTACAATTATTATTATCGCTATAACTATTATTATTATCCTTATTACTATTTTTATTCGCACAATAACTATTATTATTATCCTTATTCTACTATTGCTATCCCTATTACTCTTGTCTCTATCCTTATAACTATTATTAATATGCTTATTACTATTATTATTATCGCTATAACTATTATTATTATCCTTACTACTATTATTATTATCGCTATGACTGTTATTATTATCCTTATTCTACTATTACTATCCCTATTACTCTTGTCTCTATCCTTATAACTATTATTAATATGCTTATTACTATTATTATTATCGCTATAACTATTATTATTATCCTTATTACTATTATTATTATCGCTATGACTGTTATTATTATACTTATTCTATTATTACTATCCCTATTACTCTTGTCTTTATCCTGATAATTATTATTATTTCCCATATTACAATTATTATTATCGCTATAACTGTTATTATTATCGCTATGACTGTTATTATTATCCTTATTCTATTATTATTTCACTTATTACTATTATTATTATCGCTATCACTATTATTATTATCCTTATTACTATTATTATCGCTATGACTGTTATTATTATCCTTATTCTACTATTACTATCCCTATTACTCTTGTCTCTATCCTTATAACTATTATTAATATGCTTATTACTATTATTATTATCGCTATAACTATTATTATTATCCTTACTACTATTATTATCATCGCTATGACTGTTATTATTATCCTTATTCTATTATTACTATCCCTATCACTCTTCTCTTTATCCTTATAACTATTATTATTATCCTTATAACTATTATTATTATCCTTATAACTATTATTATTATCCTTATTACTATTATTATTATCGCTATGACTGTTATTATTATACTTATTCTATTATTACTATCCCTATTACTCTTGTCTTTATCCTGATAATTATTATTATTTCCCATATTACAATTATTATTGTCGCTATAACTATTACTATTAACCTTACTACTATTATTATTATCGCTATGACTGTTATTATTATCCTTATTCTATTATTACTATCCCTATTACTCTTGTCTTTATCCTTATAACTATTATTATTATCCTTATTACTATTATTATTATCGCTATAACTATTATTATTATCGCTATGACTGTTATTATTATCCTTATTCTATTATTATTTCAATTATTACTATTATTATTATCGCTATCACTATTATTATCCTTACTACTATTATTATTATCGCTATGACTGTTATTATTATACTTATTCTATTATTACTATCCCTATTACTCTTGTCTTTATCCTTATAACTATTATTATTATCCTTATTACTATTATTATTATCGCTATAACTATTATTATTATCGCTATGACTGTTATTATTATCCTTATTCTATTATTATTTCCCTTATTACTATTATTATTAACGCTATCACTATTATTATTATCCTTACTACTATTATTATTATCGCTATGACTGTTATTATTATCCTTATTCTACTATTACTATCCCTATTACTCTTGTCTCTATCCTTATAACTATTATTAATATGCTTATTACTATTATTATTATCGCTATAACTATTATTATTATCCTTACTACTATTATTATTATCGCTATGACTGTTATTATTATCCTTATTCTACTATTACTATCCCTATTACTCTTGTCTCTATCCTTATAACTATTATTAATATGCTTATTACTATTATTATTATCGCTATAACTATTATTATTATCCTTACTACTATTATTATCATCGCTATGACTGTTATTATTATCCTTATTCTATTATTACTATCCCTATCACTCTTCTCTTTATCCTTATAACTATTATTATTATCCTTATAACTATTATTATTATCCTTATAACTATTATTATTATCCTTATTACTATTATTATTATCGCTATGACTGTTATTATTATACTTATTCTATTATTACTATCCCTATTACTCTTGTCTTTATCCTGATAATTATTATTATTTCCCACATTACAATTATTATTATCGCTATAACTGTTATTATTATCGCTATGACTGTTATTATTATCCTTATTCTATTATTATTTCACTTATTACTATTATTATTATCGCTATCACTATTATTATTATCCTTATTACTATTATTATCGCTATGACTGTTATTATTATCCTTATTCTACTATTACTATCCCTATTACTCTTGTCTCTATCCTTATAACTATTATTAATATGCTTATTACTATTATTATTATCCTTACTACTATTATTATTATCGCTATGACTGTTATTATTATCCTTATTCTACTATTACTATCCCTATTACACTTGTCTCTATCCTTGTAACTTTTATTATTATGCTTATTACTATTATTATTATCGCTATAACTATTATTATTATCCTTACTACGATTATTATTATCGCTATGACTGTTATTATTATCGTTATTCTATTATTACTATCCCTATTACTCTTGTCTTTATCCTTATAACTATTATTATTATCCTTATTACTATTTTTATTCGCACTATAACTATTATTATTATCCTTATTCTACTATTACTATCCCTATTCCTCTTGTCTCTGTCCTTATAACTATTATTATTATGCTTATTACTGTTATTATTATCGCTATAACTATTATTATTATCCTTACTACTATTATTATCTTCGCTATGACTGTTATTATTATCCTTATTCTATTATTACTATCCCTATTTCTCTTCTCTTTATCCTTATAACTATTATTATTATCCTTATAACTATTATTATTATCCTTATTACTATTATTATTATCGCTATGACTGTTATTATTATACTTATTCTATTATTACTATCCCTATTACTCTTGTCTTTATCCTGATTATTATTATTATTTCCCATATTACAATTATTATTATCGCTATAACTGTTATTATTATCCTTATTACTAGTATTATTAGCACTATAACTATTATGTTTATCCTTATTACTATTTTTATTCGCACTATAACTATTATGTTTATCCTTATTACTATTATTATTAGCGCTATAACTATTATTATTATCCTTATTACTATTATTATCGCCACGACTGTTATTATTATCCTTATTCTACTATTACTATCCCTATTACTCTTGACTCTATTCTTATAACTATTATTATTATCCTTATTACTATTATTACTAGCACTATAACTATTATTATTATCCTTATTACTATTATTATTATCGCTATAACTATTATTATTATCGCTATGACTGTTATTATTATCCTTATTCTATTATTATTTCCCTTATTACTATTATTATTATCGCTATCACTATTATTATTATCCTTACTACTATTATTATTATCGCTACGACTGTTGTTATTATCCTTATTCTACTATTACTATCCCTATTACTCTTGTCTCTATCCTTATAACTATTATTAATATGCTTATTACTATTATTATTATCGCTATAACTCTAATTATTATCCTTATTACTAGTATTATTAGCACCATAACTATTATGTTTATCCTTATTACTATTTTTATTCGCACTATAACTATTATGTTTATCCTTATTACTATTATTATTAGCGCTATAACTATTATTATTATTATTATTACTATTATTATCGCCACGACTGTGATTATTATCTTTATTCTACTATTACTATCCCTCTTACTCTTGACTCTATTCTTATAACTATTATTATTATCCTTATTACTATTATTACTAGCACTATAACTATTATTATTATCCTTATTACTATTATTACTAGCACTATAACTATTATTATTATCCTTATTACTATTATTATTATCGCTATGACTGTTATTATTATACTTATTCTATTATTACTATTCCTATTACTCTTGTCTTTATCCTTATAACTATTATTATTATCGCTATAACTATTATTATTATCTCTATGACTGTTAATATTATCCTTATTCTATTATTATTTCCCTTATTACTATTATTATTATCGCTATCACTATTATTACTATCCTTACTACTATTATTATTATCGCTATGACTGTTATTATTATCCTTATTCTACTATTACTATCCCTATTACTCTTGTCTCTATCCTTATAACTATTATTAATATGCTTATTACTATTATTATTATCGCTATAACTATTATTATTATCCTTACTACTATTATTATTATCGCTATGACTGTTATTATTATCCTTGTTCTATTATTACTATCATTATTACTCTTCTATTTATCCTTATAACTATTATTATTATCCTTATAACTATTATTATTATCCTTATTACTATTATTATTATCGCTATGACTGTTATTATTATAGTTATTCTATTATTACTATCCCTATTACTCTTGTCTTTATCCTGATAATTATTATTATTTCCCTTATTACAATTATTATTATCGCTGTAACTATTATTATTATCCTTATTCTACTATTACTATCCCTATTCCTCTTGTCTCTGTCCTTATAACTATTATTATTATGCTTATTACTATTATTATTATCGCTATATCTATTATTATTATCCTTACTACTATTATTATCATCGCTATGACTGTTATTATTATCCTTATGCTATTATTACTATCCCTATTACTCTTCTCTTTATCCTTATAACTATTATTATTATCCTTATAACTATTATTATTATCCTTATAACTATTATTATTATCCTTGTTACTATTATTATTATCGCTATGACTGTTATTATTATACTTATTCTATTATTACTATCCCTATTACTCTTGTCTTTATCCTTATAACTATTATTGTTATGCTTATTACTATTATTATTAGCACTAAAACTATTATTATTATCCTTACTACTATTATTATTATCGCTATGACTGTTATTATTATCCTTATTCTACTATTACTATCCCTATTACTCTTGTCTCTATCCTTATAACTATTATTAATATGCTTATTACTATTATTATTATCGCTATAACTGTTATTATTATCCTTATTACTAGTATTATTAGCACCATAACTATTATGTTTATCCTTATTACTATTTTTATTCGCACTGTAACTATTATGTTTATCCTTATTACTATTATTATTAGCGCTATAACTATTATTATTATTATTATTACTATTATTATCGCCACGACTGTTATTATTATCTTTATTCTACTATTACTATCCCTATTACTCTTGACTCTATTCTTATAACTATTATTATTATCCTTATTACTATTATTACTAGCACTATAACTATTATTATTATCCTTATTACTATTATTACTAGCACTATAACTATTATTATTATCCTTATTACTATTATTATTATCGCTATGACTGTTACTATTATACTTATTCTATTATTACTATTCCTATTACTCTTGTCTTTATCCTTATAACTATTATTATTATCCTTATTACTATTATTATTATCGCTATAACTATTATTATTATCGCTATGACTGTTATTATTATCCTTATTCTATTATTATTTCCCTTATTACTATTATTATTATCGCTATCACTATTATTACTATCCTTACTACTATTATTATTATCGCTATGACTGTTATTATTATCCTTATTCTACTATTACTATCCCTATTACTCTTGTCTCTATCCTTATAACTATTATTAATATGCTTATTACTATTATTATTATCGCTATAACTGTTATTATTATCCTTATTACTAGTATTATTAGCACCATAACTATTATGTTTATCCTTATTACTACTATTATTAGCGCTATAACTATTATTATTATTATTATTACTATTATTATCGCCACGACTGTTATTATTATCCTTATTCTACTCTTACTATCCCTATTACTCTTGTCTCTATCCTTATAACTATTATTAATATGCTTATTACTATTATTATTATCGCTATAACTATTATTATTATCCTTACTACTATTATTATTATCGCTATGACTGTTATTATTATCCTTATTCTACTATTACTATCCCTATTACTCTTGTCTCTATCCTTGTAACTTTTATTATTATGCTTATTACTATTATTATTATCGCTATAACTATTATTATTATCCTTACTACGATTATTATTATCGCTATGACTGTTATTATTGTCGTTATTCTATTATTACTATCCCTATTACTCTTGTCTTTATCCTTATAACTATTATTATTTCCCTTATTACTATTATTATTATCATTATAACTGTTATGATTATCCTTATTACTAGTATTATTATCTCTATAACTATTATTGTTATCCTCATTACTATTATTATTATCGCTATGACTGTTATTATTATCGTTATTCTATTATTACTATCCCTATTACTCTTGTCATTATCCTGATAATTATTATTATTTCCCTTATTACAATTATTATTATCGCTATAACTGTTATTATTATCCTTATTACTAGTATTATTAGCACTATAATTATTATGTTTATCCTTATTACTATTATTATTCGCACTATAACTATTATTATTATCCTTATTACTATTATTATAATCGCTATTACTGTTATTATTATACTTATTCTATTATTACTATCCCTATTACTCTTGTCTTTATCCTTATAACTATTATTGTTATGCTTATTACTATTACTATTAGCACTAAAACTATTATTATTAGCACTAAAACTATTATTATTAGCACTAAAACTATTATTATTATCCTTATTACTATTATTATTATCGCTATGACTGTTATTATTATACTTATTCTATTATTACTGTCCCTATAACTCTTGTCTCTATCCTTATAACTATTATTATTATGCTTATTACTATTATTATTACCACCATCACTATTATTATTATCCTTATTACTATTATTATTATCGCTATGACTGTTATTATTATCCTTATTGTATTATTAATATCCCTATTACTCTTGTCTTTATCCTTACAACTATTATTATTATGCTTATTACTATTATTATTATCGCTATATCTGTTATTATTATCCTTACTACTATTATTATCATCGCTATGACTGTTATTATTATCCTTATGCTATTATTGCTATCCCTATTACTCTTCTCTTTATCCTTATAACTATTATTATTATCCTTATAACTATTATTATTATCCTTATTACTATTATTATTGTCGCTATGACTGTTATTATTATACTTATTCTATTATTACTATCCCTATTACTCTTGTCTTTATCCTGATAATTATTATTATTTCCCATATTACAATTATTATTATCGCTATAACTGTTATTATTATCCTTATTACTATTATTATTATCGCTATGACTGTTATTATTATACTTATTCTATTATTACTATCCCTATTACTCTTGTCTTTATCCTTATAACTATTATTGTTATGCTTATTACTATTATTATTAGCACTAAAACTATTATTATTATCCTTATTACTATTATTATTATCGCTATGACTGTTATTATTATACTTATTCTATTATTACTATCCCTATAACTCTTGTCTCTATCCTTATAACTATTATTATTATGCTTATTACTATTATTATTACCACTATCACTATTATTATTATCCTTATTACTATTATTATTATCGCTATGACTGTTATTATTATACTTATTCTATTATTACTATCCCTATTAGTCTTGTCTTTATCCTTATAACTATTATTATTTCCCTTATTACTATTATTATTATCGCTTTGACTGTTATTATTATCCTTATTCTATTATTACTATCCCTATAACTCTTGTCTCTATCCTTATAACTATTATTATTATCGCTATGACTGTTATTATTATCCTTATTCTACTATTACTATCCCTATTACTCTTGTCTCTATCCTTATAACTATTATTAATATGCTTATTACTATTATTATTATCGCTATAACTATTATTATTATCCTTACTACTATTATTATTATCGCTATGACTGTTATTATTATCCTTCTTCTACTATTACTATCCCTATTACTCTTGTCTTTATCCTTATAACTATTATTGAAATGCTTATTACTATTATTATTATCGCTATGACTGTTATTATTATACTTATTCTATTATTACTATCCCCATTACTCTTGTCTTTATCCTTATAACTATTATTATTATCCTTATTACTATTATTACTATCGCTATAACTATTATTATTATCGCTATGACTGTTATTATTATCCTTATTCTATTATTATTTCCCTTATTACTATTATTATTATCGCTATCACTATTATTATTATCCTTACTACTATTATTATCATCGCTATGACTGTTATTATTATCCTTATTCTATTATTACTATCCCTATCACTCTTCTCTTTATCCTTATAACTATTATTATTATCCTTATAACTATTATTATTATCCTTATAACTATTATTATTATCCTTATTACTATTATTATTATCGCTATGACTGTTATTATTATACTTATTCTATTATTACTATCCCTATTACTCTTGTCTTTATCCTGATAATTATTATTATTTCCCATATTACAATTATTATTATCGCTATAACTGTTATTATTATCGCTATGACTGTTATTATTATCCTTATTCTATTATTATTTCACTTATTACTATTATTATTATCGCTATCACTATTATTATTATCCTTATTACTATTATTATCGCTATGACTGTTATTATTATCCTTATTCTACTATTACTATCCCTATTACTCTTGTCTCTATCCTTATAACTATTATTAATATGCTTATTACTATTATTATTATCGCTATAACTATTATTATTATCCTTACTACTATTATTATTATCGCTATGACTGTTATTATTATCCTTATTCTATTATTACTATCCCTATTACTCTTGTCTTTATCCTTATAACTACTATTATTATCGCTATAACTATTATTATTATCGCTATGACTGTTATTATTATCCTTATTGTACTATTACTATCCCTATTACTCTTGTCTTTATCCTTATAACTATTATTATTATCCTTATTACAATTATTATTATCGCTATAACTATTATTATTATCCTTATTACTATTTTTATTCGCACAATAACTATTATTATTATCCTTATTCTACTATTACTATCCCTATTCCTCTTGTCTCTGTCCTTATAACTATTATTATTATGCTTATTACTGTTATTATTATCGCTATAACTATTATTATTATCCTTACTACTATTATTATCATCGCTATGACTGTTATTATTATCCTTATTCTATTATTACTATCCCTATTACTCTTCTCTTTATCCTTATAACTATTATTATTATCCTTATAACTATTATTATTATCCTTATTACTATTATTATTAGCGCTATAACTATTATTATTATCCTTATTACTATTATTATCGCCACGACTGTTATTATTATCCTTATTCTACTATTACTATCCCTATTACTCTTGACTTTATCCTTATAACTATTATTATTATCCTTATTACTATTATTATTATGGCTATAACTATTATTATTATCGCTATGACTGTTATTATTATCCTTATTCTATTATTATTTCCCTTATTACTATTATTATTATCGCTATGACTGTTATTATTATCCTTATTCTACTATTACTATCCCTATTACTCTTGTCTCTATCCTTATAACTATTATTAATATGCTTATTACTATTATTATTATCGCTATAACTATTATTATTATCCTTACTACTATTATTATTATCGCTATGACTGTTATTATTATCCTTATTCTACTATTAATATCCCTATTACTCTTGTCTCTATCCTTATAACTATTATTAATATGCTTATTACTATTATTATTATCGCTGTAACTATTATTATTATCCTTATTACTATTATTATTATCGCTATGACTATTATTATTATCCTTACTACTATTATTATTATCGCTATGACTGTTATTATTATCCTTATTCTATTATTACTATCCCTATTACTCTTGTCTTTATCCTTATAACTACTATTATTATCGCTATAACTATTATTATTATCGCTATGACTGTTATTATTATCCTTATTGTACTATTACTATCCCTATTACTCCTGTCTTTATCCTTATAACTATTATTATTATCCTTTTTACAATTATTATTATCGCTATAACTATTATTATTATCCTTATTACTATTTTTATTCGCACAATAACTATTATTATTATCCTTATTCTACTATTACTATCCCTATTCCTCTTGTCTCTGTCCTTATAACTATTATTATTATGCTTATTACTGTTATTATTATCGCTATAACTATTATTATTATCCTTACTACTATTATTATCATCGCTATGACTGTTATTATTATCCGTATTCTATTATTACTATCCCTATTACTCTTCTCTTTATCCTTATAACTATTATTATTATCCTTATAACTATTATTATTATCCTTATTACTATTATTATTAGCGCTATAACTATTATTATTATCCTTATTACTATTATTATCGCCACGACTGTTATTATTATCCTTATTCTACTATTACTATCCCTATTACTCTTGACTTTATCCTTATAACTATTATTATTATCCTTATTACTATTATTATTATGGCTATAACTATTATTATTATCGCTATGACTGTTATTATTATCCTTATTCTATTATTATTTCCCTTATTACTATTATTATTATCGCTATGACTGTTATTATTATCCTTACTACTATTATTATTATCGCTATGACTGTTATTATTATCCTTATTCTATTATTACTATCCCTATTACTCTTCTCTTTATCCTTATAACTATTATTATTATCCTTATAACTATTATTATTATCCTTATTACTATTATTATTAGCGCTATAACTATTATTATTATCCTTATTACTATTATTATCGCCACGACTGTTATTATTATCCTTATTCTACTATTACTATCCCTATTACTCTTGACTTTATCCTTATAACTATTATTATTATCCTTATTACTATTATTATTATGGCTATAACTATTATTATTATCGCTATGACTGTTATTATTATCCTTATTCTATTATTATTTCCCTTATTACTATTATTATTATCGCTATCACTATTATTATTATCCTTACTACTATTATTATTATCGCTATGACTGTTATTATTATCCTTATTCTACTATTACTATCCCTATTACTCTTGTCTTTATCCTTATAACTATTATTGAAATGCTTATTACTATTATTATTATCGCTATGACTGTTATTATTATACTTATTCTATTATTACTATCCCTATTACTCTTGTCTTTATCCTTATAACTATTATTATTATCCTTATTACTATTATTATTATCGCTATAACTATTATTATTATCGCTATGACTGTTATTATTATCCTTATTCTATTATTATTTCCCTTATTACTATTATTATAATCGCTATCACTATTATTATTATCCTTACTACTATTATTATTATCGCTACGACTGTTATTATTATCCTTATTCTACTATTACTATCCCTATTACTCTTGTCTCTATCCTTATAACTATTATTAATATGCTTATTACTATTATTATTATCGCTATAACTATTATTATTATCCTTACTACTATTATTATTATCGCTATGACTGTTATTATTATCCTTATTCTACTATTACTATCCCTATTACTCTTGTCTCTATCCTTATAACTATTATTAATATGCTTATTACTATTATTATTATCGCTATTACTATTATTATTATCCTTATTACTATTATTATTATCGCTATGACTGTTATTATTATACTTATTCAATTATTACTATCCCTATTACTCTTGTCTCTATCCTTATAACTATTATTATTATGCTTATTACTATTATTATTAGCACTATAACTATTATTATTATGCTTATTACTATTATTATTATCGCTATAACTATTATTATTATCCTTACTACTATTATTATCATCGCTATGACTGTTATTATTATCCTTATTGTATTATTACTATCCCTATCACTCTTCTCTTTATCCTTATAACTATTATTATTATCCTTATAACTATTATTATTATCCTTATTACTATTATTATTATCGCTATGACTGTTATTATTATACTTATTCTATTATTACTATCCCTATTACTCTTGTCTTTATCCTGATAATTATTATTATTTCCCATATTACAATTATTATTATCGCTATAACTGTTATTATTATCGCTATGACTGTTATTATTATCCTTATTCTATTATTATTTCACTTATTACTATTATTATATTCGCTATCACTATTATTATTATCCTTATTACTATTATTATCGCTATGACTGTTATTATTATCCTTATTCTACTATTACTATCCCTGTTACTCTTGTCTCTATCCTTATAACTATTATTAATATGCTTATTACTATTATTATTATCGCTATGACTGTTATTATTATCCTTATTGTACTATTACTATCCCTATTACTCTTGTCTTTATCCTTATTACAATTATTATTATCGCTATAACTATTATTATTATCCTTATTACTATTTTTATTCGCACAATAACTATTATTATTATCCTTATTCTACTATTACTATCCCTATTCCTCTTGTCTCTGTCCTTATAACTATTATTATTATGCTTATTACTGTTATTATTATCGCTATAACTAATATTATTATCCTTACTACTATTATTATCATCGCTATGACTGTTATTATTATCCTTATTCTATTATTACTATCCCTATTACTCTTCTCTTTATCCTTATAACTATTATTATTATCCTTATAACTATTATTATTATCCTTATTACTATTATTATTAGCGCTATAACTATTATTATTATCCTTATTACTATTATTATCGCCACGACTGTTATTATTATCCTTATTCTACTATTACTATCCCTATTACTCTTGACTTTATCCTTATAACTATTATTATTATCCTTATTACTATTATTATTATGGCTATAACTATTATTATTATCGCTATGACTGTTATTATTATCCTTATTCTATTATTATTTCCCTTATTACTATTATTATTATCGCTATCACTATTATTATTATCCTTACTACTATTATTATTATCGCTATGACTGTTATTATTATCCTTATTCTACTATTACTATCCCTATTACTCTTGTCTTTATCCTTATAACTATTATTGAAATGCTTATTACTATTATTATTATCGCTATGACTGTTATTATTATACTTATTCTATTATTACTATCCCTATTACTCTTGTCTTTATCCTTATAACTATTATTATTATCCTTATTACTATTATTATTATCGCTATAACTATTATTATTATCGCTATGACTGTTATTATTATCCTTATTCTATTATTATTTCCCTTATTACTATTATTATTATCGCTATCACTATTATTATTATCCTTACTACTATTATTATTATCGCTATGACTGTTATTATTATCCTTATTCTACTATTACTATCCCTATTACTCTTGTCTCTATCCTTATAACTATTATTAATATGCTTATTACTATTATTATTATCGCTATAACTATTATTATTATCCTTACTACTATTATTATTATCGCTATGACTGTTATTATTATCCTTATTCTACTATTACTATCCCTATTACTCTTGTCTCTATCCTTATAACTATTATTAATATGCTTATTACTATTATTATTATCGCTATTACTATTATTATTATCCTTATTACTATTATTATTATCGCTATGACTGTTATTATTATACTTATTCAATTATTACTATCCCTATTACTCTTGTCTCTATCCTTATAACTATTATTATTATGCTTATTACTATTATTATTAGCACTATAACTATTATTATTATGCTTATTACTATTATTATTATCGCTATAACTATTATTATTATCCTTACTACTATTATTATCATCGCTATGACTGTTATTATTATCCTTATTCTATTATTACTATCCCTATCACTCTTCTCTTTATCCTTATAACTATTATTATTATCCTTATAACTATTATTATTATCCTTATTACTATTATTATTATCGCTATGACTGTTATTATTATACTTATTCTATTATTACTATCCCTATTACTCTTGTCTTTATCCTGATAATTATTATTATTTCCCATATTACAATTATTATTATCGCTATAACTGTTATTATTATCGCTATGACTGTTATTATTATCCTTATTCTATTATTATTTCACTTATTACTATTATTATTATCGCTATCACTATTATTATTATCCTTATTACTATTATTATCGCTATGACTGTTATTATTATTCTTATTCTACTATTACTATCCCTATTACTCTTGTCTCTATCCTTATAACTATTATTAATATGCTTATTACTATTATTATTATCGCTATAACTATTATTATTATCCTTACTACTATTATTATTATCGCTATGACTGTTATTATTATCCTTATTCTATTATTACTATCCCTATTACTCTTGTCTTTATCCTTATAACTACTATTATTATCGCTATAACTATTATTATTATCGCTATGACTGTTATTATTATCCTTATTGTACTATTACTATCCCTATTACTCTTGTCTTTATCCTTATAACTATTATTATTATCCTTATTACAATTATTATTATCGCTATAACTATTATTATTATCCTTATTACTATTTTTATTCGCACAATAACTATTATTATTATCCTTATTCTACTATTACTATCCCTATTCCTCTTGTCTCTGTCCTTATAACTATTATTATTATGCTTATTACTGTTATTATTATCGCTATAACTATTATTATTATCCTTACTACTATTATTATCATCGCTATGACTGTTATTATTATCCTTATTCTATTATTACTATCCCTATTACTCTTCTCTTTATCCTTATAACTATTATTATTATCCTTATAACTATTATTATTATCCTTCTTACTATTATTATTAGCGCTATAACTATTATTATTATCCTTATTACTATTATTATCGCCACGACTGTTATTATTATCCTTATTCTACTATTGCTATCCCTATTACTCTTGACTCTATTCTTATAACTATTATTATCATCCTTATTACTATTATTACTAGCACTATAACTATTATTATTAACCTTATTGCTATTATTACTAGCACTATAACTATTATTATTATCCTTATTACTATTATTATTATCGCTATGACTGTTATTATTATACTTATTCTATTATTACTATCCCTATTACTCTTGTCTTTATCCTTATAACTATTATTATTATCCTTATTACTATTATTATTATGGCTATAACTATTATTATTATCGCTATGACTGTTATTATTATCCTTATTCTATTATTACTATCCCTATTACTCTTGACTCTATTCTTATAACTATTATTATTATCCTTATTACTATTATTATCGCTATGACTATTATTATTATCCTTACTACTATTATTATCGTCGCTATGACTGTTATTATTATCCTTATTCTATTATTACTATCCCTATTACTCTTGTCTTTATCCTGATAATTATTATTATTTCCCATATTACAATTATTATTATCGCTATAACTGTTATTATTATCGCTATGACTGTTATTATTATCCTTATTCTATTATTATTTCACTTATTACTATTATTATATTCGCTATCACTATTATTATTATCCTTATTACTATTATTATCGCTATGACTGTTATTATTATCCTTATTCTACTATTACTATCCCTATTACTCTTGTCTCTATCCTTATAACTATTATTAATATGCTTATTACTATTATTATTATCGCTATGACTGTTATTATTATCCTTATTGTACTATTACTATCCCTATTACTCTTGTCTTTATCCTTATTACAATTATTATTATCGCTATAACTATTATTATTATCCTTATTACTATTTTTATTCGCACAATAACTATTATTATTATCCTTATTCTACTATTACTATCCCTATTCCTCTTGTCTCTGTCCTTATAACTATTATTATTATGCTTATTACTGTTATTATTATCGCTATAACTATTATTATTATCCTTACTACTATTATTATCATCGCTATGACTGTTATTATTATCCTTATTCTATTATTACTATCCCTATTACTCTTCTCTTTATCCTTATAACTATTATTATTATCCTTATAACTATTATTATTATCCTTATTACTATTATTATTAGCGCTATAACTATTATTATTATCCTTATTACTATTATTATCGCCACGACTGTTATTATTATCCTTATTCTACTATTACTATCCCTATTACTCTTGACTTTATCCTTATAACTATTATTATTATCCTTATTACTATTATTATTATGGCTATAACTATTATTATTATCGCTATGACTGTTATTATTATCCTTATTCTATTATTATTTCCCTTATTACTATTATTATTATCGCTATCACTATTATTATTATCCTTACTACTATTATTATTATCGCTATGACTGTTATTATTATCCTTATTCTACTATTACTATCCCTATTACTCTTGTCTTTATCCTTATAACTATTATTGAAATGCTTATTACTATTATTATTATCGCTATGACTGTTATTATTATACTTATTCTATTATTACTATCCCTATTACTCTTGTCTTTATCCTTATAACTATTATTATTATCCTTATTACTATTATTATTATCGCTATAACTATTATTATTATCGCTATGACTGTTATTATTATCCTTATTCTATTATTATTTCCCTTATTACTATTATTATTATCGCTATCACTATTATTATTATCCTTACTACTATTATTATTATCGCTATGACTGTTATTATTATCCTTATTCTACTATTACTATCCCTATTACTCTTGTCTCTATCCTTATAACTATTATTAATATGCTTATTACTATTATTATTATCGCTATAACTATTATTATTATCCTTACTACTATTATTATTATCGCTATGACTGTTATTATTATCCTTATTCTACTATTACTATCCTTATTACTCTTGTCTCTATCCTTATAACTATTATTAATATGCTTATTACTATTATTATTATCGCTATTACTATTATTATTATCCTTATTACTATTATTATTATCGCTATGACTGTTATTATTATACTTATTCAATTATTACTATCCCTATTACTCTTGTCTCTATCCTTATAACTATTATTATTATGCTTATTACTATTATTATTAGCACTATAACTATTATTATTATGCTTATAACTATTATTATTATCGCTATAACTATTATTATTATCCTTACTACTATTATTATCATCGCTATGACTGTTATTATTATCCTTATTCTATTATTACTATCCCTATCACTCTTCTCTTTATCCTTATAACTATTATTATTATCCTTATTACAATTATTATTATCGCTATAACTATTATTATTATCCTTATTACTATTTTTATTCGCACAATAACTATTATTATTATCCTTATTCTACTATTACTATCCCTATTCCTCTTGTCTCTGTCCTTATAACTATTATTATTATGCTTATTACTGTTATTATTATCGCTATAACTATTATTATTATCCTTACTACTATTATTATCATCGCTATGACTGTTATTATTATCCTTATTCTATTATTACTATCCCTATTACTCTTCTCTTTATCCTTATAACTATTATTATTATCCTTATAACTATTATTATTATCCTTATAACTATTATTATTATCCTTCTTACTATTATTATTAGCGCTATAACTATTATTATTATCCTTATTACTATTATTATCGCCACGACTGTTATTATTATCCTTATTCTACTATTACTATCCCTATTACTCTTGACTCTATTCTTATAACTATTATTATCATCCTTATTACTATTATTACTAGCACTATAACTATTATTATTAACCTTATTGCTATTATTACTAGCACTATAACTATTATTATTATCCTTATTACTATTATTATTATCGCTATGACTGTTATTATTATACTTATTCTATTATTACTATCCCTATTACTCTTGTCTTTATCCTTATAACTATTATTATTATCCTTATTACTATTATTATTATGGCTATAACTATTATTATTATCGCTATGACTGTTATTATTATCCTTATTCTATTATTACTATCCCTATTACTCTTGACTCTATTCTTATAACTATTATTATTATCCTTATTACTATTATTATCGCTATGACTATTATTATTATCCTTACTACTATTATTATTATCGCTATGACTGTTATTATTATACTTATTCTATTATTACTATCAATATTACTCTTGTCTTTATCCTGATAATTATTATTATTTCCCATATTACAATTATTATTATCGCTATAACTGTTATTATTATCGCTATGACTGTTATTATTATCCTTATTCTATTATTATTTCACTTATGACTATTATTATTATCGCTATCACTATTATTATTATCCTTATTACTATTATTATCGCTATGACTGTTATTATTATCCTTATTCTACTA
Organism: Megachile ligniseca; assembly: GCA_945859555.1. Taxonomy (NCBI): domain Eukaryota; kingdom Metazoa; phylum Arthropoda; class Insecta; order Hymenoptera; family Megachilidae; genus Megachile; species Megachile ligniseca. The sequence continues at coordinate 178,316 of CAMAOC010000024.1, read as the reverse complement.
TTACTATCCCTATTACTCTTGTCTCTATCCTTATAACTATTATTAATATGCTTATTACTATTATTATTATCGCTATAACTATTATTATTATCCTTACTACTATTATTATTATCGCTATGACTGTTATTATTATCCTTATTCTACTATTACTATCCCTATTACTCTTGTCTCTATCCTTATAACTATTATTAATATGCTTATTACTATTATTATTATCGCTATAACTATTATTATTATCCTTACTACTATTATTATTATCGCTATGACTGTTATTATTATCCTTATTCTACTATTACTATCCCTATTACACTTGTCTCTATCCTTGTAACTTTTATTATTATGCTTATTACTATTATTATTATCGCTATAACTATTATTATTATCCTTACTACGATTATTATTATCGCTATGACTGTTATTATTATCGTTATTCTATTATTACTATCCCTATTACTCTTGTCTTTATCCTTATAACTATTATTATTATCCTTATTACTATTATTATTATCGCTATAACTATTATTATTATCGCTATGACTGTTATTATTATCCTTATTGTACTACTACTATCCCTATTACTCTTGTCTTTATCCTTATAACTATTATTATTATCCTTATTACAATTATTATTATCGCTATAACTATTATTATTATCCTTATTACTATTTTTATTCGCACTATAACTATTATTATTATCCTTATTCTACTATTACTATCCCTATCCCTCTTGTCTCTGTCCTTATAACTATTATTATTATCCTTATTACTGTTATTATTATCGCTATAACTATTATTACTATCCTTACTACTATTATTATCATCGCTATGACTGTTATTATTATCCTTATTCTATTATTACTATCCCTATTTCTCTTCTCTTTATCCTTATAACTATTATTATTATCCTTATAACTATTATTATTATCCTTATTACTATTATTATTATCGCTATGACTGTTATTATTATACTTATTCTATTATTACTATCCCTATTACTCTTGTCTTTATCCTGATTATTATTATTATTTCCCATATTACAATTATTATTATCGCTATAACTGTTATTATTATCCTTATTACTAGTATTATTAGCACTATAACTATTATGTTTATCCTTATTACTATTTTTATTCGCACTATAACTATTATGTTTATCCTTATTACTATTATTATTAGCGCTATAACTATTATTATTATTATTATTACTATTATTATCGCCACGACTGTGATTATTATCTTTATTCTACTATTACTATCCCTATTACTCTTGACTCTATTCTTATAACTATTATTATTTCCCTTATTACTATTATTATTATCATTATAACTGTTATGATTATCCTTATTACTAGTATTATTATCTCTATAACTATTATTGTTATCCTCATTACTATTATTATTATCGCTATGACTGTTATTATTATCCTTATTCTATTATTACTATCCCTATTACTCTTGTCTTTATCCTGATAATTATTATTATTTCCCTTATTACAATTATTATTATCGCTATAACTGTTATTATTATCCTTATTACTAGTATTATTAGCGCTATAATTATTATGTTTATCCTTATTACTATTATTATTCGCACTATAACTATTATTACTATCCTTATTACTATTATTATAATCGCTATTACTGTTATTATTATACTTATTCTATTATTACTATCCCTATTACTCTTGTCTTTATCCTTATAACTATTATTGTTATGCTTATTACTATTATTATTAGCACTAAAACTATTATTATTAGCACTAAAACTATTATTATTATCCTTATTACTATTATTATTATCGCTATGACTGTTATTATCATACATATTCTATTATTACTATCCCTATAACTCTTGCCTCTATCCTTATAACTATTATTATTATGCTTATTACTATTATTATTACCACTATCACTATTATTATTATCCTTATTACTATTATTATTATCGCTATGACTGTTATTATTATACTTATTCTATTATTACTATCCCTATTAGTCTTGTCTTTATCCTTATAACTATGATTATCGCTATAACTATTATTATTATCGCTATGACTGTTATTATTATCCTTATTGTATTATTTTTATCCCTATTACTCTTGTCTTTATCCTTACAACTATTATTATTATGCTTATTACTATTATTATTATCACTATAACTGTTATTATTATCCTTACTACTATTATTATTATCGCTATGACTGTTATTATTATCCTTATTCTATTATTATTATCCTTATTACTATTATTATTATCGCTATGACTGTTATTATTATACTTATTCTATTATTACTAACCCTATTACTCTTGTCTTTATCCTTATAACTATTATTATTTCCCTTATTACTATTATTATTATCGCTATGACTGTTATTATTATCCTCATTCTATTATTACTTTCCCTACTACTCTTCACTTTATCCTTATAACTATTATCATTGTCCTTATTACTATTATTATTCGCACTATAACTATTATTATTATCCTTATTACTATTATTATTATCGCTATAACTATTATTATTATCCTTATGACTATTATTATTATTGCTATAACTGTTATTATTATCGCTATGACTGTTATTATTATCCTTATTCTATTATTATTTCACTTATTACTATTATTATTATCGCTATCACTATTATTATTATCCTTATTACTATTATTATCGCTATGACTGTTATTATTATCCTTATTCTACTATTACTATCCCTATTACTCTTGTCTCTATCCTTATAACTATTATTAATATGCTTATTACTATTATTATTATCGCTATAACTATTATTATTATCCTTACTACTATTATTATTATCGCTATGACTGTTATTATTATCCTTATTCTATTATTACTATCCCTATTACTCTTGTCTTTATCCTTATAACTACTATTATTATCGCTATAACTATTATTATTATCGCTATGACTGTTACTATTATCCTTATTGTACTATTACTATCCCTACTACTCTTGTCTTTATCCTTATAACTATTATTATTATCCTTATTACAATTATTATTATCGCTATAACTATTATTATTATCCTTATTACTATTTTTATTCGCACAATAACTATTATTATTATCCTTATTCTACTATTACTATCCCTATTCCTCTTGTCTCTGTCCTTATAACTATTATTATTATGCTTATTACTGTTATTATTATCGCTATAACTATTATTATTATCCTTACTACTATTATTATCATCGCTATGACTGTTATTATTATCCTTATTCTATTATTACTATCCCTATTACTCTTCTCTTTATCCTTATAACTATTATTATTATCCTTATAACTATTATTATTATCCTTCTTACTATTATTATTAGCGCTATAACTATTATTATTATCCTTATTACTATTATTATCGCCACGACTGTTATTATTATCCTTATTCTACTATTACTATCCCTATTACTCTTGACTCTATTCTTATAACTATTATTATCATCCTTATTACTATTATTACTAGCACTATAACTATTATTATTAACCTTATTGCTATTATTACTAGCACTATAACTATTATTATTATCCTTATTACTATTATTATTATCGCTATGACTGTTATTATTATACTTATTCTATTATTACTATCCCTATTACTCTTGTCTTTATCCTTATAACTATTATTATTATGGCTATAACTATTATTATTATCGCTATGACTGTTATTATTATCCTTATTCTATTATTACTATCCCTATTACTCTTGACTCTATTCTTATAACTATTATTATTATCCTTATTACTATTATTATCGCTATGACTATTATTATTATCCTTACTACTATTATTATCGTCGCTATGACTGTTATTATTATCCTTATTCTATTATTACTATCCCTATTACTCTTCTCTTTATCCTTATAACTATTATTATTATCCTTATAACTATTATTATTATCCTTATAACTATTATTATTATCCTTATTACTATTATTATTATCGCTATGACTGTTATTATTATACTTATTCTATTATTACTATCAATATTACTCTTGTCTTTATCCTGATAATTATTATTATTTCCCATATTACAATTATTATTATCGCTATAACTGTTATTATTATCGCTATGACTGTTATTATTATCCTTATTCTATTATTATTTCACTTATTACTATTATTATTATCGCTATCACTATTATTATTATCCTTATTACTATTATTATCGCTATGACTGTTATTATTATCCTTATTCTACTATTACTATCCCTATTACTCTTGTCTCTATCCTTATAACTATTATTAATATGCTTATTACTATTATTATTATCGCTATAACTATTATTATTATCCTTACTACTATTATTATTATCGCTATGACTGTTATTATTATCCTTATTCTACTATTACTATCCCTATTACACTTGTCTCTATCCTTGTAACTTTTATTATTATGCTTATTACTATTATTATTATCGCTATAACTATTATTATTATCCTTACTACGATTATTATTGTCGCTATGACTGTTATTATTATCGTTATTCTATTATTACTATCCCTATTACTCTTGTCTTTATCCTTATAACTATTATTATTATCCTTATTACTATTATTATTATCGCTATAACTATTATTATTATCGCTATGACTGTTATTATTATCCTTATTGTACTACTACTATCCCTATTACTCTTGTCTTTATCCTTATAACTATTATTATTATCCTTATTACAATTATTATTATCGCTATAACTATTATTATTATCCTTATTACTATTTTTATTCGCACTATAACTATTATGTTTATCCTTATTACTATTATTATTAGCGCTATAACTATTATTATTATTATTATTACTATTATTATCGCCACGACTGTGATTATTATCTTTATTCTACTATTACTATCCCTATTACTCTTGACTCTATTCTTATAACTATTATTATTTCCCTTATTACTATTATTATTATCATTATAACTGTTATGATTATCCTTATTACTAGTATTATTATCTCTATAACTATTATTGTTATCCTCATTACTATTATTATTATCGCTATGACTGTTATTATTATCCTTATTCTATTATTACTATCCCTATTACTCTTGTCTTTATCCTGATAATTATTATTATTTCCCTTATTACAATTATTATTATCGCTATAACTGTTATTATTATCCTTATTACTAGTATTATTAGCACTATAATTATTATGTTTATCCTTATTACTATTATTATTCGCACTATAACTATTATTACTATCCTTATTACTATTATTATAATCGCTATTACTGTTATTATTATACTTATTCTATTATTACTATCCCTATTACTCTTGTCTTTATCCTTATAACTATTATTGTTATGCTTATTACTATTATTATTAGCACTAAAACTATTATTATTAGCACTAAAACTATTATTATTATCCTTATTACTATTATTATTATCGCTATGACTGTTATTATCATACATATTCTATTATTACTATCCCTATAACTCTTGCCTCTATCCTTATAACTATTATTATTATGCTTATTACTATTATTATTACCACTATCACTATTATTATTATCCTTATTACTATTATTATTATCGCTATGACTGTTATTATTATACTTATTCTATTATTACTATCCCTATTAGTCTTGTCTTTATCCTTATAACTATGATTATCGCTATAACTATTATTATTATCGCTATGACTGTTATTATTATCCTTATTGTATTATTTTTATCCCTATTACTCTTGTCTTTATCCTTACAACTATTATTATTATGCTTATTACTATTATTATTATCACTATAACTGTTATTATTATCCTTACTACTATTATTATTATCGCTATGACTGTTATTATTATCCTTATTCTATTATTATTATCCTTATTACTATTATTATTATCGCTATGACTGTTATTATTATACTTATTCTATTATTACTAACCCTATTACTCTTGTCTTTATCCTTATAACTATTATTATTTCCCTTATTACTATTATTATTATCGCTATGACTGTTATTATTATCCTCATTCTATTATTACTTTCCCTACTACTCTTCACTTTATCCTTATAACTATTATCATTGTCCTTATTACTATTATTATTCGCACTATAACTATTATTATTATCCTTATTACTATTATTATTATCGCTATAACTATTATTATTATCCTTATGACTATTATTATTATTGCTATAACTGTTATTATTATCCTTATTACTATTATTATTAGCACTATAGCTATTATTATTATCCTTATTACTATTATTATTATCGCTATGACTGTTATTATTATCCTTATTGTATTATTAATATCCCTATTACTCTTGTCTTCATCCTTACAACTATTATTATTATGCTTATTACTATTATTATTATCGCTATAACTGTTATTATTATCCTTACTACTATTATTATTATCGCTATGACTGTTATTATTATCCTTATTCTATTATTACTATCCCTATTACTCTTGCCTCTATCCTTATAACTTTTATTATTATGCATATTACTATTATTATTATCGCTATAACTATTATTATTATCCTTACTACTATTATTATTATGCTTATTACTATTATTATTATCGCTATAACTGTTATTATTATCCTTACTACTATTATTATTATCGCTATGACTGTTATTATTATCCTTATTCTATTATTACTATCCCTATTACTCTTCTGTTTATCCTTATAACTATTATTATTATCCTTATAACTATTATTATTATCCTTATTACTATTATTATTATCGCTATGACTGTTATTATTATAGTTATTCTATTATTACTATCCCTATTACTCTTGTCTTTATCCTGATAATTATTATTATTTCCCTTATTACAATTATTATTATCGCTATAACTATTATTATTATCCTTATTACTATTATTATTCGCACTATAACTATTATTATTATCCTTATTCTACTATTACTATCCCTATTCCTCTTGTCTCTGTCCTTATAACTATTATTATTATGCTTATTACTATTATTATTATCGCTATATCTATTATTATTATCCTTACTACTATTATTATCATCGCTATGACTGTTATTATTATCCTTATGCTATTATTACTATCCCTATTACTCTTCTCTTTATCCTTATAACTATTATTATTATCCTTATAACTATTATTATTATCCTTATAACTATTATTATTATCCTTATAACTATTATTATTATCCTTGTTACTATTATTATTATCGCTATGACTGTTATTATTATACTTATTCTATTATTACTATCCCTATTACTCTTGTCTTTATCCTTATAACTATTATTGTTATGCTTATTACTATTATTATTAGCACTAAAACTATTATTATTATCCTTACTACTATTATTATTATCGCTATGACTGTTATTATTATCCTTATTCTACTATTACTATCCCTATTACTCTTGTCTCTATCCTTATAACTATTATTAATATGCTTATTACTATTATTATTATCGCTATAACTGTTATTATTATCCTTATTACTAGTATTATTAGCACCATAACTATTATGTTTATCCTTATTACTATTTTTATTCGCACTATATCTATTATGTTTATCCTTATTACTATTATTATTAGCGCTATAACTATTATTATTATTATTATTACTATTATTATCGCCACGACTGTTATTATTATCTTTATTCTACTATTACTATCCCTATTACTCTTGACTCTATTCTTATAACTATTATTATTATCCTTATTACTATTATTACTAGCACTATAACTATTATTATTATCCTTATTACTATTATTACTAGCACTATAACTATTATTATTATCCTTATTACTATTATTATTATCGCTATGACTGTTACTATTATACTTATTCTATTATTACTATTCCTATTACTCTTGTCTTTATCCTTATAACTATTATTATTATCCTTATTACTATTATTATTATCGCTATAACTATTATTATTATCGCTATGACTGTTATTATTATCCTTATTCTATTATTATTTCCCTTATTACTATTATTATTATCGCTATCACTATTATTACTATCCTTACTACTATTATTATTATCGCTATGACTGTTATTATTGTCGTTATTCTATTATTACTATCCCTATTACTCTTGTCTTTATCCTTATAACTATTATTATTTCCCTTATTACTATTATTATTATCATTATAACTGTTATGATTATCCCTATTACTAGTATTATTATCTCTATAACTATTATTGTTATCCTCATTACTATTATTATTATCGCTATGACTGTTATTATTATCCTTATTCTATTATTACTATCCCTATTACTCTTGTCTCTATCCTTATAACTATTATTAATATGCTTATTACTATTATTATTATTGCTATAACTGTTATTATTATCCTTATTACTAGTATTATTAGCACCATAACTATTATGTTTATCCTTATTACTATTATTATTCGCACTATAACTATTATGTTTATCCTTATTACTATTATTATTAGCGCTATAACTATTATTATTATTATTATTACTATTATTATCGCCACGACTGTTATTATTATCTTTATTCTACTATTACTATCCCTATTACTCTTGACTCTATTCTTATAACTATTATTATTATCCTTATTACTATTATTACTAGCACTATAACTATTATTATTATCCTTATTACTATTATTATTATCGCTATGACTGTTACTATTATACTTATTCTATTATTACTATTCCTATTACTCTTGTCTTTAACCTTATAACTATTATTATTATCCTTATTACTATTATTATTATCGCTATAACTATTATTATTATCGCTATGACTGTTATTATTATCCTTATTCTATTATTATTTCCCTTATTACTATTATTATTATCGCTATCACTATTATTACTATCCTTACTACTATTATTATTATCGCTATGACTGTTATTATTATCCTTATTCTACTATTACTATCCCTATTACTCTTGTCTCTATCCTTATAACTATTATTAATATGCTTATTACTATTATTATTATCGCTATAACTATTATTATTATCCTTACTACTATTATTATTATCGCTATGACTGTTATTATTATCCTTATTCTACTATTACTATCCCTATTACTCTTGTCTCTATCCTTGTAACTTTTATTATTATGCTTATTACTATTATTATTATCGCTATAACTATTATTATTATCCTTACTACGATTATTATTATCGCTATGACTGTTATTATTGTCGTTATTCTATTATTACTATCCCTATTACTCTTGTCTTTATCCTTATAACTATTATTATTATCCTTATTACTATTATTATTATCGCTATAACTATTATTATTATCGCTATGACTGTTATTATTATCCTTATTCTATTATTATTTCCCTTATTACTATTATTATTATCGCTATAACTATTATTACTATCCTTACTACTATTATTATTATCGCTATGACTGTTATTATTATCCTTATTCTACTATTACTATCCCTATTACTCTTGTCTCTATCCTTATAACTATTATTAATATGCTTATTACTATTATTATTATCGCTATAACTATTATTATTATCCTTACTACTATTATTATTATCGCTATGACTGTTATTATTATCCTTATTCTACTATTACTATCCCTATTACTCTTGTCTCTATCCTTGTAACTTTTATTATTATGCTTATTACTATTATTATTATCGCTATAACTATTATTATTATCCTTACTACTATTATTATCATCGCTATGACTGTTATTATTATAGTTATTCTATTATTACTATCCCTATTACTCTTGTCTTTATCCTGATAATTATTATTATTTCCCTTATTACAATTATTATTATCGGTATAACTATTATTATTATCCTTATTACTATTATTATTCGCACTATAACTATTATTATTATCCTTATTCTACTATTACTATCCCTATTCCCCTTGTCTCTGTCCTTATAACTATTATTATTATGCTTATTACTATTATTATTATCGCTATATCTATTATTATTATCCTTACTACTATTATTATCATCGCTATGACTGTTATTATTATCCTTATGCTATTATTACTATCCCTATTACTCTTGTCTTTATCCTTATAACTATTATTGTTATGCTTATTACTATTATTATTAGCACTAAAACTATTATTATTATCCTTACTACTATTATTATTATCGCTATGACTGTTATTATTATCCTTATTCTACTATTACTATCCCTATTACTCTTGTCTCTATCCTTATAACTATTATTAATATGCTTATTACTATTATTATTATCGCTATAACTGTTATTATTATCCTTATTACTAGTATTATTAGCACCATAACTATTATGTTTATCCTTATTACTATTTTTAATCGCACTATAACTATTATGTTTATCCTTATTACTATTATTATTAGCGCTATAACTATTATTATTATTATTATTACTATTATTATCGCCACGACTGTTATTATTATCTTTATTCTACTATCACTATCCCTATTACTCTTGACTCTATTCTTATAACTATTATTATTATCCTTATTACTATTATTACTAGCACTATAACTATTATTATTATCCTTATTACTATTATTACTAGCACTATAACTATTATTATTATCCTTATTACTATTATTATTATCGCTATGACTGTTATTATTATACTTATTCTATTATTACTATTCCTATTACTCTTGTCTTTATCCTTATAACTATTATTATTATCCTTATTACTATTATTATTATCGCTATAACTATTATTATTATCGCTATGACTGTTATTATTATCCTTATTCTATTATTATTTCCCTTATTACTATTATTATTATCGCTATAACTATTATTACTATCCTTACTACTATTATTATTATCGCTATGACTGTTATTATTATCCTTATTCTACTATTACTATCCCTATTACTCTTGTCTCTATCCTTATAACTATTATTAATATGCTTATTACTATTATTATTATCGCTATAACTATTATTATTATCCTTACTACTATTATTATTATCGCTATGACTGTTATTATTATCCTTATTCTACTATTACTATCCCTATTACTCTTGTCTCTATCCTTGTAACTTTTATTATTATGCTTATTACTATTATTATTATCGCTATAACTATTATTATTATCCTTACTACTATTATTATCATCGCTATGACTGTTATTATTATCCTTATGCTATTATTACTATCCCTATTACTCTTGTCTTTATCCTTATAACTATTATTGTTATGCTTATTACTATTATTATTAGCACTAAAACTATTATTATTATCCTTACTACTATTATTATTATCGCTATGACTGTTATTATTATCCTTATTCTACTATTACTATCCCTATTACTCTTGTCTCTATCCTTATAACTATTATTAATATGCTTATTACTATTATTATTATCGCTATAACTGTTATTATTATCCTTATTACTAGTATTATTAGCACCATAACTATTATGTTTATCCTTATTACTATTTTTATTCGCACTATAACTATTATGTTTATCCTTATTACTATTATTATTAGCGCTATAACTATTATTATTATTATTATTACTATTATTATCGCCACGACTGTTATTATTATCTTTATTCTACTATTACTATCCCTATTACTCTTGACTCTATTCTTATAACTATTATTATTATCCTTATTACTATTATTACTAGCACTATAACTATTATTATTATCCTTATTACTATTATTACTAGCACTATAACTATTATTATTATCCTTATTACTATTATTATTATCGCTATGACTGTTATTATTATACTTATTCTATTATTACTATTCCTATTACTCTTGTCTTTATCCTTATAACTATTATTATTATCCTTATTACTATTATTATTATCGCTATAACTATTATTATTATCGCTATGACTGTTATTATTATCCTTATTCTATTATTATTTCCCTTATTACTATTATTATTATCGCTATAACTGTTATTACTATCCTTACTACTATTATTATTATCGCTATGACTGTTATTATTATCCTTATTCTACTATTACTATCCCTATTACTCTTGTCTCTATCCTTATAACTATTATTAATATGCTTATTACTATTATTATTATCGCTATAACTATTATTATTATCCTTACTACTATTATTATTATCGCTATGACTGTTATTATTATCCTTATTCTACTATTACTATCCCTATTACTCTTGTCTCTATCCTTGTAACTTTTATTATTATGCTTATTACTATTATTATTATCGCTATAACTATTATTATTATCCTTACTACGATTATTATTATCGCTATGACTGTTATTATTGTCGTTATTCTATTATTACTATCCCTATTACTCTTGTCTTTATCCTTATAACTATTATTATTTCCCTTATTACTATTATTATTATCATTATAACTGTTATGATTATCCTTATTACTAGTATTATTATCTCTATAACTATTATTGTTATCCTCATTACTATTATTATTATCGCTATGACTGTTATTATTATCCTTATTCTACTATTACTATCCCTATTACTCTTGTCTCTATCCTTGTAACTTTTATTAATATGCTTATTACTATTATTATTATCGCTATAACTATTATTATTATCCTTACTACTATTATTATCATCGCTATGACTGTTGTTATTATCCTTATTCTATTATTACTATCCCTATTTCTCTTCTCTTTATCCTTATAACTATTATTATTATCCTTATAACTATTATTATTATCCTTATTACTATTATTATTATCGCTATGACTGTTATTATTATACTTATTCTATTATTACTATCCCTATTACTCTTGTCTTTATCCTGATTATTATTATTATTTCCCATATTACAATTATTATTATCGCTATAACTGTTATTATTATCCTTATTATTAGTATTATTAGCACTATAACTATTATGTTTATCCTTATTACTATTTTTATTCGCACTATAACTATTATGTTTATCCTTATTACTATTATTATTAGCGCTATAACTATTATTATTATTATTATTACTATTATTATCGCCACGACTGTGATTATTATCTTTATTCTACTATTACTATCCCTATTACTCTTGACTCTATTCTTATAACTATTATTATTTCCCTTATTACTATTATTATTATCGCTATGACTGTTATTATCATACATATTCTATTATTACTATCCCTATAACTCTTGCCTCTATCCTTATAACTATTATTATTATGCTTATTACTATTATTATTACCACTATCACTATTATTATTATCCTTATTACTATTATTATTATCGCTATGACTGTTATTATTATACTTATTCTATTATTACTATCCCTATTAGTCTTGTCTTTATCCTTATAACTATGATTATCGCTCTAACTATTATTATTATCGCTATGACTGTTATTATTATCCTTATTGTATTATTTTTATCCCTATTACTCTTGTCTTTATCCTTACATCTATTATTATTATGCTTATTACTATTATTATTATCACTATAACTGTTATTATTATCCTTACTACTATTATTATTATCGCTATGACTGTTATTATTATCCTTATTCTATTATTACTATCATTATTACTCTTCTCTTTATCCTTATAACTATTATTATTATCCTTATAACTATTATTATTATCCTTATTACTATTATTATTATCGCTATGACTGTTATTATTATACTTATTCTATTATTACTAACCCTATTACTCTTGTCTTTATCCTTATAACTATTATTATTTCCCTTATTACTATTATTATTATCGCTATGACTGTTATTATTATCCTTATTACTATTATTATTAGCACTATAGCTATTATTATTATCCTTATTACTATTATTATTATCGCTATGACTGTTATTATTATCCTTATTGTATTATTAATATCCCTATTACTCTTGTCTTCATCCTTACAACTATTATTATTATGCTTATTACTATTATTATTATCGCTATAACTGTTATTATTATCCTTACTACTATTATTATTATCGCTATGACTGTTATTATTATCCTTATTCTATTATTACTATCCCTATTACTCTTGCCTCTATCCTTATAACATTTATTATTATGCATATTACTATTATTATTATCGCTATAACTATTATTATTATCATTACTACTATTATTATTATGCTTATTACTATTATTATTATCCTTACTACTATTATTATTATCGCTATGACTGTTATTATTGTCGTTATTCTATTATTACTATCCCTATTACTCTTGTCTTTATCCTTATAACTATTATTATTTCCCTTATTACTATTATTATTATCATTATAACTGTTATGATTATCCTTATTACTAGTATTATTATCTCTATAACTATTATTGTTATCCTCATTACTATTATTATTATCGCTATGACTGTTATTATTATCCTTATTCTATTATTACTATCCCTATTACTCTTGTCTTTATCCTGATAATTATTATTATTTCCCTTATTACAATTATTATTATCGCTATAACTGTTATTATTATCCTTATTACTAGTATTATTAGCACTATAATTATTATGTTTATCCTTATTACTATTATTATTCGCACTATAACTATTATTATTATCCTTATTACTATTATTATAATCGCTATTACTGTTATTATTATCCTTATTCTATTATTACTATCCCTATTACTCTTCTGTTTATCCTTATAACTATTATTATTATCCTTATAACTATTATTATTATCCTTATTACTATTATTATTATCGCTATGACTGTTATTATTATAGTTATTCTATTATTACTATCCCTATTACTCTTGTCTTTATCCTGATAATTATTATTATTTCCCTTATTACAATTATTATTATCGCTATAACTATTATTATTATCCTTATTACTATTATTATTCGCACTATAACTATTATTATTATCCTTATTCTACTATTACTATCCCTATTCCTCTTGTCTCTGTCCTTATAACTATTATTATTATGCTTATTACTATTATTATTATCGCTATATCTATTATTATTATCCTTACTACTATTATTATCATCGCTATGACTGTTATTATTATCCTTATTCTACTATTACTATCCCTATTACTCTTGTCTCTATCCTTATAACTATTACTAATATGCTTATTACTATTATTATTATCGCTATAACTATTATTATTATCCTTACTACTATTATTATTATCGCTATGACTGTTATTATTATCCTTATTCTACTATTACTATCCCTATTACTCTTGTCTCTATCCTTGTAACTTTTATTATTATGCTTATTACTATTATTATTATCGCTATAACTATTATTATTATCCTTACTACGATTATTATTATCGCTATGACTGTTATTATTGTCGTTATTCTATTATTACTATCCCTATTACTCTTGTCTTTATCCTTATAACTATTATTATTTCCCTTATTACTATTATTATTATCATTATAACTGTTATGATTATCCTTATTACTAGTATTATTATCTCTATAACTATTATTGTTATCCTCATTACTATTATTATTATCGCTATGACTGTTATTATTATCGTTATTCTATTATTACTATCCCTATTACTCTTGTCTTTATCCTGATAATTATTATTATTTCCCTTATTACAATTATTATTATCGCTATAACTATTATTATTATCCTTATTACTATTATTATAATCGCTATTACTGTTATTATTATACTTATTCTATTATTACTATCCCTATTACTCTTGTCTTTATGCTTATAACTATTATTGTTATGCTTATTACTATTACTATTAGCACTAAAACTATTATTATTAGCACTAAAACTATTATTATTATCCTTATTACTATTATTATTATCGCTATGACTGTTATTATTATACTTATTCTATTATTACTATCCCTATAACTCTTGTCTCTATCCTTATAACTATTATTATTATGATTATTACTATTATTATTACCACTATCACTATTATTATTATCCTTATTACTATTATTATTATCGCTATGACTGTTATTATTATCCTTATTGTATTATTAATATCCCTATTACTCTTGTCTTTATCCTTACAACTATTATTATTATGCTTATTACTATTATTATTATCGCTATATCTGTTATTATTATCCTTACTACTATTATTATCATCGCTATGACTGTTATTATTATCCTTATGCTATTATTGCTATCCCTATTACTCTTCTCTTTATCCTTATAACTATTATTATTATCCTTATTACTATTATTATTATCGCTATGACTGTTATTATTATACTTATTCTATTATTACTATCCCTATTACTCTTGTCTTTATCCTGATAATTATTATTATTTCCCATATTACAATTATTATTATCGCTATAACTGTTATTATTATCCTTATTACTAGTATTATTAGCACTATAACTATTATGTTTATCCTTATTACTATTATTATTCGCACTATAACTATTATTATTATCCTTATTACTATTATTATTATCGCTATGACTGTTATTATTATACTTATTCTATTATTACTATCCCTATTACTCTTGTCTTCATCCTTACAAATATTATTATTATGCTTATTACTATTATTATTATCGCTATAACTGTTATTATTATCCTTACTACTATTATTATTATCGCTATGACTGTTATTATTATCCTTATTCTATTATTACTATCCCTATTACTCTTGCCTCTATCCTTATAACTTTTATTATTATGCATATTACTATTATTATTATCGCTATAACTATTATTATTATCCTTACTACTATTATTATTATGCTTATTACTATTATTATTATCGCTATAACTGTTATTATTATCCTTACTACTATTATTATTATCGCTATGACTGTTATTATTATCCTTATTCTATTATTACTATCCCTATTACTCTTCTGTTTATCCTTATAACTATTATTATTATCCTGATTACTATTATTATTCGCACTATAACTATTATTATTATCCTTATTCTACTATTACTATCCCTATTCCTCTTGTCTCTGTCCTTATAACTATTATTATTATGCTTATTACTATTATTATTATCGCTATATCTATTATTATTATCCTTACTACTATTATTATCATCGCTATGACTGTTATTATTATCCTTATTCTACTATTACTATCCCTATTACTCTTGCCTCTATCCTTATAACTATTATTAATATGCTTATTACTATTATTATTATCGCTATAACTATTATTATTATCCTTACTACTATTATTATTATCGCTATGACTGTTATTATTATCCTTATTCTACTATTACTATCCCTATTACTCTTGTCTCTATCCTTGTAACTTTTATTATTATGCTTATTACTATTATTATTATCGCTATAACTATTATTATTATCCTTACTACGATTATTATTATCGCTATGACTGTTATTATTGTCGTTATTCTATTATTACTATCCCTATTACTCTTGTCTTTATCCTTATAACTATTATTATTTCCCTTATTACTATTATTATTATCATTATAACTGTTATGATTATCCTTATTACTAGTATTATTATCTCTATAACTATTATTGTTATCCTCATTACTATTATTATTATCGCTATGACTGTTATTATTATCGTTATTCTATTATTACTATCCCTATTACTCTTGTCTTTATCCTGATAATTATTATTATTTCCCTTATTACAATTATTATTATCGCTATAACTATTATTATTATCCTTATTACTATTATTATTCGCACTATAACTATTATTATTATCCTTATTCTACTATTACTATCCCTATTCCTCTTGTCTCTGTCCTTATAACTATTATTATTATGCTTATTACTATTATTATTATCGCTATATCTATTATTATTATCCTTACTACTATTATTATCATCGCTATGACTGTTATTATTATCCTTATTCTACTATTACTATCCCTATTACTCTTGTCTCTATCCTTATAACTATTATTAATATGCTTATTACTATTATTATTATCGCTATAACTATTATTATTATCCTTACTACTATTATTATTATCGCTATGACTGTTATTATTATCCTTATTCTACTATTACTATCCCTATTACTCTTGTCTCTATCCTTGTAACTTTTATTATTATGCTTATTACTATTATTATTATCGCTATAACTATTATTATTATCCTTACTACGATTATTATTATCGCTATGACTGTTATTATTGTCGTTATTCTATTATTACTATCCCTATTACTCCTGTCTTTATCCTTATAACTATTATTATTTCCCTTATTACTATTATTATTATCATTATAACTGTTATGATTATCCTTATTACTAGTATTATTATCTCTATAACTATTATTGTTATCCTCATTACTATTATTATTATCGCTATGACTGTTATTATTATCGTTATTCTATTATTACTATCCCTATTACTCTTGTCTTTATCCTGATAATTATTATTATTTCCCTTATTACAATTATTATTATCGCTATAACTATTATTATTATCCTTATTACTATTATTATAATCGCTATTACTGTTATTATTATACTTATTCTATTATTACTATCCCTATTACTCTTGTCTTTATGCTTATAACTATTATTGTTATGCTTATTACTATTACTATTAGCACTAAAACTATTATTATTAGCACTAAAACTATTATTATTATCCTTATTACTATTATTATTATCGCTATGACTGTTATTATTATACTTATTCTATTATTACTATCCCTATAACTCTTGTCTCTATCCTTATAACTATTATTATTTCCCTTATTACTATTATTATTATCGCTATGACTGTTATTATTATCCTCATTCTATTATTACTTTCCCTACTACTCTTCACTTTATCCTTATAACTATTATCATTGTCCTTATTACTATTATTATTCGCACTATAACTATTATTATTATCCTTATTACTATTATTATAATCGCTATTACTGTTATTATTATCCTTATTCTATTATTACTATCCCTATTACTCTTCTGTTTATCCTTATAACTATTATTATTATCCTTATAACTATTATTATTATCCTTATTACTATTATTATTATCGCTATGACTGTTATTATTATAGTTATTCTATTATTACTATCCCTATTACTCTTGTCTTTATCCTGATAATTATTATTATTTCCCTTATTACAATTATTATTATCGCTATAACTATTATTATTATCCTTATTACTATTATTATTCGCACTATAACTATTATTATTATCCTTATTCTACTATTACTATCCCTATTCCTCTTGTCTCTGTCCTTATAACTATTATTATTATGCTTATTACTATTATTATTATCGCTATATCTATTATTATTATCCTTACTACTATTATTATCATCGCTATGACTGTTATTATTATCCTTATTCTACTATTACTATCCCTATTACTCTTGTCTCTATCCTTATAACTATTATTAATATGCTTATTACTATTATTATTATCGCTATAACTATTATTATTATCCTTACTACTATTATTATTATCGCTATGACTGTTATTATTATCCTTATTCTACTATTACTATCCCTATTACTCTTGTCTCTATCCTTGTAACTTTTATTATTATGCTTATTACTATTATTATTATCGCTATAACTATTATTATTATCCTTACTACGATTATTATTATCGCTATGACTGTTATTATTGTCGTTATTCTATTATTACTATCCCTATTACTCTTGTCTTTATCCTTATAACTATTATTATTTCCCTTATTACTATTATTATTATCATTATAACTGTTATGATTATCCTTATTACTAGTATTATTATCTCTATAACTATTATTGTTATCCTCATTACTATTATTATTATCGCTATGACTGTTATTATTATCGTTATTCTATTATTACTATCCCTATTACTCTTGTCTTTATCCTGATAATTATTATTATTTCCCTTATTACAATTATTATTATCGCTATAACTATTATTATTATCCTTATTACTATTATTATAATCGCTATTACTGTTATTATTATACTTATTCTATTATTACTATCCCTATTACTCTTGTCTTTATGCTTATAACTATTATTGTTATGCTTATTACTATTACTATTAGCACTAAAACTATTATTATTAGCACTAAAACTATTATTATTATCCTTATTACTATTATTATTATCGCTATGACTGTTATTATTATACTTATTCTATTATTACTATCCCTATAACTCTTGTCTCTATCCTTATAACTATTATTATTATGATTATTACTATTATTATTATCACTATTATTATTATCCTTATTACTATTATTATTATCGCTATGACTGTTATTATTATCCTTATTGTACAGGTATTATTAATATCCCTATTACTCTTGTCTTTATCCTTACAACTATTATTATTATGCTTATTACTATTATTATTATCGCTATATCTGTTATTATTATCCTTACTACTATTATTATCATCGCTATGACTGTTATTATTATCCTTATGCTATTATTGCTATCCCTATTACTCTTCTCTTTATCCTTATAACTATTATTATTATCCTTATAACTATTATTATTATCCTTATTACTATTATTATTATCGCTATGACTGTTATTATTATACTTATTCTATTATTACTATCCTTATTACTCTTGTCTTTATCCTGATAATTATTATTATTTCCCATATTACAATTATTATTATCGCTATAACTGTTATTATTATCCTTATTACTAGTATTATTAGCACTATAACTATTATGTTTATCCTTATTACTATTATTATTCGCACTATAACTATTATTATTATCCTTATTACTATTATTATTATCGCTATGACTGTTATTATTATACTTATTCTATTATTACTATCCCTATTACTCTTGTCTTTATCCTTATAACTATTATTGTTATGCTTATTACTATTATTATTAGCACTAAAACTATTATTATTATCCTTATTACTATTATTATTATCGCTATGACTGTTATTATTATACTTATTCTATTATTACTATCCCTATAACTCTTGTCTCTATCCTTATAACTATTATTATTATGCTTATTACTATTATTATTACCACTATCACTATTATTATTATCCTTATTACTATTATTATTATCGCTATGACTGTTATTATTATACTTATTCTATTATTACTATCCCTATTAGTCTTGTCTTTATCCTTATAACTATTATTATTTCCCTTATTACTATTATTATTATCGCTTTGACTGTTATTATTATCCTTATTCTATTATTACTATCCCTATAACTCTTGTCTCTATCCTTATAACTATTATTATTATCGCTATGACTGTTATTATTATCCTTATTGTATTATTAATATCCCTATTACTCTTGTCTTTATCCTTACAACTATTATTATTATGCTTATTACTATTATTATTATCGCTATATCTATTATTATTATCCTTACTACTATTATTATCATCGCTATGACTGTTATTATTATCCTTATGCTATTATTACTATCCCTATTACTCTTCTCTTTATCCTTATAACTATTATTATTATCCTTATAACTATTATTATTATGCTTATTACTATTATTATTATCGCTATGACTGTTATTATTATACTTATTCTATTATTACTATCCCTATTACTCTTGTCTTTATCCTGATAATTATTATTATTTCCCATATTACAATTATTATTATCGCTATAACTGTTATTATTATCGCTATGACTGTTATTATTATCCTTATTCTATTATTATTTCACTTATTACTATTATTATTATCGCTATCACTATTATTATTATCCTTATTACTATTATTATCGCTATGACTGTTATTAATATCCTTATTCTACTATTACTATCCCTATTACTCTTGTCTCTATCCTTATAACTATTATTAATATGCTTATTACTATTATTATTATCGCTATAACTATTATTATTATCCTTACTACTATTATTATTATCGCTATGACTGTTATTATTATCCTTATTCTATTATTACTATCCCTATTACTCTTGTCTTTATCCTTATAACTACTATTATTATCGCTATAACTATTATTATTATCCTTATTACTATTATTATTATCGCTATGACTGTTATTATTATACTTATTCTATTATTACTATCCCTATTACTCTTGTCTTTATCCTGATAATTATTATTATTTCCCATATTACAATTATTATTATCGCTATAACTGTTATTATTATCGCTATGACTGTTATTATTATCCTTATTCTATTATTATATCACTTATTACTATTATTATTATCGCTATCACTATTATTATTATCCTTATTACTATTATTATCGCTATGACTGTTATTATTATCCTTATTCTACTATTACTATCCCTATTACTCTTGTCTTTATCCTTATAACTATTATTGAAATGCTTATTACTATTATTATTATCGCTATGACTGTTATTATTATACTTATTCTATTATTACTATCCCTATTACTCTTGTCTTTATCCTTATAACTATTAGTATTATCCTTATTACTATTATTATAATAACTATAACTATTATTATTAACCTTATTACTATTATTACTAGCACAATAACTATTATTATTATCCTTATTACTATTATTATTATCGCTATGACTGTTATTATTATCCTTATTCTATTATTACTATCCCTATTACTACTGTCTCTATCCATATAACTATTATTATTATGCTTATTACTATTATTATTAGCACTATAACTATTAGGTCGTCCGGAAAGTTCGTGCGGTTTTTGAGGGACAGTTGAAGTGCAACTAATTTAAACATTGATAGATATTTATTTCAATATATATATATATATATGTGTCATACTGTTCCACAACGTGTCTCCACCTTTCCATCTTTCCAGAATCTCTCAGATTTTTCAGCAAAATATATATCTAAGCGATTTTGATCTCATCTAAGGTGTTAAAATGTTTTCCGTTAAGGGAGTTTTGTAATGACCGAAACAGGTGGAATTCTTTGGGTAAATGTTCGCTGAGTATGGTGGATGGGGTAATAGATCCCAACCAAACTCTAATATTTTTTCTGCGTGGTCAAAGAAACATGAGGGTGGGCTTTGTCAAGTTGAAACACAATTCCCTTCTGATTGGGTAATGTTCAATTGCTCTTTTCAGCTTATCTAATTTTGTAAAATATGCCAAAAGTAACATCTTTTAGAATATATAACACTGTCATATGTTTTCAATCATGCTTCTATCTTTAAATCTTTGTTTTTGCCACGTATTGAAAATCCGCACGAACTTTCCGGACGACCCAATATTATTATTATCCTTATTGCTATTATTATTATCGCTATGACTGTTATTATTATACTTATTCTATTATTATTATCCCTATTACTCTTCTCCTTATCCTTATAACTATTATTATTATCCTTATAACTATTATTATTATCCTTATAACTATTATTATTATCCTTATTACTATTATTATTATCGTTATGACTGTTATTATTATACTTATTCTATTATTACTATCCCTATTACTCTTGTCTTTATCCTGATAATTATTATTATTTCCCATATTACAATTATTATTATCGCTATAACTGTTATTATTATCGCTATGACTGTTATTATTATCCTTATTCTATTATTATTTCACTTATTACTATTATTATTATCGCTATCACTATTATTATTATCCTTATTACTATTATTATCGCTATGACTGTTATTATTATCCTTATTCTACTATTACTATCCCTATTACTCTTGTCTCTATCCTTATAACTATTATTAATATGCTTATTACTATTATTATTATCGCCATAACTATTATTATTATCCTTACTACTATTATTATTATCGCTATGACTGTTATTATTATCCTTATTCTACTATTACTATCCCTAATACTCTTGTCTTTATCCTTATAACTATTATTGAAATGCTTATTACTATTATTATTATCGCTATGACTGTTATTATTATACTTATTCTATTATTACTATCCCCATTACTCTTGTCTTTATCCTTATAACTATTATTATTATCCTTATTACTATTATTATTATCGCTATAACTATTATTATTATCGCTATGACTGTTATTATTATCCTTATTCTATTATTATTTCCCTTATTACTATTATTATTATCGCTATCACTATTATTATTATCCTTACTACTATTATTATTATCGCTATGACTGTTATTATTATCCTTATTCTACTATTACTATCCCTATTACTCTTGTCTCTATCCTTATAACTATTATTAATATGCTTATTACTATTATTATTATCGCTATAACTATTATTATTATGCTTATTACTATTATTATTAGCACTATAACTATTATTATTATGCTTATTACTATTATTATTATCGCTATGACTGTTATTATTATACTTATTCTATTATTACTATCCCTATTACTCTTGTCTTTATGCTGATAATTATTATTATTTCCCATATTACAATTATTATTGTCGCTATAACTATTACTATTAACCTTACTACTATTATTATTATCGCTATGACTGTTATTATTATCCTTATTCTATTATTACTATCCCTATTACTCTTGTCTTTATCCTTATAACTACTATTATTATCCTTATTACTATTATTATTATCGCTATAACTATTATTATTATCGCTATGACTGTTATTATTATCCTTATTCTATTATTATTTCAATTATTACTATTATTATTATCGCTATCACTATTATTATCCTTACTACTATTATTATTATCGCTATGACTGTTATTATTATACTTATTCTATTATTACTATCCCTATTACTCTTGTCTTTATCCTTATAACTATTATTATTATCCTTATTACTATTATTATTATCGCTATAACTATTATTATTATCGCTATGACTGTTATCATTATCCTTATTCTATTATTATTTCCCTTATTACTATTATTATTAACGCTATCACTATTATTATTATCCTTACTACTATTATTATTATCGCTATGACTGTTATTATTATCCTTATTCTACTATTACTATCCCTATTACTCTTTTCTCTATCCTTATAACTATTATTAATATGCTTATTACTATTATTATTATCGCTATAACTATTATTATTATCCTTACTACTATTATTATTATCGCTATGACTGTTATTATTATCCTTATTCTACTATTACTATCCCTATTACTCTTGTCTCTATCCTTATAACTATTATTAATATGCTTATTACTATTATTATTATCGCTATAACTATTATTATTATCCTTACTACTATTATTATCATCGCTATGACTGTTATTATTATCCTTATTCTATTATTACTATCCCTATCACTCT
Organism: Megachile ligniseca; assembly: GCA_945859555.1. NCBI lineage: Eukaryota > Metazoa > Arthropoda > Insecta > Hymenoptera > Megachilidae > Megachile > Megachile ligniseca. The sequence continues at coordinate 153,260 of CAMAOC010000024.1, read as the reverse complement.
TCTCTTTATCCTTATAACTATTATTATTATCCTTATAACTATTATTATTATCCTTATTACTATTATTATTATCGCTATGACTGTTATTATTATACTTATTCTATTATTACTATCCCTATTACTCTTGTCTTTATCCTGATAATTATTATTATTTCCCACATTACAATTATTATTATCGCTATAACTGTTATTATTATCGCTATGACTGTTATTATTATCCTTATTCTATTATTATTTCACTTATTACTATTATTATTATCGCTATCACTATTATTATTATCCTTATTACTATTATTATCGCTATGACTGTTATTATTATCCTTATTCTACTATTACTATCCCTATTACTCTTGTCTCTATCCTTATAACTATTATTAATATGCTTATTACTATTATTATTATCGCTATAACTATTATTATTATCCTTACTACTATTATTATTATCGCTATGACTGTTATTATTATCCTTATTCTATTATTACTATCCCTATTACTCTTGTCTTTATCCTTATAACTACTATTATTATCGCTATAACTATTATTATTATCGCTATGACTGTTATTATTATCCTTATTGTACTATTACTATCCCTATTACTCTTGTCTTTATCCTTATAGCTATTATTATTATCCTTATTACAATTATTATTATCGCTATAACTATTATTATTATCCTTATTACTATTTTTATTCGCACAATAACTATTATTATTATCCTTATTCTACTATTGCTATCCCTATTACTCTTGTCTCTATCCTTATAACTATTATTAATATGCTTATTACTATTATTATTATCGCTATAACTATTATTATTATCCTTACTACTATTATTATTATCGCTATGACTGTTATTATTATCCTTATTCTACTATTACTATCCCTATTACTCTTGTCTCTATCCTTATAACTATTATTAATATGCTTATTACTATTATTATTATCGCTATAACTATTATTATTATCCTTATTACTATTATTATTATCGCTATGACTGTTATTATTATACTTATTCTATTATTACTATCCCTATTACTCTTGTCTTTATCCTGATAATTATTATTATTTCCCATATTACAATTATTATTATCGCTATAACTGTTATTATTATCGCTATGACTGTTATTATTATCCTTATTCTATTATTATTTCACTTATTACTATTATTATTATCGCTATCACTATTATTATTATCCTTATTACTATTATTATCGCTATGACTGTTATTATTATCCTTATTCTACTATTACTATCCCTATTACTCTTGTCTCTATCCTTATAACTATTATTAATATGCTTATTACTATTATTATTATCGCTATAACTATTATTATTATCCTTACTACTATTATTATCATCGCTATGACTGTTATTATTATCCTTATTCTATTATTACTATCCCTATCACTCTTCTCTTTATCCTTATAACTATTATTATTATCCTTATAACTATTATTATTATCCTTATAACTATTATTATTATCCTTATTACTATTATTATTATCGCTATGACTGTTATTATTATACTTATTCTATTATTACTATCCCTATTACTCTTGTCTTTATCCTGATAATTATTATTATTTCCCATATTACAATTATTATTGTCGCTATAACTATTACTATTAACCTTACTACTATTATTATTATCGCTATGACTGTTATTATTATCCTTATTCTATTATTACTATCCCTATTACTCTTGTCTTTATCCTTATAACTATTATTATTATCCTTATTACTATTATTATTATCGCTATAACTATTATTATTATCGCTATGACTGTTATTATTATCCTTATTCTATTATTATTTCAATTATTACTATTATTATTATCGCTATCACTATTATTATCCTTACTACTATTATTATTATCGCTATGACTGTTATTATTATACTTATTCTATTATTACTATCCCTATTACTCTTGTCTTTATCCTTATAACTATTATTATTATCCTTATTACTATTATTATTATCGCTATAACTATTATTATTATCGCTATGACTGTTATTATTATCCTTATTCTATTATTATTTCCCTTATTACTATTATTATTAACGCTATCACTATTATTATTATCCTTACTACTATTATTATTATCGCTATGACTGTTATTATTATCCTTATTCTACTATTACTATCCCTATTACTCTTGTCTCTATCCTTATAACTATTATTAATATGCTTATTACTATTATTATTATCGCTATAACTATTATTATTATCCTTACTACTATTATTATTATCGCTATGACTGTTATTATTATCCTTATTCTACTATTACTATCCCTATTACTCTTGTCTCTATCCTTATAACTATTATTAATATGCTTATTACTATTATTATTATCGCTATAACTATTATTATTATCCTTACTACTATTATTATCATCGCTATGACTGTTATTATTATCCTTATTCTATTATTACTATCCCTATCACTCTTCTCTTTATCCTTATAACTATTATTATTATCCTTATAACTATTATTATTATCCTTATAACTATTATTATTATCCTTATTACTATTATTATTATCGCTATGACTGTTATTATTATACTTATTCTATTATTACTATCCCTATTACTCTTGTCTTTATCCTGATAATTATTATTATTTCCCACATTACAATTATTATTATCGCTATAACTGTTATTATTATCGCTATGACTGTTATTATTATCCTTATTCTATTATTATTTCACTTATTACTATTATTATTATCGCTATCACTATTATTATTATCCTTATTACTATTATTATCGCTATGACTGTTATTATTATCCTTATTCTACTATTACTATCCCTATTACTCTTGTCTCTATCCTTATAACTATTATTAATATGCTTATTACTATTATTATTATCCTTACTACTATTATTATTATCGCTATGACTGTTATTATTATCCTTATTCTACTATTACTATCCCTATTACACTTGTCTCTATCCTTGTAACTTTTATTATTATGCTTATTACTATTATTATTATCGCTATAACTATTATTATTATCCTTACTACGATTATTATTATCGCTATGACTGTTATTATTATCGTTATTCTATTATTACTATCCCTATTACTCTTGTCTTTATCCTTATAACTATTATTATTATCCTTATTACTATTTTTATTCGCACTATAACTATTATTATTATCCTTATTCTACTATTACTATCCCTATTCCTCTTGTCTCTGTCCTTATAACTATTATTATTATGCTTATTACTGTTATTATTATCGCTATAACTATTATTATTATCCTTACTACTATTATTATCTTCGCTATGACTGTTATTATTATCCTTATTCTATTATTACTATCCCTATTTCTCTTCTCTTTATCCTTATAACTATTATTATTATCCTTATAACTATTATTATTATCCTTATTACTATTATTATTATCGCTATGACTGTTATTATTATACTTATTCTATTATTACTATCCCTATTACTCTTGTCTTTATCCTGATTATTATTATTATTTCCCATATTACAATTATTATTATCGCTATAACTGTTATTATTATCCTTATTACTAGTATTATTAGCACTATAACTATTATGTTTATCCTTATTACTATTTTTATTCGCACTATAACTATTATGTTTATCCTTATTACTATTATTATTAGCGCTATAACTATTATTATTATCCTTATTACTATTATTATCGCCACGACTGTTATTATTATCCTTATTCTACTATTACTATCCCTATTACTCTTGACTCTATTCTTATAACTATTATTATTATCCTTATTACTATTATTACTAGCACTATAACTATTATTATTATCCTTATTACTATTATTATTATCGCTATAACTATTATTATTATCGCTATGACTGTTATTATTATCCTTATTCTATTATTATTTCCCTTATTACTATTATTATTATCGCTATCACTATTATTATTATCCTTACTACTATTATTATTATCGCTACGACTGTTGTTATTATCCTTATTCTACTATTACTATCCCTATTACTCTTGTCTCTATCCTTATAACTATTATTAATATGCTTATTACTATTATTATTATCGCTATAACTCTAATTATTATCCTTATTACTAGTATTATTAGCACCATAACTATTATGTTTATCCTTATTACTATTTTTATTCGCACTATAACTATTATGTTTATCCTTATTACTATTATTATTAGCGCTATAACTATTATTATTATTATTATTACTATTATTATCGCCACGACTGTGATTATTATCTTTATTCTACTATTACTATCCCTCTTACTCTTGACTCTATTCTTATAACTATTATTATTATCCTTATTACTATTATTACTAGCACTATAACTATTATTATTATCCTTATTACTATTATTACTAGCACTATAACTATTATTATTATCCTTATTACTATTATTATTATCGCTATGACTGTTATTATTATACTTATTCTATTATTACTATTCCTATTACTCTTGTCTTTATCCTTATAACTATTATTATTATCGCTATAACTATTATTATTATCTCTATGACTGTTAATATTATCCTTATTCTATTATTATTTCCCTTATTACTATTATTATTATCGCTATCACTATTATTACTATCCTTACTACTATTATTATTATCGCTATGACTGTTATTATTATCCTTATTCTACTATTACTATCCCTATTACTCTTGTCTCTATCCTTATAACTATTATTAATATGCTTATTACTATTATTATTATCGCTATAACTATTATTATTATCCTTACTACTATTATTATTATCGCTATGACTGTTATTATTATCCTTGTTCTATTATTACTATCATTATTACTCTTCTATTTATCCTTATAACTATTATTATTATCCTTATAACTATTATTATTATCCTTATTACTATTATTATTATCGCTATGACTGTTATTATTATAGTTATTCTATTATTACTATCCCCCTTATTACTATTATTATTAGCGCTATAACTATTATTATTATCCTTATTTCTATTATTATCGCCACGACTGTTATTATTATCCTTATTCTACTATTACTATCCCTATTACTCTTGTCTCTGTCCTTATAACTATTATTATTATGCTTATTACTATTATTATTATCGCTATATCTATTATTATTATCCTTACTACTATTATTATCATCGCTATGACTGTTATTATTATCCTTATGCTATTATTACTATCCCTATTACTCTTCTCTTTATCCTTATAACTATTATTATTATCCTTATAACTATTATTATTATCCTTATAACTATTATTATTATCCTTGTTACTATTATTATTATCGCTATGACTGTTATTATTATACTTATTCTATTATTACTATCCCTATTACTCTTGTCTTTATCCTTATAACTATTATTGTTATGCTTATTACTATTATTATTAGCACTAAAACTATTATTATTATCCTTACTACTATTATTATTATCGCTATGACTGTTATTATTATCCTTATTCTACTATTACTATCCCTATTACTCTTGTCTCTATCCTTATAACTATTATTAATATGCTTATTACTATTATTATTATCGCTATAACTGTTATTATTATCCTTATTACTAGTATTATTAGCACCATAACTATTATGTTTATCCTTATTACTATTTTTATTCGCACTGTAACTATTATGTTTATCCTTATTACTATTATTATTAGCGCTATAACTATTATTATTATTATTATTACTATTATTATCGCCACGACTGTTATTATTATCTTTATTCTACTATTACTATCCCTATTACTCTTGACTCTATTCTTATAACTATTATTATTATCCTTATTACTATTATTACTAGCACTATAACTATTATTATTATCCTTATTACTATTATTACTAGCACTATAACTATTATTATTATCCTTATTACTATTATTATTATCGCTATGACTGTTACTATTATACTTATTCTATTATTACTATTCCTATTACTCTTGTCTTTATCCTTATAACTATTATTATTATCCTTATTACTATTATTATTATCGCTATAACTATTATTATTATCGCTATGACTGTTATTATTATCCTTATTCTATTATTATTTCCCTTATTACTATTATTATTATCGCTATCACTATTATTACTATCCTTACTACTATTATTATTATCGCTATGACTGTTATTATTATCCTTATTCTACTATTACTATCCCTATTACTCTTGTCTCTATCCTTATAACTATTATTAATATGCTTATTACTATTATTATTATCGCTATAACTGTTATTATTATCCTTATTACTAGTATTATTAGCACCATAACTATTATGTTTATCCTTATTACTACTATTATTAGCGCTATAACTATTATTATTACTATTATTACTATTATTATCGCCACGACTGTTATTATTATCCTTATTCTACTCTTACTATCCCTATTACTCTTGTCTCTATCCTTATAACTATTATTAATATGCTTATTACTATTATTATTATCGCTATAACTATTATTATTATCCTTACTACTATTATTATTATCGCTATGACTGTTATTATTATCCTTATTCTACTATTACTATCCCTATTACTCTTGTCTCTATCCTTGTAACTTTTATTATTATGCTTATTACTATTATTATTATCGCTATAACTATTATTATTATCCTTACTACGATTATTATTATCGCTATGACTGTTATTATTGTCGTTATTCTATTATTACTATCCCTATTACTCTTGTCTTTATCCTTATAACTATTATTATTTCCCTTATTACTATTATTATTATCATTATAACTGTTATGATTATCCTTATTACTAGTATTATTATCTCTATAACTATTATTGTTATCCTCATTACTATTATTATTATCGCTATGACTGTTATTATTATCGTTATTCTATTATTACTATCCCTATTACTCTTGTCATTATCCTGATAATTATTATTATTTCCCTTATTACAATTATTATTATCGCTATAACTGTTATTATTATCCTTATTACTAGTATTATTAGCACTATAATTATTATGTTTATCCTTATTACTATTATTATTCGCACTATAACTATTATTATTATCCTTATTACTATTATTATAATCGCTATTACTGTTATTATTATACTTATTCTATTATTACTATCCCTATTACTCTTGTCTTTATCCTTATAACTATTATTGTTATGCTTATTACTATTACTATTAGCACTAAAACTATTATTATTAGCACTAAAACTATTATTATTAGCACTAAAACTATTATTATTATCCTTATTACTATTATTATTATCGCTATGACTGTTATTATTATACTTATTCTATTATTACTGTCCCTATAACTCTTGTCTCTATCCTTATAACTATTATTATTATGCTTATTACTATTATTATTACCACCATCACTATTATTATTATCCTTATTACTATTATTATTATCGCTATGACTGTTATTATTATCCTTATTGTATTATTAATATCCCTATTACTCTTGTCTTTATCCTTACAACTATTATTATTATGCTTATTACTATTATTATTATCGCTATATCTGTTATTATTATCCTTACTACTATTATTATCATCGCTATGACTGTTATTATTATCCTTATGCTATTATTGCTATCCCTATTACTCTTCTCTTTATCCTTATAACTATTATTATTATCCTTATAACTATTATTATTATCCTTATTACTATTATTATTGTCGCTATGACTGTTATTATTATACTTATTCTATTATTACTATCCCTATTACTCTTGTCTTTATCCTGATAATTATTATTATTTCCCATATTACAATTATTATTATCGCTATAACTGTTATTATTATCCTTATTACTATTATTATTATCGCTATGACTGTTATTATTATACTTATTCTATTATTACTATCCCTATTACTCTTGTCTTTATCCTTATAACTATTATTGTTATGCTTATTACTATTATTATTAGCACTAAAACTATTATTATTATCCTTATTACTATTATTATTATCGCTATGACTGTTATTATTATACTTATTCTATTATTACTATCCCTATAACTCTTGTCTCTATCCTTATAACTATTATTATTATGCTTATTACTATTATTATTACCACTATCACTATTATTATTATCCTTATTACTATTATTATTATCGCTATGACTGTTATTATTATACTTATTCTATTATTACTATCCCTATTAGTCTTGTCTTTATCCTTATAACTATTATTATTTCCCTTATTACTATTATTATTATCGCTTTGACTGTTATTATTATCCTTATTCTATTATTACTATCCCTATAACTCTTGTCTCTATCCTTATAACTATTATTATTATCGCTATGACTGTTATTATTATCCTTATTCTACTATTACTATCCCTATTACTCTTGTCTCTATCCTTATAACTATTATTAATATGCTTATTACTATTATTATTATCGCTATAACTATTATTATTATCCTTACTACTATTATTATTATCGCTATGACTGTTATTATTATCCTTCTTCTACTATTACTATCCCTATTACTCTTGTCTTTATCCTTATAACTATTATTGAAATGCTTATTACTATTATTATTATCGCTATGACTGTTATTATTATACTTATTCTATTATTACTATCCCCATTACTCTTGTCTTTATCCTTATAACTATTATTATTATCCTTATTACTATTATTACTATCGCTATAACTATTATTATTATCGCTATGACTGTTATTATTATCCTTATTCTATTATTATTTCCCTTATTACTATTATTATTATCGCTATCACTATTATTATTATCCTTACTACTATTATTATCATCGCTATGACTGTTATTATTATCCTTATTCTATTATTACTATCCCTATCACTCTTCTCTTTATCCTTATAACTATTATTATTATCCTTATAACTATTATTATTATCCTTATAACTATTATTATTATCCTTATTACTATTATTATTATCGCTATGACTGTTATTATTATACTTATTCTATTATTACTATCCCTATTACTCTTGTCTTTATCCTGATAATTATTATTATTTCCCATATTACAATTATTATTATCGCTATAACTGTTATTATTATCGCTATGACTGTTATTATTATCCTTATTCTATTATTATTTCACTTATTACTATTATTATTATCGCTATCACTATTATTATTATCCTTATTACTATTATTATCGCTATGACTGTTATTATTATCCTTATTCTACTATTACTATCCCTATTACTCTTGTCTCTATCCTTATAACTATTATTAATATGCTTATTACTATTATTATTATCGCTATAACTATTATTATTATCCTTACTACTATTATTATTATCGCTATGACTGTTATTATTATCCTTATTCTATTATTACTATCCCTATTACTCTTGTCTTTATCCTTATAACTACTATTATTATCGCTATAACTATTATTATTATCGCTATGACTGTTATTATTATCCTTATTGTACTATTACTATCCCTATTACTCTTGTCTTTATCCTTATAACTATTATTATTATCCTTATTACAATTATTATTATCGCTATAACTATTATTATTATCCTTATTACTATTTTTATTCGCACAATAACTATTATTATTATCCTTATTCTACTATTACTATCCCTATTCCTCTTGTCTCTGTCCTTATAACTATTATTATTATGCTTATTACTGTTATTATTATCGCTATAACTATTATTATTATCCTTACTACTATTATTATCATCGCTATGACTGTTATTATTATCCTTATTCTATTATTACTATCCCTATTACTCTTCTCTTTATCCTTATAACTATTATTATTATCCTTATAACTATTATTATTATCCTTATTACTATTATTATTAGCGCTATAACTATTATTATTATCCTTATTACTATTATTATCGCCACGACTGTTATTATTATCCTTATTCTACTATTACTATCCCTATTACTCTTGACTTTATCCTTATAACTATTATTATTATCCTTATTACTATTATTATTATGGCTATAACTATTATTATTATCGCTATGACTGTTATTATTATCCTTATTCTATTATTATTTCCCTTATTACTATTATTATTATCGCTATGACTGTTATTATTATCCTTATTCTACTATTACTATCCCTATTACTCTTGTCTCTATCCTTATAACTATTATTAATATGCTTATTACTATTATTATTATCGCTATAACTATTATTATTATCCTTACTACTATTATTATTATCGCTATGACTGTTATTATTATCCTTATTCTACTATTAATATCCCTATTACTCTTGTCTCTATCCTTATAACTATTATTAATATGCTTATTACTATTATTATTATCGCTGTAACTATTATTATTATCCTTATTACTATTATTATTATCGCTATGACTATTATTATTATCCTTACTACTATTATTATTATCGCTATGACTGTTATTATTATCCTTATTCTATTATTACTATCCCTATTACTCTTGTCTTTATCCTTATAACTACTATTATTATCGCTATAACTATTATTATTATCGCTATGACTGTTATTATTATCCTTATTGTACTATTACTATCCCTATTACTCCTGTCTTTATCCTTATAACTATTATTATTATCCTTATTACAATTATTATTATCGCTATAACTATTATTATTATCCTTATTACTATTTTTATTCGCACAATAACTATTATTATTATCCTTATTCTACTATTACTATCCCTATTCCTCTTGTCTCTGTCCTTATAACTATTATTATTATGCTTATTACTGTTATTATTATCGCTATAACTATTATTATTATCCTTACTACTATTATTATCATCGCTATGACTGTTATTATTATCCGTATTCTATTATTACTATCCCTATTACTCTTCTCTTTATCCTTATAACTATTATTATTATCCTTATAACTATTATTATTATCCTTATTACTATTATTATTAGCGCTATAACTATTATTATTATCCTTATTACTATTATTATCGCCACGACTGTTATTATTATCCTTATTCTACTATTACTATCCCTATTACTCTTGACTTTATCCTTATAACTATTATTATTATCCTTATTACTATTATTATTATGGCTATAACTATTATTATTATCGCTATGACTGTTATTATTATCCTTATTCTATTATTATTTCCCTTATTACTATTATTATTATCGCTATGACTGTTATTATTATCCTTACTACTATTATTATTATCGCTATGACTGTTATTATTATCCTTATTCTATTATTACTATCCCTATTACTCTTCTCTTTATCCTTATAACTATTATTATTATCCTTATAACTATTATTATTATCCTTATTACTATTATTATTAGCGCTATAACTATTATTATTATCCTTATTACTATTATTATCGCCACGACTGTTATTATTATCCTTATTCTACTATTACTATCCCTATTACTCTTGACTTTATCCTTATAACTATTATTATTATCCTTATTACTATTATTATTATGGCTATAACTATTATTATTATCGCTATGACTGTTATTATTATCCTTATTCTATTATTATTTCCCTTATTACTATTATTATTATCGCTATCACTATTATTATTATCCTTACTACTATTATTATTATCGCTATGACTGTTATTATTATCCTTATTCTACTATTACTATCCCTATTACTCTTGTCTTTATCCTTATAACTATTATTGAAATGCTTATTACTATTATTATTATCGCTATGACTGTTATTATTATACTTATTCTATTATTACTATCCCTATTACTCTTGTCTTTATCCTTATAACTATTATTATTATCCTTATTACTATTATTATTATCGCTATAACTATTATTATTATCGCTATGACTGTTATTATTATCCTTATTCTATTATTATTTCCCTTATTACTATTATTATAATCGCTATCACTATTATTATTATCCTTACTACTATTATTATTATCGCTACGACTGTTATTATTATCCTTATTCTACTATTACTATCCCTATTACTCTTGTCTCTATCCTTATAACTATTATTAATATGCTTATTACTATTATTATTATCGCTATAACTATTATTATTATCCTTACTACTATTATTATTATCGCTATGACTGTTATTATTATCCTTATTCTACTATTACTATCCCTATTACTCTTGTCTCTATCCTTATAACTATTATTAATATGCTTATTACTATTATTATTATCGCTATTACTATTATTATTATCCTTATTACTATTATTATTATCGCTATGACTGTTATTATTATACTTATTCAATTATTACTATCCCTATTACTCTTGTCTCTATCCTTATAACTATTATTATTATGCTTATTACTATTATTATTAGCACTATAACTATTATTATTATGCTTATTACTATTATTATTATCGCTATAACTATTATTATTATCCTTACTACTATTATTATCATCGCTATGACTGTTATTATTATCCTTATTGTATTATTACTATCCCTATCACTCTTCTCTTTATCCTTATAACTATTATTATTATCCTTATAACTATTATTATTATCCTTATTACTATTATTATTATCGCTATGACTGTTATTATTATACTTATTCTATTATTACTATCCCTATTACTCTTGTCTTTATCCTGATAATTATTATTATTTCCCATATTACAATTATTATTATCGCTATAACTGTTATTATTATCGCTATGACTGTTATTATTATCCTTATTCTATTATTATTTCACTTATTACTATTATTATATTCGCTATCACTATTATTATTATCCTTATTACTATTATTATCGCTATGACTGTTATTATTATCCTTATTCTACTATTACTATCCCTGTTACTCTTGTCTCTATCCTTATAACTATTATTAATATGCTTATTACTATTATTATTATCGCTATGACTGTTATTATTATCCTTATTGTACTATTACTATCCCTATTACTCTTGTCTTTATCCTTATTACAATTATTATTATCGCTATAACTATTATTATTATCCTTATTACTATTTTTATTCGCACAATAACTATTATTATTATCCTTATTCTACTATTACTATCCCTATTCCTCTTGTCTCTGTCCTTATAACTATTATTATTATGCTTATTACTGTTATTATTATCGCTATAACTAATATTATTATCCTTACTACTATTATTATCATCGCTATGACTGTTATTATTATCCTTATTCTATTATTACTATCCCTATTACTCTTCTCTTTATCCTTATAACTATTATTATTATCCTTATAACTATTATTATTATCCTTATTACTATTATTATTAGCGCTATAACTATTATTATTATCCTTATTACTATTATTATCGCCACGACTGTTATTATTATCCTTATTCTACTATTACTATCCCTATTACTCTTGACTTTATCCTTATAACTATTATTATTATCCTTATTACTATTATTATTATGGCTATAACTATTATTATTATCGCTATGACTGTTATTATTATCCTTATTCTATTATTATTTCCCTTATTACTATTATTATTATCGCTATCACTATTATTATTATCCTTACTACTATTATTATTATCGCTATGACTGTTATTATTATCCTTATTCTACTATTACTATCCCTATTACTCTTGTCTTTATCCTTATAACTATTATTGAAATGCTTATTACTATTATTATTATCGCTATGACTGTTATTATTATACTTATTCTATTATTACTATCCCTATTACTCTTGTCTTTATCCTTATAACTATTATTATTATCCTTATTACTATTATTATTATCGCTATAACTATTATTATTATCGCTATGACTGTTATTATTATCCTTATTCTATTATTATTTCCCTTATTACTATTATTATTATCGCTATCACTATTATTATTATCCTTACTACTATTATTATTATCGCTATGACTGTTATTATTATCCTTATTCTACTATTACTATCCCTATTACTCTTGTCTCTATCCTTATAACTATTATTAATATGCTTATTACTATTATTATTATCGCTATAACTATTATTATTATCCTTACTACTATTATTATTATCGCTATGACTGTTATTATTATCCTTATTCTACTATTACTATCCCTATTACTCTTGTCTCTATCCTTATAACTATTATTAATATGCTTATTACTATTATTATTATCGCTATTACTATTATTATTATCCTTATTACTATTATTATTATCGCTATGACTGTTATTATTATACTTATTCAATTATTACTATCCCTATTACTCTTGTCTCTATCCTTATAACTATTATTATTATGCTTATTACTATTATTATTAGCACTATAACTATTATTATTATGCTTATTACTATTATTATTATCGCTATAACTATTATTATTATCCTTACTACTATTATTATCATCGCTATGACTGTTATTATTATCCTTATTCTATTATTACTATCCCTATCACTCTTCTCTTTATCCTTATAACTATTATTATTATCCTTATAACTATTATTATTATCCTTATTACTATTATTATTATCGCTATGACTGTTATTATTATACTTATTCTATTATTACTATCCCTATTACTCTTGTCTTTATCCTGATAATTATTATTATTTCCCATATTACAATTATTATTATCGCTATAACTGTTATTATTATCGCTATGACTGTTATTATTATCCTTATTCTATTATTATTTCACTTATTACTATTATTATTATCGCTATCACTATTATTATTATCCTTATTACTATTATTATCGCTATGACTGTTATTATTATTCTTATTCTACTATTACTATCCCTATTACTCTTGTCTCTATCCTTATAACTATTATTAATATGCTTATTACTATTATTATTATCGCTATAACTATTATTATTATCCTTACTACTATTATTATTATCGCTATGACTGTTATTATTATCCTTATTCTATTATTACTATCCCTATTACTCTTGTCTTTATCCTTATAACTACTATTATTATCGCTATAACTATTATTATTATCGCTATGACTGTTATTATTATCCTTATTGTACTATTACTATCCCTATTACTCTTGTCTTTATCCTTATAACTATTATTATTATCCTTATTACAATTATTATTATCGCTATAACTATTATTATTATCCTTATTACTATTTTTATTCGCACAATAACTATTATTATTATCCTTATTCTACTATTACTATCCCTATTCCTCTTGTCTCTGTCCTTATAACTATTATTATTATGCTTATTACTGTTATTATTATCGCTATAACTATTATTATTATCCTTACTACTATTATTATCATCGCTATGACTGTTATTATTATCCTTATTCTATTATTACTATCCCTATTACTCTTCTCTTTATCCTTATAACTATTATTATTATCCTTATAACTATTATTATTATCCTTCTTACTATTATTATTAGCGCTATAACTATTATTATTATCCTTATTACTATTATTATCGCCACGACTGTTATTATTATCCTTATTCTACTATTGCTATCCCTATTACTCTTGACTCTATTCTTATAACTATTATTATCATCCTTATTACTATTATTACTAGCACTATAACTATTATTATTAACCTTATTGCTATTATTACTAGCACTATAACTATTATTATTATCCTTATTACTATTATTATTATCGCTATGACTGTTATTATTATACTTATTCTATTATTACTATCCCTATTACTCTTGTCTTTATCCTTATAACTATTATTATTATCCTTATTACTATTATTATTATGGCTATAACTATTATTATTATCGCTATGACTGTTATTATTATCCTTATTCTATTATTACTATCCCTATTACTCTTGACTCTATTCTTATAACTATTATTATTATCCTTATTACTATTATTATCGCTATGACTATTATTATTATCCTTACTACTATTATTATCGTCGCTATGACTGTTATTATTATCCTTATTCTATTATTACTATCCCTATTACTCTTGTCTTTATCCTGATAATTATTATTATTTCCCATATTACAATTATTATTATCGCTATAACTGTTATTATTATCGCTATGACTGTTATTATTATCCTTATTCTATTATTATTTCACTTATTACTATTATTATATTCGCTATCACTATTATTATTATCCTTATTACTATTATTATCGCTATGACTGTTATTATTATCCTTATTCTACTATTACTATCCCTATTACTCTTGTCTCTATCCTTATAACTATTATTAATATGCTTATTACTATTATTATTATCGCTATGACTGTTATTATTATCCTTATTGTACTATTACTATCCCTATTACTCTTGTCTTTATCCTTATTACAATTATTATTATCGCTATAACTATTATTATTATCCTTATTACTATTTTTATTCGCACAATAACTATTATTATTATCCTTATTCTACTATTACTATCCCTATTCCTCTTGTCTCTGTCCTTATAACTATTATTATTATGCTTATTACTGTTATTATTATCGCTATAACTATTATTATTATCCTTACTACTATTATTATCATCGCTATGACTGTTATTATTATCCTTATTCTATTATTACTATCCCTATTACTCTTCTCTTTATCCTTATAACTATTATTATTATCCTTATAACTATTATTATTATCCTTATTACTATTATTATTAGCGCTATAACTATTATTATTATCCTTATTACTATTATTATCGCCACGACTGTTATTATTATCCTTATTCTACTATTACTATCCCTATTACTCTTGACTTTATCCTTATAACTATTATTATTATCCTTATTACTATTATTATTATGGCTATAACTATTATTATTATCGCTATGACTGTTATTATTATCCTTATTCTATTATTATTTCCCTTATTACTATTATTATTATCGCTATCACTATTATTATTATCCTTACTACTATTATTATTATCGCTATGACTGTTATTATTATCCTTATTCTACTATTACTATCCCTATTACTCTTGTCTTTATCCTTATAACTATTATTGAAATGCTTATTACTATTATTATTATCGCTATGACTGTTATTATTATACTTATTCTATTATTACTATCCCTATTACTCTTGTCTTTATCCTTATAACTATTATTATTATCCTTATTACTATTATTATTATCGCTATAACTATTATTATTATCGCTATGACTGTTATTATTATCCTTATTCTATTATTATTTCCCTTATTACTATTATTATTATCGCTATCACTATTATTATTATCCTTACTACTATTATTATTATCGCTATGACTGTTATTATTATCCTTATTCTACTATTACTATCCCTATTACTCTTGTCTCTATCCTTATAACTATTATTAATATGCTTATTACTATTATTATTATCGCTATAACTATTATTATTATCCTTACTACTATTATTATTATCGCTATGACTGTTATTATTATCCTTATTCTACTATTACTATCCTTATTACTCTTGTCTCTATCCTTATAACTATTATTAATATGCTTATTACTATTATTATTATCGCTATTACTATTATTATTATCCTTATTACTATTATTATTATCGCTATGACTGTTATTATTATACTTATTCAATTATTACTATCCCTATTACTCTTGTCTCTATCCTTATAACTATTATTATTATGCTTATTACTATTATTATTAGCACTATAACTATTATTATTATGCTTATAACTATTATTATTATCGCTATAACTATTATTATTATCCTTACTACTATTATTATCATCGCTATGACTGTTATTATTATCCTTATTCTATTATTACTATCCCTATCACTCTTCTCTTTATCCTTATAACTATTATTATTATCCTTATTACAATTATTATTATCGCTATAACTATTATTATTATCCTTATTACTATTTTTATTCGCACAATAACTATTATTATTATCCTTATTCTACTATTACTATCCCTATTCCTCTTGTCTCTGTCCTTATAACTATTATTATTATGCTTATTACTGTTATTATTATCGCTATAACTATTATTATTATCCTTACTACTATTATTATCATCGCTATGACTGTTATTATTATCCTTATTCTATTATTACTATCCCTATTACTCTTCTCTTTATCCTTATAACTATTATTATTATCCTTATAACTATTATTATTATCCTTATAACTATTATTATTATCCTTCTTACTATTATTATTAGCGCTATAACTATTATTATTATCCTTATTACTATTATTATCGCCACGACTGTTATTATTATCCTTATTCTACTATTACTATCCCTATTACTCTTGACTCTATTCTTATAACTATTATTATCATCCTTATTACTATTATTACTAGCACTATAACTATTATTATTAACCTTATTGCTATTATTACTAGCACTATAACTATTATTATTATCCTTATTACTATTATTATTATCGCTATGACTGTTATTATTATACTTATTCTATTATTACTATCCCTATTACTCTTGTCTTTATCCTTATAACTATTATTATTATCCTTATTACTATTATTATTATGGCTATAACTATTATTATTATCGCTATGACTGTTATTATTATCCTTATTCTATTATTACTATCCCTATTACTCTTGACTCTATTCTTATAACTATTATTATTATCCTTATTACTATTATTATCGCTATGACTATTATTATTATCCTTACTACTATTATTATCGTCGCTATGACTGTTATTATTATCCTTATTCTATTATTACTATCCCTATTACTCTTCTCTTTATCCTTATAACTATTATTATTATCCTTATAACTATTATTATTATCCTTATAACTATTATTATTATCCTTATAACTATTATTATTATCCTTATTACTATTATTATTATCGCTATGACTGTTATTATTATACTTATTCTATTATTACTATCAATATTACTCTTGTCTTTATCCTGATAATTATTATTATTTCCCATATTACAATTATTATTATCGCTATAACTGTTATTATTATCGCTATGACTGTTATTATTATCCTTATTCTATTATTATTTCACTTATGACTATTATTATTATCGCTATCACTATTATTATTATCCTTATTACTATTATTATCGCTATGACTGTTATTATTATCCTTATTCTACTATTACTATCCCTATTACTCTTGTCTCTATCCTTATAACTATTATTAATATGCTTATTACTATTATTATTATCGCTATAACTATTATTATTATCCTTACTACTATTATTATTATCGCTATGACTGTTATTATTATCCTTATTCTACTATTACTATCCCTATTACTCTTGTCTCTATCCTTATAACTATTATTAATATGCTTATTACTATTATTATTATCGCTATAACTATTATTATTATCCTTACTACTATTATTATTATCGCTATGACTGTTATTATTATCCTTATTCTACTATTACTATCCCTATTACACTTGTCTCTATCCTTGTAACTTTTATTATTATGCTTATTACTATTATTATTATCGCTATAACTATTATTATTATCCTTACTACGATTATTATTATCGCTATGACTGTTATTATTATCGTTATTCTATTATTACTATCCCTATTACTCTTGTCTTTATCCTTATAACTATTATTATTATCCTTATTACTATTATTATTATCGCTATAACTATTATTATTATCGCTATGACTGTTATTATTATCCTTATTGTACTACTACTATCCCTATTACTCTTGTCTTTATCCTTATAACTATTATTATTATCCTTATTACAATTATTATTATCGCTATAACTATTATTATTATCCTTATTACTATTTTTATTCGCACTATAACTATTATTATTATCCTTATTCTACTATTACTATCCCTATCCCTCTTGTCTCTGTCCTTATAACTATTATTATTATCCTTATTACTGTTATTATTATCGCTATAACTATTATTACTATCCTTACTACTATTATTATCATCGCTATGACTGTTATTATTATCCTTATTCTATTATTACTATCCCTATTTCTCTTCTCTTTATCCTTATAACTATTATTATTATCCTTATAACTATTATTATTATCCTTATTACTATTATTATTATCGCTATGACTGTTATTATTATACTTATTCTATTATTACTATCCCTATTACTCTTGTCTTTATCCTGATTATTATTATTATTTCCCATATTACAATTATTATTATCGCTATAACTGTTATTATTATCCTTATTACTAGTATTATTAGCACTATAACTATTATGTTTATCCTTATTACTATTTTTATTCGCACTATAACTATTATGTTTATCCTTATTACTATTATTATTAGCGCTATAACTATTATTATTATTATTATTACTATTATTATCGCCACGACTGTGATTATTATCTTTATTCTACTATTACTATCCCTATTACTCTTGACTCTATTCTTATAACTATTATTATTTCCCTTATTACTATTATTATTATCATTATAACTGTTATGATTATCCTTATTACTAGTATTATTATCTCTATAACTATTATTGTTATCCTCATTACTATTATTATTATCGCTATGACTGTTATTATTATCCTTATTCTATTATTACTATCCCTATTACTCTTGTCTTTATCCTGATAATTATTATTATTTCCCTTATTACAATTATTATTATCGCTATAACTGTTATTATTATCCTTATTACTAGTATTATTAGCGCTATAATTATTATGTTTATCCTTATTACTATTATTATTCGCACTATAACTATTATTACTATCCTTATTACTATTATTATAATCGCTATTACTGTTATTATTATACTTATTCTATTATTACTATCCCTATTACTCTTGTCTTTATCCTTATAACTATTATTGTTATGCTTATTACTATTATTATTAGCACTAAAACTATTATTATTAGCACTAAAACTATTATTATTATCCTTATTACTATTATTATTATCGCTATGACTGTTATTATCATACATATTCTATTATTACTATCCCTATAACTCTTGCCTCTATCCTTATAACTATTATTATTATGCTTATTACTATTATTATTACCACTATCACTATTATTATTATCCTTATTACTATTATTATTATCGCTATGACTGTTATTATTATACTTATTCTATTATTACTATCCCTATTAGTCTTGTCTTTATCCTTATAACTATGATTATCGCTATAACTATTATTATTATCGCTATGACTGTTATTATTATCCTTATTGTATTATTTTTATCCCTATTACTCTTGTCTTTATCCTTACAACTATTATTATTATGCTTATTACTATTATTATTATCACTATAACTGTTATTATTATCCTTACTACTATTATTATTATCGCTATGACTGTTATTATTATCCTTATTCTATTATTATTATCCTTATTACTATTATTATTATCGCTATGACTGTTATTATTATACTTATTCTATTATTACTAACCCTATTACTCTTGTCTTTATCCTTATAACTATTATTATTTCCCTTATTACTATTATTATTATCGCTATGACTGTTATTATTATCCTCATTCTATTATTACTTTCCCTACTACTCTTCACTTTATCCTTATAACTATTATCATTGTCCTTATTACTATTATTATTCGCACTATAACTATTATTATTATCCTTATTACTATTATTATTATCGCTATAACTATTATTATTATCCTTATGACTATTATTACTATTGCTATAACTGTTATTATTATCGCTATGACTGTTATTATTATCCTTATTCTATTATTATTTCACTTATTACTATTATTATTATCGCTATCACTATTATTATTATCCTTATTACTATTATTATCGCTATGACTGTTATTATTATCCTTATTCTACTATTACTATCCCTATTACTCTTGTCTCTATCCTTATAACTATTATTAATATGCTTATTACTATTATTATTATCGCTATAACTATTATTATTATCCTTACTACTATTATTATTATCGCTATGACTGTTATTATTATCCTTATTCTATTATTACTATCCCTATTACTCTTGTCTTTATCCTTATAACTACTATTATTATCGCTATAACTATTATTATTATCGCTATGACTGTTACTATTATCCTTATTGTACTATTACTATCCCTACTACTCTTGTCTTTATCCTTATAACTATTATTATTATCCTTATTACAATTATTATTATCGCTATAACTATTATTATTATCCTTATTACTATTTTTATTCGCACAATAACTATTATTATTATCCTTATTCTACTATTACTATCCCTATTCCTCTTGTCTCTGTCCTTATAACTATTATTATTATGCTTATTACTGTTATTATTATCGCTATAACTATTATTATTATCCTTACTACTATTATTATCATCGCTATGACTGTTATTATTATCCTTATTCTATTATTACTATCCCTATTACTCTTCTCTTTATCCTTATAACTATTATTATTATCCTTATTACTATTATTATCGCCACGACTGTTATTATTATCCTTATTCTACTATTACTATCCCTATTACTCTTGACTCTATTCTTATAACTATTATTATCATCCTTATTACTATTATTACTAGCACTATAACTATTATTATTAACCTTATTGCTATTATTACTAGCACTATAACTATTATTATTATCCTTATTACTATTATTATTATCGCTATGACTGTTATTATTATACTTATTCTATTATTACTATCCCTATTACTCTTGTCTTTATCCTTATAACTATTATTATTATGGCTATAACTATTATTATTATCGCTATGACTGTTATTATTATCCTTATTCTATTATTACTATCCCTATTACTCTTGACTCTATTCTTATAACTATTATTATTATCCTTATTACTATTATTATCGCTATGACTATTATTATTATCCTTACTACTATTATTATCGTCGCTATGACTGTTATTATTATCCTTATTCTATTATTACTATCCCTATTACTCTTCTCTTTATCCTTATAACTATTATTATTATCCTTATAACTATTATTATTATCCTTATAACTATTATTATTATCCTTATTACTATTATTATTATCGCTATGACTGTTATTATTATACTTATTCTATTATTACTATCAATATTACTCTTGTCTTTATCCTGATAATTATTATTATTTCCCATATTACAATTATTATTATCGCTATAACTGTTATTATTATCGCTATGACTGTTATTATTATCCTTATTCTATTATTATTTCACTTATTACTATTATTATTATCGCTATCACTATTATTATTATCCTTATTACTATTATTATCGCTATGACTGTTATTATTATCCTTATTCTACTATTACTATCCCTATTACTCTTGTCTCTATCCTTATAACTATTATTAATATGCTTATTACTATTATTATTATCGCTATAACTATTATTATTATCCTTACTACTATTATTATTATCGCTATGACTGTTATTATTATCCTTATTCTACTATTACTATCCCTATTACACTTGTCTCTATCCTTGTAACTTTTATTATTATGCTTATTACTATTATTATTATCGCTATAACTATTATTATTATCCTTACTACGATTATTATTGTCGCTATGACTGTTATTATTATCGTTATTCTATTATTACTATCCCTATTACTCTTGTCTTTATCCTTATAACTATTATTATTATCCTTATTACTATTATTATTATCGCTATAACTATTATTATTATCGCTATGACTGTTATTATTATCCTTATTGTACTACTACTATCCCTATTACTCTTGTCTTTATCCTTATAACTATTATTATTATCCTTATTACAATTATTATTATCGCTATAACTATTATTATTATCCTTATTACTATTTTTATTCGCACTATAACTATTATGTTTATCCTTATTACTATTATTATTAGCGCTATAACTATTATTATTATTATTATTACTATTATTATCGCCACGACTGTGATTATTATCTTTATTCTACTATTACTATCCCTATTACTCTTGACTCTATTCTTATAACTATTATTATTTCCCTTATTACTATTATTATTATCATTATAACTGTTATGATTATCCTTATTACTAGTATTATTATCTCTATAACTATTATTGTTATCCTCATTACTATTATTATTATCGCTATGACTGTTATTATTATCCTTATTCTATTATTACTATCCCTATTACTCTTGTCTTTATCCTGATAATTATTATTATTTCCCTTATTACAATTATTATTATCGCTATAACTGTTATTATTATCCTTATTACTAGTATTATTAGCACTATAATTATTATGTTTATCCTTATTACTATTATTATTCGCACTATAACTATTATTACTATCCTTATTACTATTATTATAATCGCTATTACTGTTATTATTATACTTATTCTATTATTACTATCCCTATTACTCTTGTCTTTATCCTTATAACTATTATTGTTATGCTTATTACTATTATTATTAGCACTAAAACTATTATTATTAGCACTAAAACTATTATTATTATCCTTATTACTATTATTATTATCGCTATGACTGTTATTATCATACATATTCTATTATTACTATCCCTATAACTCTTGCCTCTATCCTTATAACTATTATTATTATGCTTATTACTATTATTATTACCACTATCACTATTATTATTATCCTTATTACTATTATTATTATCGCTATGACTGTTATTATTATACTTATTCTATTATTACTATCCCTATTAGTCTTGTCTTTATCCTTATAACTATGATTATCGCTATAACTATTATTATTATCGCTATGACTGTTATTATTATCCTTATTGTATTATTTTTATCCCTATTACTCTTGTCTTTATCCTTACAACTATTATTATTATGCTTATTACTATTATTATTATCACTATAACTGTTATTATTATCCTTACTACTATTATTATTATCGCTATGACTGTTATTATTATCCTTATTCTATTATTATTATCCTTATTACTATTATTATTATCGCTATGACTGTTATTATTATACTTATTCTATTATTACTAACCCTATTACTCTTGTCTTTATCCTTATAACTATTATTATTTCCCTTATTACTATTATTATTATCGCTATGACTGTTATTATTATCCTCATTCTATTATTACTTTCCCTACTACTCTTCACTTTATCCTTATAACTATTATCATTGTCCTTATTACTATTATTATTCGCACTATAACTATTATTATTATCCTTATTACTATTATTATTATCGCTATAACTATTATTATTATCCTTATGACTATTATTATTATTGCTATAACTGTTATTATTATCCTTATTACTATTATTATTAGCACTATAGCTATTATTATTATCCTTATTACTATTATTATTATCGCTATGACTGTTATTATTATCCTTATTGTATTATTAATATCCCTATTACTCTTGTCTTCATCCTTACAACTATTATTATTATGCTTATTACTATTATTATTATCGCTATAACTGTTATTATTATCCTTACTACTATTATTATTATCGCTATGACTGTTATTATTATCCTTATTCTATTATTACTATCCCTATTACTCTTGCCTCTATCCTTATAACTTTTATTATTATGCATATTACTATTATTATTATCGCTATAACTATTATTATTATCCTTACTACTATTATTATTATGCTTATTACTATTATTATTATCGCTATAACTGTTATTATTATCCTTACTACTATTATTATTATCGCTATGACTGTTATTATTATCCTTATTCTATTATTACTATCCCTATTACTCTTCTGTTTATCCTTATAACTATTATTATTATCCTTATAACTATTATTATTATCCTTATTACTATTATTATTATCGCTATGACTGTTATTATTATAGTTATTCTATTATTACTATCCCTATTACTCTTGTCTTTATCCTGATAATTATTATTATTTCCCTTATTACAATTATTATTATCGCTATAACTATTATTATTATCCTTATTACTATTATTATTCGCACTATAACTATTATTATTATCCTTATTCTACTATTACTATCCCTATTCCTCTTGTCTCTGTCCTTATAACTATTATTATTATGCTTATTACTATTATTGTTATCGCTATATCTATTATTATTATCCTTACTACTATTATTATCATCGCTATGACTGTTATTATTATCCTTATGCTATTATTACTATCCCTATTACTCTTCTCTTTATCCTTATAACTATTATTATTATCCTTATAACTATTATTATTATCCTTATAACTATTATTATTATCCTTATAACTATTATTATTATCCTTGTTACTATTATTATTATCGCTATGACTGTTATTATTATACTTATTCTATTATTACTATCCCTATTACTCTTGTCTTTATCCTTATAACTATTATTGTTATGCTTATTACTATTATTATTAGCACTAAAACTATTATTATTATCCTTACTACTATTATTATTATCGCTATGACTGTTATTATTATCCTTATTCTACTATTACTATCCCTATTACTCTTGTCTCTATCCTTATAACTATTATTAATATGCTTATTACTATTATTATTATCGCTATAACTGTTATTATTATCCTTATTACTAGTATTATTAGCACCATAACTATTATGTTTATCCTTATTACTATTTTTATTCGCACTATAACTATTATGTTTATCCTTATTACTATTATTATTAGCGCTATAACTATTATTATTATTATTATTACTATTATTATCGCCACGACTGTTATTATTATCTTTATTCTACTATTACTATCCCTATTACTCTTGACTCTATTCTTATAACTATTATTATTATCCTTATTACTATTATTACTAGCACTATAACTATTATTATTATCCTTATTACTATTATTACTAGCACTATAACTATTATTATTATCCTTATTACTATTATTATTATCGCTATGACTGTTACTATTATACTTATTCTATTATTACTATTCCTATTACTCTTGTCTTTATCCTTATAACTATTATTATTATCCTTATTACTATTATTATTATCGCTATAACTATTATTATTATCGCTATGACTGTTATTATTATCCTTATTCTATTATTATTTCCCTTATTACTATTATTATTATCGCTATCACTATTATTACTATCCTTACTACTATTATTATTATCGCTATGACTGTTATTATTGTCGTTATTCTATTATTACTATCCCTATTACTCTTGTCTTTATCCTTATAACTATTATTATTTCCCTTATTACTATTATTATTATCATTATAACTGTTATGATTATCCCTATTACTAGTATTATTATCTCTATAACTATTATTGTTATCCTCATTACTATTATTATTATCGCTATGACTGTTATTATTATCCTTATTCTATTATTACTATCCCTATTACTCTTGTCTCTATCCTTATAACTATTATTAATATGCTTATTACTATTATTATTATTGCTATAACTGTTATTATTATCCTTATTACTAGTATTATTAGCACCATAACTATTATGTTTATCCTTATTACTATTATTATTCGCACTATAACTATTATGTTTATCCTTATTACTATTATTATTAGCGCTATAACTATTATTATTATTATTATTACTATTATTATCGCCACGACTGTTATTATTATCTTTATTCTACTATTACTATCCCTATTACTCTTGACTCTATTCTTATAACTATTATTATTATCCTTATTACTATTATTACTAGCACTATAACTATTATTATTATCCTTATTACTATTATTATTATCGCTATGACTGTTACTATTATACTTATTCTATTATTACTATTCCTATTACTCTTGTCTTTAACCTTATAACTATTATTATTATCCTTATTACTATTATTATTATCGCTATAACTATTATTATTATCGCTATGACTGTTATTATTATCCTTATTCTATTATTATTTCCCTTATTACTATTATTATTATCGCTATCACTATTATTACTATCCTTACTACTATTATTATTATCGCTATGACTGTTATTATTATCCTTATTCTACTATTACTATCCCTATTACTCTTGTCTCTATCCTTATAACTATTATTAATATGCTTATTACTATTATTATTATCGCTATAACTATTATTATTATCCTTACTACTATTATTATTATCGCTATGACTGTTATTATTATCCTTATTCTACTATTACTATCCCTATTACTCTTGTCTCTATCCTTGTAACTTTTATTATTATGCTTATTACTATTATTATTATCGCTATAACTATTATTATTATCCTTACTACGATTATTATTATCGCTATGACTGTTATTATTGTCGTTATTCTATTATTACTATCCCTATTACTCTTGTCTTTATCCTTATAACTATTATTATTATCCTTATTACTATTATTATTATCGCTATAACTATTATTATTATCGCTATGACTGTTATTATTATCCTTATTCTATTATTATTTCCCTTATTACTATTATTATTATCGCTATAACTATTATTACTATCCTTACTACTATTATTATTATCGCTATGACTGTTATTATTATCCTTATTCTACTATTACTATCCCTATTACTCTTGTCTCTATCCTTATAACTATTATTAATATGCTTATTACTATTATTATTATCGCTATAACTATTATTATTATCCTTACTACTATTATTATTATCGCTATGACTGTTATTATTATCCTTATTCTACTATTACTATCCCTATTACTCTTGTCTCTATCCTTGTAACTTTTATTATTATGCTTATTACTATTATTATTATCGCTATAACTATTATTATTATCCTTACTACTATTATTATCATCGCTATGACTGTTATTATTATAGTTATTCTATTATTACTATCCCTATTACTCTTGTCTTTATCCTTATAACTATTATTATTATCCTTATTACTATTATTATTATCGCTATAACTATTATTATTATCGCTATGACTGTTATTATTATCCTTATTCTATTATTATTTCCCTTATTACTATTATTATTATCGCTATAACTATTATTACTATCCTTACTACTATTATTATTATCGCTATGACTGTTATTATTATCCTTATTCTACTATTACTATCCCTATTACTCTTGTCTCTATCCTTATAACTATTATTAATATGCTTATTACTATTATTATTATCGCTATAACTATTATTATTATCCTTACTACTATTATTATAATCGCTATTACTGTTATTATTATACTTATTCTATTATTACTATCCCTATTACTCTTGTCTTTATCCTTATAACTATTATTGTTATGCTTATTACTATTATTATTAGCACTAAAACTATTATTATTAGCACTAAAACTATTATTATTATCCTTATTACTATTATTATTATCGCTATGACTGTTATTATCATACATATTCTATTATTACTATCCCTATAACTCTTGCCTCTATCCTTATAACTATTATTATTATGCTTATTACTATTATTATTACCACTATCACTATTATTATTATCCTTATTACTATTATTATTATCGCTATGACTGTTATTATTATACTTATTCTATTATTACTATCCCTATTAGTCTTGTCTTTATCCTTATAACTATGATTATCGCTATAACTATTATTATTATCGCTATGACTGTTATTATTATCCTTATTGTATTATTTTTATCCCTATTACTCTTGTCTTTATCCTTACAACTATTATTATTATGCTTATTACTATTATTATTATCACTATAACTGTTATTATTATCCTTACTACTATTATTATTATCGCTATGACTGTTATTATTATCCTTATTCTATTATTATTATCCTTATTACTATTATTATTATCGCTATGACTGTTATTATTATACTTATTCTATTATTACTAACCCTATTACTCTTGTCTTTATCCTTATAACTATTATTATTTCCCTTATTACTATTATTATTATCGCTATGACTGTTATTATTATCCTCATTCTATTATTACTTTCCCTACTACTCTTCACTTTATCCTTATAACTATTATCATTGTCCTTATTACTATTATTATTCGCACTATAACTATTATTATTATCCTTATTACTATTATTATTATCGCTATAACTATTATTATTATCCTTATGACTATTATTATTATTGCTATAACTGTTATTATTATCGCTATGACTGTTATTATTATCCTTATTCTATTATTATTTCACTTATTACTATTATTATTATCGCTATCACTATTATTATTATCCTTATTACTATTATTATCGCTATGACTGTTATTATTATCCTTATTCTACTATTACTATCCCTATTACTCTTGTCTCTATCCTTATAACTATTATTAATATGCTTATTACTATTATTATTATCGCTATAACTATTATTATTATCCTTACTACTATTATTATTATCGCTATGACTGTTATTATTATCCTTATTCTATTATTACTATCCCTATTACTCTTGTCTTTATCCTTATAACTACTATTATTATCGCTATAACTATTATTATTATCGCTATGACTGTTACTATTATCCTTATTGTACTATTACTATCCCTACTACTCTTGTCTTTATCCTTATAACTATTATTATTATCCTTATTACAATTATTATTATCGCTATAACTATTATTATTATCCTTATTACTATTTTTATTCGCACAATAACTATTATTATTATCCTTATTCTACTATTACTATCCCTATTCCTCTTGTCTCTGTCCTTATAACTATTATTATTATGCTTATTACTGTTATTATTATCGCTATAACTATTATTATTATCCTTACTACTATTATTATCATCGCTATGACTGTTATTATTATCCTTATTCTATTATTACTATCCCTATTACTCTTCTCTTTATCCTTATAACTATTATTATTATCCTTATTACTATTATTATCGCCACGACTGTTATTATTATCCTTATTCTACTATTACTATCCCTATTACTCTTGACTCTATTCTTATAACTATTATTATCATCCTTATTACTATTATTACTAGCACTATAACTATTATTATTAACCTTATTGCTATTATTACTAGCACTATAACTATTATTATTATCCTTATTACTATTATTATTATCGCTATGACTGTTATTATTATACTTATTCTATTATTACTATCCCTATTACTCTTGTCTTTATCCTTATAACTATTATTATTATGGCTATAACTATTATTATTATCGCTATGACTGTTATTATTATCCTTATTCTATTATTACTATCCCTATTACTCTTGACTCTATTCTTATAACTATTATTATTATCCTTATTACTATTATTATCGCTATGACTATTATTATTATCCTTACTACTATTATTATCGTCGCTATGACTGTTATTATTATCCTTATTCTATTATTACTATCCCTATTACTCTTCTCTTTATCCTTATAACTATTATTATTATCCTTATAACTATTATTATTATCCTTATAACTATTATTATTATCCTTATTACTATTATTATTATCGCTATGACTGTTATTATTATACTTATTCTATTATTACTATCAATATTACTCTTGTCTTTATCCTGATAATTATTATTATTTCCCATATTACAATTATTATTATCGCTATAACTGTTATTATTATCGCTATGACTGTTATTATTATCCTTATTCTATTATTATTTCACTTATTACTATTATTATTATCGCTATCACTATTATTATTATCCTTATTACTATTATTATCGCTATGACTGTTATTATTATCCTTATTCTACTATTACTATCCCTATTACTCTTGTCTCTATCCTTATAACTATTATTAATATGCTTATTACTATTATTATTATCGCTATAACTATTATTATTATCCTTACTACTATTATTATTATCGCTATGACTGTTATTATTATCCTTATTCTACTATTACTATCCCTATTACACTTGTCTCTATCCTTGTAACTTTTATTATTATGCTTATTACTATTATTATTATCGCTATAACTATTATTATTATCCTTACTACGATTATTATTGTCGCTATGACTGTTATTATTATCGTTATTCTATTATTACTATCCCTATTACTCTTGTCTTTGTCCTTATAACTATTATTATTATCCTTATTACTATTATTATTATCGCTATAACTATTATTATTATCGCTATGACTGTTATTATTATCCTTATTGTACTACTACTATCCCTATTACTCTTGTCTTTATCCTTATAACTATTATTATTATCCTTATTACAATTATTATTATCGCTATAACTATTATTATTATCCTTATTACTATTTTTATTCGCACTATAACTATTATGTTTATCCTTATTACTATTATTATTAGCGCTATAACTATTATTATTATTATTATTACTATTATTATCGCCACGACTGTGATTATTATCTTTATTCTACTATTACTATCCCTATTACTCTTGACTCTATTCTTATAACTATTATTATTTCCCTTATTACTATTATTATTATCATTATAACTGTTATGATTATCCTTATTACTAGTATTATTATCTCTATAACTATTATTGTTATCCTCATTACTATTATTATTATCGCTATGACTGTTATTATTATCCTTATTCTATTATTACTATCCCTATTACTCTTGTCTTTATCCTGATAATTATTATTATTTCCCTTATTACAATTATTATTATCGCTATAACTGTTATTATTATCCTTATTACTAGTATTATTAGCACTATAATTATTATGTTTATCCTTATTACTATTATTATTCGCACTATAACTATTATTACTATCCTTATTACTATTATTATAATCGCTATTACTGTTATTATTATACTTATTCTATTATTACTATCCCTATTACTCTTGTCTTTATCCTTATAACTATTATTGTTATGCTTATTACTATTATTATTAGCACTAAAACTATTATTATTAGCACTAAAACTATTATTATTATCCTTATTACTATTATTATTATCGCTATGACTGTTATTATCATACATATTCTATTATTACTATCCCTATAACTCTTGCCTCTATCCTTATAACTATTATTATTATGCTTATTACTATTATTATTACCACTATCACTATTATTATTATCCTTATTACTATTATTATTATCGCTATGACTGTTATTATTATACTTATTCTATTATTACTATCCCTATTAGTCTTGTCTTTATCCTTATAACTATGATTATCGCTATAACTATTATTATTATCGCTATGACTGTTATTATTATCCTTATTGTATTATTTTTATCCCTATTACTCTTGTCTTTATCCTTACAACTATTATTATTATGCTTATTACTATTATTATTATCACTATAACTGTTATTATTATCCTTACTACTATTATTATTATCGCTATGACTGTTATTATTATCCTTATTCTATTATTATTATCCTTATTACTATTATTATTATCGCTATGACTGTTATTATTATACTTATTCTATTATTACTAACCCTATTACTCTTGTCTTTATCCTTATAACTATTATTATTTCCCTTATTACTATTATTATTATCGCTATGACTGTTATTATTATCCTCATTCTATTATTACTTTCCCTACTACTCTTCACTTTATCCTTATAACTATTATCATTGTCCTTATTACTATTATTATTCGCACTATAACTATTATTATTATCCTTATTACTATTATTATTATCGCTATAACTATTATTATTATCCTTATGACTATTATTATTATTGCTATAACTGTTATTATTATCCTTATTACTATTATTATTAGCACTATAGCTATTATTATTATCCTTATTACTATTATTATTATCGCTATGACTGTTATTATTATCCTTATTGTATTATTAATATCCCTATTACTCTTGTCTTCATCCTTACAACTATTATTATTATGCTTATTACTATTATTATTATCGCTATAACTGTTATTATTATCCTTACTACTATTATTATTATCGCTATGACTGTTATTATTATCCTTATTCTATTATTACTATCCCTATTACTCTTGCCTCTATCCTTATAACTTTTATTATTATGCATATTACTATTATTATTATCGCTATAACTATTAT
Source organism: Megachile ligniseca (assembly GCA_945859555.1). Lineage (NCBI taxonomy): Eukaryota > Metazoa > Arthropoda > Insecta > Hymenoptera > Megachilidae > Megachile > Megachile ligniseca. The sequence goes on along the minus strand of CAMAOC010000024.1, from coordinate 119,508 downwards.
TATTATCCTTACTACTATTATTATTATGCTTATTACTATTATTATTATCGCTATAACTGTTATTATTATCCTTACTACTATTATTATTATCGCTATGACTGTTATTATTATCCTTATTCTATTATTACTATCCCTATTACTCTTCTGTTTATCCTTATAACTATTATTATTATCCTTATAACTATTATTATTATCCTTATTACTATTATTATTATCGCTATGACTGTTATTATTATAGTTATTCTATTATTACTATCCCTATTACTCTTGTCTTTATCCTGATAATTATTATTATTTCCCTTATTACAATTATTATTATCGCTATAACTATTATTATTATCCTTATTACTATTATTATTCGCACTATAACTATTATTATTATCCTTATTCTACTATTACTATCCCTATTCCTCTTGTCTCTGTCCTTATAACTATTATTATTATGCTTATTACTATTATTGTTATCGCTATATCTATTATTATTATCCTTACTACTATTATTATCATCGCTATGACTGTTATTATTATCCTTATGCTATTATTACTATCCCTATTACTCTTCTCTTTATCCTTATAACTATTATTATTATCCTTATAACTATTATTATTATCCTTATAACTATTATTATTATCCTTGTTACTATTATTATTATCGCTATGACTGTTATTATTATACTTATTCTATTATTACTATCCCTATTACTCTTGTCTTTATCCTTATAACTATTATTGTTATGCTTATTACTATTATTATTAGCACTAAAACTATTATTATTATCCTTACTACTATTATTATTATCGCTATGACTGTTATTATTATCCTTATTCTACTATTACTATCCCTATTACTCTTGTCTCTATCCTTATAACTATTATTAATATGCTTATTACTATTATTATTATCGCTATAACTGTTATTATTATCCTTATTACTAGTATTATTAGCACCATAACTATTATGTTTATCCTTATTACTATTTTTATTCGCACTATAACTATTATGTTTATCCTTATTACTATTATTATTAGCGCTATAACTATTATTATTATTATTATTACTATTATTATCGCCACGACTGTTATTATTATCTTTATTCTACTATTACTATCCCTATTACTCTTGACTCTATTCTTATAACTATTATTATTATCCTTATTACTATTATTACTAGCACTATAACTATTATTATTATCCTTATTACTATTATTACTAGCACTATAACTATTATTATTATCCTTATTACTATTATTATTATCGCTATGACTGTTACTATTATACTTATTCTATTATTACTATTCCTATTACTCTTGTCTTTATCCTTATAACTATTATTATTATCCTTATTACTATTATTATTATCGCTATAACTATTATTATTATCGCTATGACTGTTATTATTATCCTTATTCTATTATTATTTCCCTTATTACTATTATTATTATCGCTATCACTATTATTACTATCCTTACTACTATTATTATTATCGCTATGACTGTTATTATTGTCGTTATTCTATTATTACTATTCCTATTACTCTTGTCTTTATCCTTATAACTATTATTATTTCCCTTATTACTATTATTATTATCATTATAACTGTTATGATTATCCCTATTACTAGTATTATTATCTCTATAACTATTATTGTTATCCTCATTACTATTATTATTATCGCTATGACTGTTATTATTATCCTTATTCTATTATTACTATCCCTATTACTCTTGTCTCTATCCTTATAACTATTATTAATATGCTTATTACTATTATTATTATTGCTATAACTGTTATTATTATCCTTATTACTAGTATTATTAGCACCATAACTATTATGTTTATCCTTATTACTATTATTATTCGCACTATAACTATTATGTTTATCCTTATTACTATTATTATTAGCGCTATAACTATTATTATTATTATTATTACTATTATTATCGCCACGACTGTTATTATTATCTTTATTCTACTATTACTATCCCTATTACTCTTGACTCTATTCTTATAACTATTATTATTATCCTTATTACTATTATTACTAGCACTATAACTATTATTATTATCCTTATTACTATTATTATTATCGCTATGACTGTTACTATTATACTTATTCTATTATTACTATTCCTATTACTCTTGTCTTTAACCTTATAACTATTATTATTATCCTTATTACTATTATTATTATCGCTATAACTATTATTATTATCGCTATGACTGTTATTATTATCCTTATTCTATTATTATTTCCCTTATTACTATTATTATTATCGCTATCACTATTATTACTATCCTTACTACTATTATTATTATCGCTATGACTGTTATTATTATCCTTATTCTACTATTACTATCCCTATTACTCTTGTCTCTATCCTTATAACTATTATTAATATGCTTATTACTATTATTATTATCGCTATAACTATTATTATTATCCTTACTACTATTATTATTATCGCTATGACTGTTATTATTATCCTTATTCTACTATTACTATCCCTATTACTCTTGTCTCTATCCTTGTAACTTTTATTATTATGCTTATTACTATTATTATTATCGCTATAACTATTATTATTATCCTTACTACGATTATTATTATCGCTATGACTGTTATTATTGTCGTTATTCTATTATTACTATCCCTATTACTCTTGTCTTTATCCTTATAACTATTATTATTATCCTTATTACTATTATTATTATCGCTATAACTATTATTATTATCGCTATGACTGTTATTATTATCCTTATTCTATTATTATTTCCCTTATTACTATTATTATTATCGCTATAACTATTATTACTATCCTTACTACTATTATTATTATCGCTATGACTGTTATTATTATCCTTATTCTACTATTACTATCCCTATTACTCTTGTCTCTATCCTTATAACTATTATTAATATGCTTATTACTATTATTATTATCGCTATAACTATTATTATTATCCTTACTACTATTATTATTATCGCTATGACTGTTATTATTATCCTTATTCTACTATTACTATCCCTATTACTCTTGTCTCTATCCTTGTAACTTTTATTATTATGCTTATTACTATTATTATTATCGCTATAACTATTATTATTATCCTTACTACTATTATTATCATCGCTATGACTGTTATTATTATAGTTATTCTATTATTACTATCCCTATTACTCTTGTCTTTATCCTGATAATTATTATTATTTCCCTTATTACAATTATTATTATCGGTATAACTATTATTATTATCCTTATTACTATTATTATTCGCACTATAACTATTATTATTATCCTTATTCTACTATTACTATCCCTATTCCCCTTGTCTCTGTCCTTATAACTATTATTATTATGCTTATTACTATTATTATTATCGCTATATCTATTATTATTATCCTTACTACTATTATTATCATCGCTATGACTGTTATTATTATCCTTATGCTATTATTACTATCCCTATTACTCTTGTCTTTATCCTTATAACTATTATTGTTATGCTTATTACTATTATTATTAGCACTAAAACTATTATTATTATCCTTACTACTATTATTATTATCGCTATGACTGTTATTATTATCCTTATTCTACTATTACTATCCCTATTACTCTTGTCTCTATCCTTATAACTATTATTAATATGCTTATTACTATTATTATTATCGCTATAACTGTTATTATTATCCTTATTACTAGTATTATTAGCACCATAACTATTATGTTTATCCTTATTACTATTTTTATTCGCACTATAACTATTATGTTTATCCTTATTACTATTATTATTAGCGCTATAACTATTATTATTATTATTATTACTATTATTATCGCCACGACTGTTATTATTATCTTTATTCTACTATCACTATCCCTATTACTCTTGACTCTATTCTTATAACTATTATTATTATCCTTATTACTATTATTACTAGCACTATAACTATTATTATTATCCTTATTACTATTATTACTAGCACTATAACTATTATTATTATCCTTATTACTATTATTATTATCGCTATGACTGTTATTATTATACTTATTCTATTATTACTATTCCTATTACTCTTGTCTTTATCCTTATAACTATTATTATTATCCTTATTACTATTATTATTATCGCTATAACTATTATTATTATCGCTATGACTGTTATTATTATCCTTATTCTATTATTATTTCCCTTATTACTATTATTATTATCGCTATAACTATTATTACTATCCTTACTACTATTATTATTATCGCTATGACTGTTATTATTATCCTTATTCTACTATTACTATCCCTATTACTCTTGTCTCTATCCTTATAACTATTATTAATATGCTTATTACTATTATTATTATCGCTATAACTATTATTATTATCCTTACTACTATTATTATTATCGCTATGACTGTTATTATTATCCTTATTCTACTATTACTATCCCTATTACTCTTGTCTCTATCCTTGTAACTTTTATTATTATGCTTATTACTATTATTATTATCGCTATAACTATTATTATTATCCTTACTACTATTATTATCATCGCTATGACTGTTATTATTATCCTTATGCTATTATTACTATCCCTATTACTCTTGTCTTTATCCTTATAACTATTATTGTTATGCTTATTACTATTATTATTAGCACTAAAACTATTATTATTATCCTTACTACTATTATTATTATCGCTATGACTGTTATTATTATCCTTATTCTACTATTACTATCCCTATTACTCTTGTCTCTATCCTTATAACTATTATTAATATGCTTATTACTATTATTATTATCGCTATAACTGTTATTATTATCCTTATTACTAGTATTATTAGCACCATAACTATTATGTTTATCCTTATTACTATTTTTATTCGCACTATAACTATTATGTTTATCCTTATTACTATTATTATTAGCGCTATAACTATTATTATTATTATTATTACTATTATTATCGCCACGACTGTTATTATTATCTTTATTCTACTATTACTATCCCTATTACTCTTGACTCTATTCTTATAACTATTATTATTATCCTTATTACTATTATTACTAGCACTATAACTATTATTATTATCCTTATTACTATTATTACTAGCACTATAACTATTATTATTATCCTTATTACTATTATTATTATCGCTATGACTGTTATTATTATACTTATTCTATTATTACTATTCCTATTACTCTTGTCTTTATCCTTATAACTATTATTATTATCCTTATTACTATTATTATTATCGCTATAACTATTATTATTATCGCTATGACTGTTATTATTATCCTTATTCTATTATTATTTCCCTTATTACTATTATTATTATCGCTATAACTGTTATTACTATCCTTACTACTATTATTATTATCGCTATGACTGTTATTATTATCCTTATTCTACTATTACTATCCCTATTACTCTTGTCTCTATCCTTATAACTATTATTAATATGCTTATTACTATTATTATTATCGCTATAACTATTATTATTATCCTTACTACTATTATTATTATCGCTATGACTGTTATTATTATCCTTATTCTACTATTACTATCCCTATTACTCTTGTCTCTATCCTTGTAACTTTTATTATTATGCTTATTACTATTATTATTATCGCTATAACTATTATTATTATCCTTACTACGATTATTATTATCGCTATGACTGTTATTATTGTCGTTATTCTATTATTACTATCCCTATTACTCTTGTCTTTATCCTTATAACTATTATTATTTCCCTTATTACTATTATTATTATCATTATAACTGTTATGATTATCCTTATTACTAGTATTATTATCTCTATAACTATTATTGTTATCCTCATTACTATTATTATTATCGCTATGACTGTTATTATTATCGTTATTCTATTATTACTATCCCTATTACTCTTGTCTTTATCCTGATAATTATTATTATTTCCCTTATTACAATTATTATTATCGCTATAACTATTATTATTATCCTTATTACTATTATTATAATCGCTATTACTGTTATTATTATACTTATTCTATTATTACTATCCCTATTACTCTTGTCTTTATGCTTATAACTATTATTGTTATGCTTATTACTATTACTATTAGCACTAAAACTATTATTATTAGCACTAAAACTATTATTATTATCCTTATTACTATTATTATTATCGCTATGACTGTTATTATTATACTTATTCTATTATTACTATCCCTATAACTCTTGTCTCTATCCTTATAACTATTATTATTATGATTATTACTATTATTATTACCACTATCACTATTATTATTATCCTTATTACTATTATTATTATCGCTATGACTGTTATTATTATCCTTATTGTATTATTAATATCCCTATTACTCTTGTCTTTATCCTTACAACTATTATTATTATGCTTATTACTATTATTATTATCGCTATATCTGTTATTATTATCCTTACTACTATTATTATCATCGCTATGACTGTTATTATTATCCTTATGCTATTATTGCTATCCCTATTACTCTTCTCTTTATCCTTATAACTATTATTATTATCCTTATTACTATTATTATTATCGCTATGACTGTTATTATTATACTTATTCTATTATTACTATCCCTATTACTCTTGTCTTTATCCTGATAATTATTATTATTTCCCATATTACAATTATTATTATCGCTATAACTGTTATTATTATCCTTATTACTAGTATTATTAGCACTATAACTATTATGTTTATCCTTATTACTATTATTATTCGCACTATAACTATTATTATTATCCTTATTACTATTATTATTATCGCTATGACTGTTATTATTATACTTATTCTATTATTACTATCCCTATTACTCTTGTCTTCATCCTTACAAATATTATTATTATGCTTATTACTATTATTATTATCGCTATAACTGTTATTATTATCCTTACTACTATTATTATTATCGCTATGACTGTTATTATTATCCTTATTCTATTATTACTATCCCTATTACTCTTGCCTCTATCCTTATAACTTTTATTATTATGCATATTACTATTATTATTATCGCTATAACTATTATTATTATCCTTACTACTATTATTATTATGCTTATTACTATTATTATTATCGCTATAACTGTTATTATTATCCTTACTACTATTATTATTATCGCTATGACTGTTATTATTATCCTTATTCTATTATTACTATCCCTATTACTCTTCTGTTTATCCTTATAACTATTATTATTATCCTGATTACTATTATTATTCGCACTATAACTATTATTATTATCCTTATTCTACTATTACTATCCCTATTCCTCTTGTCTCTGTCCTTATAACTATTATTATTATGCTTATTACTATTATTATTGTCGCTATATCTATTATTATTATCCTTACTACTATTATTATCATCGCTATGACTGTTATTATTATCCTTATTCTACTATTACTATCCCTATTACTCTTGTCTCTATCCTTATAACTATTATTAATATGCTTATTACTATTATTATTATCGCTATAACTATTATTATTATCCTTACTACTATTATTATTATCGCTATGACTGTTATTATTATCCTTATTCTACTATTACTATCCCTATTACTCTTGTCTCTATCCTTGTAACTTTTATTATTATGCTTATTACTATTATTATTATCGCTATAACTATTATTATTATCCTTACTACGATTATTATTATCGCTATGACTGTTATTATTGTCGTTATTCTATTATTACTATCCCTATTACTCTTGTCTTTATCCTTATAACTATTATTATTTCCCTTATTACTATTATTATTATCATTATAACTGTTATGATTATCCTTATTACTAGTATTATTATCTCTATAACTATTATTGTTATCCTCATTACTATTATTATTATCGCTATGACTGTTATTATTATCGTTATTCTATTATTACTATCCCTATTACTCTTGTCTTTATCCTGATAATTATTATTATTTCCCTTATTACAATTATTATTATCGCTATAACTATTATTATTATCCTTATTACTATTATTATTCGCACTATAACTATTATTATTATCCTTATTCTACTATTACTATCCCTATTCCTCTTGTCTCTGTCCTTATAACTATTATTATTATGCTTATTACTATTATTATTATCGCTATATCTATTATTATTATCCTTACTACTATTATTATCATCGCTATGACTGTTATTATTATCCTTATTCTACTATTACTATCCCTATTACTCTTGTCTCTATCCTTATAACTATTATTAATATGCTTATTACTATTATTATTATCGCTATAACTATTATTATTATCCTTACTACTATTATTATTATCGCTATGACTGTTATTATTATCCTTATTCTACTATTACTATCCCTATTACTCTTGTCTCTATCCTTGTAACTTTTATTATTATGCTTATTACTATTATTATTATCGCTATAACTATTATTATTATCCTTACTACGATTATTATTATCGCTATGACTGTTATTATTGTCGTTATTCTATTATTACTATCCCTATTACTCCTGTCTTTATCCTTATAACTATTATTATTTCCCTTATTACTATTATTATTATCATTATAACTGTTATGATTATCCTTATTACTAGTATTATTATCTCTATAACTATTATTGTTATCCTCATTACTATTATTATTATCGCTATGACTGTTATTATTATCGTTATTCTATTATTACTATCCCTATTACTCTTGTCTTTATCCTGATAATTATTATTATTTCCCTTATTACAATTATTATTATCGCTATAACTATTATTATTATCCTTATTACTATTATTATAATCGCTATTACTGTTATTATTATACTTATTCTATTATTACTATCCCTATTACTCTTGTCTTTATGCTTATAACTATTATTGTTATGCTTATTACTATTACTATTAGCACTAAAACTATTATTATTAGCACTAAAACTATTATTATTATCCTTATTACTATTATTATTATCGCTATGACTGTTATTATTATACTTATTCTATTATTACTATCCCTATAACTCTTGTCTCTATCCTTATAACTATTATTATTTCCCTTATTACTATTATTATTATCGCTATGACTGTTATTATTATCCTCATTCTATTATTACTTTCCCTACTACTCTTCACTTTATCCTTATAACTATTATCATTGTCCTTATTACTATTATTATTCGCACTATAACTATTATTATTATCCTTATTACTATTATTATAATCGCTATTACTGTTATTATTATCCTTATTCTATTATTACTATCCCTATTACTCTTCTGTTTATCCTTATAACTATTATTATTATCCTTATAACTATTATTATTATCCTTATTACTATTATTATTATCGCTATGACTGTTATTATTATAGTTATTCTATTATTACTATCCCTATTACTCTTGTCTTTATCCTGATAATTATTATTATTTCCCTTATTACAATTATTATTATCGCTATAACTATTATTATTATCCTTATTACTATTATTATTCGCACTATAACTATTATTATTATCCTTATTCTACTATTACTATCCCTATTCCTCTTGTCTCTGTCCTTATAACTATTATTATTATGCTTATTACTATTATTATTATCGCTATATCTATTATTATTATCCTTACTACTATTATTATCATCGCTATGACTGTTATTATTATCCTTATTCTACTATTACTATCCCTATTACTCTTGTCTCTATCCTTATAACTATTATTAATATGCTTATTACTATTATTATTATCGCTATAACTATTATTATTATCCTTACTACTATTATTATTATCGCTATGACTGTTATTATTATCCTTATTCTACTATTACTATCCCTATTACTCTTGTCTCTATCCTTGTAACTTTTATTATTATGCTTATTACTATTATTATTATCGCTATAACTATTATTATTATCCTTACTACGATTATTATTATCGCTATGACTGTTATTATTGTCGTTATTCTATTATTACTATCCCTATTACTCTTGTCTTTATCCTTATAACTATTATTATTTCCCTTATTACTATTATTATTATCATTATAACTGTTATGATTATCCTTATTACTAGTATTATTATCTCTATAACTATTATTGTTATCCTCATTACTATTATTATTATCGCTATGACTGTTATTATTATCGTTATTCTATTATTACTATCCCTATTACTCTTGTCTTTATCCTGATAATTATTATTATTTCCCTTATTACAATTATTATTATCGCTATAACTATTATTATTATCCTTATTACTATTATTATAATCGCTATTACTGTTATTATTATACTTATTCTATTATTACTATCCCTATTACTCTTGTCTTTATGCTTATAACTATTATTGTTATGCTTATTACTATTACTATTAGCACTAAAACTATTATTATTAGCACTAAAACTATTATTATTATCCTTATTACTATTATTATTATCGCTATGACTGTTATTATTATACTTATTCTATTATTACTATCCCTATAACTCTTGTCTCTATCCTTATAACTATTATTATTATGATTATTACTATTATTATTACCACTATCACTATTATTATTATCCTTATTACTATTATTATTATCGCTATGACTGTTATTATTATCCTTATTGTATTATTAATATCCCTATTACTCTTGTCTTTATCCTTACAACTATTATTATTATGCTTATTACTATTATTATTATCGCTATATCTGTTATTATTATCCTTACTACTATTATTATCATCGCTATGACTGTTATTATTATCCTTATGCTATTATTGCTATCCCTATTACTCTTCTCTTTATCCTTATAACTATTATTATTATTCTTATAACTATTATTATTATCCTTATTACTATTATTATTATCGCTATGACTGTTATTATTATACTTATTCTATTATTACTATCCCTATTACTCTTGTCTTTATCCTGATAATTATTATTATTTCCCATATTACAATTATTATTATCGCTATAACTGTTATTATTATCCTTATTACTAGTATTATTAGCACTATAACTATTATGTTTATCCTTATTACTATTATTATTCGCACTATAACTATTATTATTATCCTTATTACTATTATTATTATCGCTATGACTGTTATTATTATACTTATTCTATTATTACTATCCCTATTACTCTTGTCTTCATCCTTACAAATATTATTATTATGCTTATTACTATTATTATTATCGCTATAACTATTATTATTATCCTTACTACTATTATTATTATGCTTATTACTATTATTATTATCGCTATAACTGTTATTATTATCCTTACTACTATTATTATTATCGCTATGACTGTTATTATTATCCTTATTCTATTATTACTATCCCTATTACTCTTCTGTTTATCCTTATAACTATTATTATTATCCTTATTACTATTATTATTCGCACTATAACTATTATTATTATCCTTATTCTACTATTACTATCCCTATTCCTCTTGTCTCTGTCCTTATAACTATTATTATTATGCTTATTACTATTATTATTATCGCTATATCTATTATTATTATCCTTACTACTATTATTATCATCGCTATGACTGTTATTATTATCCTTATGCTATTATTACTATCCCTATTACTCTTGTCTTTATCCTTATAACTATTATTGTTATGCTTATTACTATTATTATTAGCACTAAAACTATTATTATTAGCACTAAAACTATTATTATTATCCTTACTACTATTATTATTATCGCTATGACTGTTATTATTATCCTTATTCTACTATTACTATCCCTATTACTCTTGTCTCTATCCTTATAACTATTATTAATATGCTTATTACTATTATTATTATCGCTATAACTGTTATTATTATCCTTATTACTAGTATTATTAGCACCATAACTATTATGTTTATCCTTATTACTATTTTTATTCGCACTATAACTATTATGTTTATCCTTATTCCTATTATTATTAGCGCTATAACTATTATTATTATTATTATTACTATTATTATCGCCACGACTGTTATTATTATACTTATTCTATTATTACTATTCCTATTACTCTTGTCTTTATCCTTATAACTATTATTATTATCCTTATTACTATTATTATTATCGCTATAACTATTATTATTATCGCTATGACTGTTATTATTATCCTTATTCTATTATTATTTCCCTTATTACTATTATTATTATCGCTATCACTATTATTACTATCCTTACTACTATTATTATTATCGCTATGACTGTTATTATTATCCTTATTCTACTATTACTATCCCTATTACTCTTGTCTCTATCCTTATAACTATTATTAATATGCTTATTACTATTATTATTATCGCTATAACTATTATTATTATCCTTACTACTATTATTATTATCGCTATGACTGTTATTATTATCCTTATTCTACTATTACTATCTCTATTACTCTTGTCTCTATCCTTGTAACTTTTATTATTATGCTTATTACTATTATTATTATCGCTATAACTATTATTATTATCCTTACTACGATTATTATTATCGCTATGACTGTTATTATTGTCGTTATTCTATTATAACTATCCCTATTACTCTTGTCTTTATCTTTATAACTATTATTATTTCCCTTATTACTATTATTATTATCATTATAACTGTTATGATTATCCTTATTACTAGTATTATTATCTCTATAACTATTATTGTTATCCTCATTACTATTATTATTATCGCTATGACTGTTATTATTATCGTTATTCTATTATTACTATCCCTATTACTCTTGTCATTATCCTGATAATTATTATTATTTCCCTTATTACAATTATTATTATCGCTATAACTGTTATTATTATCCTTATTACTAGTATTATTAGCACTATAATTATTATGTTTATCCTTATTACTATTATTATTCGCACTATAACTATTATTATTATCCTTATTACTTTTATTATAATCGCTATTACTGTTATTATTATACTTATTCTATTATTACTATCCCTATTACTCTTGTCTTTATCCTTATAACTATTATTATTAGCGCTATAACTATTATTATTAGCGCTATAACTATTATTATTATCCTTATTACTATTATTATTATCGCTATAACTATTATTATTATCCTTATGACTATTATTATTATCGCTATAACTGTTATTATTAAAATTATTACTATTATTATTATTGCTATAACTGTTATTATTATCCTTATTACTATTATTATTAGCACTATAGCTATTATTATTATCCTTATTACTATTATTATTATCGCTATAACTATTATGTTTATCCTTATTACTAGTATTATTAGCACTATAACTATTATGTTTATCCTTATTACTATTTTTATTCGCACTATAACTATTATGTTTATCCTTATTACAATTATTATTATCGCTATAACTATTATTATTATCCTTGTTACTATTATTATTCGCACTATAACTATTATTATTATCCTTATTCTACTATTACTATCCCTATTCCTCTTGTCTCTGTCCTTATAACTATTATTATTATGCTTATTACTATTATTATTATCGCTATATCTATTATTATTATCCTTACTACTATTATTATCATCGCTATGACTGTTATTATTATCCTTATTCTATTATTACTATCCGTATTACTCTTGTCTTTATCCGTGTAACTATTATTATTATCCTTATTACTATTATTATTATCGCTATAACTATTATTATTATCGCTATGACTGTTATTAGTATCCTTATTCTATTATTACTATCACTATTACTTTTGTCTTTATCCTTATTACTATTATTATTATCGCTCTAACTATTATTATTATCCTTACTACTATTATTATTATCGCTATAACTGTTATTATTGTCCTTATTACTAGTATTATTAGCACTCAAACTATTATGTATATCCTTATTACTATTATTATTCGCACTATAACTCTTATTATTATCCTTATTACTATTATTATTATCGCTATGACTGTTATTATTATCCTTATTCTATTATTACTATCCCTATTACTCTTGTCTTTATCCTTGTAACTATTATTATTATCCTTATTACTATTATTATTATCGCTATAACTATTATTATTATCGCTATGACTGTTATTAGTATCCTTATTCTATTATTACTTTCCCTACTACTCTTCACTTTATCCTTATAACTATTATCATTGTCCTTATTACTATTATTATTATCGCTATAACTGTTATTATTATCCTTATTACTAGTATTATTAGCACTATAACTATTATGTTTATCCTTATTACTATTTTTATTCGCACTATAACTATTATTATTATCCTTATTACTATTATTATTATCGCTATAACTATTATTATTATCCTTATGACTATTATTATTATCGCTATAACTGTTATTATTAAGCTTATTACTATTATTATTATTGCTATAACTGTTATTATTATCCTTATTACTATTATTATTAGCACTATAGCTATTATTATTATCCTTATTACTATTATTATTATCGCTATGACTGTTATTATTATCCTTATTGTATTATTAATATCCCTATTACTCTTGTCTTTATCCTTACAACTATTATTATTATGCTTATTACTATTATTATTATCGCTATAACTATTATTATTATCCTTACTACTATTATTATTATCGCTATAACTGTTATTATTAAGCTTATTACTATTATTATTATTGCTATAACTGTTATTATTATCCTTATTACTATTATTATTAGCACTATAGCTATTATTATTATCCTTATTACTATTATTATTATCGCTATGACTGTTATTATTATCCTTATTCTATTATTACTATCCCTATTACTCTTGTCTTTATCCTTGTAACTATTATTATTATCCTTATTACTATTATTATTATCGCTATAACTATTATTATTATCGCTATGACTGTTATTAGTATCCTTATTCTATTATTACTTTCCCTACTACTCTTCACTTTATCCTTATAACTATTATCATTGTCCTTATTACTATTATTATTATCGCTATAACTGTTATTATTATCCTTATTACTAGTATTATTAGCACTATAACTATTATGTTTATCCTTATTACTATTTTTATTCGCACTATAACTATTATTATTATCCTTATTACTATTATTATTATCGCTATAACTATTATTATTATCCTTATGACTATTATTATTATCGCTATAACTGTTATTATTAAGCTTATTACTATTATTATTATTGCTATAACTGTTATTATTATCCTTATTACTATTATTATTAGCACTATAGCTATTATTATTATCCTTACTACTATTATTATTATCGCTATGACTGTTATTATTATCCTTATTCTACTATTACTATCCCTATTACGCTTGTCTCTATCCTTATAACTATTATTAATATGCTTATTACTATTATTATTATCGCTATAACTATTATTATTATCCTTACTACTATTATTATTATCGCTATAACTGTTATTATTATCCTTACTACTATTATTATTATCGCTATGACTGTTATTATTATCCTTATTCTATTATTACTATCCCTATTACTCTTCTCTTTATCCTTATAACTATTATTATTATCCTTGTTACTATTATTATTATCGCTATGACTGTTATTATTATACTTATTCTATTATTACTATCCCTATTACTCTTGTCTTTATCCTTATAACTATTATTGTTATGCTTATTACTATTATTATTAGCACTAAAACTATTATTATTAGCACTAAAACTATTATTATTATCCTTATTACTATTATTATTATCGCTATGACTGTTATTATTATACTTATTCTATTATTACTATCCCTATAACTCTTGTCTCTATCCTTATAACTATTATTATTATCGCTATGACTGTTATTATTATCCTTATTGTATTATTAATATCCCTATTACTCTTGTATTTATCCTTACAACTATTATTATTATGCTTATTACTATTATTATTATCGCTATATCTATTATTATTATCCTTACTACTATTATTATTATCCTTGTTACTATTATTATTATCGCTATGACTGTTATTATTATACTTATTCTATTATTACTATCCCTATTACTCTTGTCTTTATCCTTATAACTATTATTGTTATGCTTATTACTATTATTATTAGCACTAAAACTATTATTATTAGCACTAAAACTATTATTATTATCCTTATTACTATTATTATTATCGCTATAACTGTTATTATTATCCTTATTACTAGTATTATTAGCACTATAACTATTATGTTTATCCTTATTACTATTTTTATTCGCACTATAACTATTATGTTTATCCTTATTACAATTATTATTATCGCTATAACTATTATTATTATCCTTATTACTACTATTATTCGCACTATAACTATTATTATTATCCTTATTCTACTATTACTATCCCTATTCCTCTTGTCTCTGTCCTTATAACTATTATTATTATGCTTATTACTATTATTATTATCGCTATATCTATTATTATTATCCTTACTACTATTATTATCATCGCTATGACTGTTATTATTATCCTTATGCTATTATTACTATCCCTATTACTCTTCTCTTTATCCTTATAACTATTATTATTATCCTTATAACTATTATTATTATCCTTGTTACTATTATTATTATCGCTATGACTGTTATTATTATACTTATTCTATTATTACTATCCCTATTACTCTTGTCTTTATCCTTATAACTATTATTGTTATGCTTATTACTATTATTATTAGCACTAAAACTATTATTATTATCCTTATTACTATTATTATTATCGCTATAACTATTACTATTATCCTTATTACTATTATTATTCGCACTATAACTATTATTATTATCCTTATTCTACTATTACTATCCCTATTCCTCTTGTCTCTGTCCTTATAACTATTATTATTATGCTTATTACTATTATTATTATCGCTATATCTATTATTATTATCCTTACTACTATTATTATCATCGCTATGACTGTTATTATTATCCTTATGCTATTATTACTATCCCTATTACTCTTCTCTTTATCCTTATAACTATTATTATTAACCTTATAACTATTATTATTATCCTTATAACTATTATTATTATCCTTGTTACTATTATTATTATCGCTATGACTGTTATTATTATACTTATTCTATTATTACTATCCCTATTACTCTTGTCTTTATCCTTATAACTATTATTGTTATGCTTATTACTATTATTATTAGCACTAAAACTACTATTATTAGCACTAAAACTATTATTATTATCCTTATTACTATTATTATTATCGCTATGACTGTTATTATTATACTTATTCTATTATTACTATCCCTATAACTCTTGTCTCTATCCTTATAACTATTATTATTATCGCTATGACTGTTATTATTATCCTTATTGTATTATTAATATCCCTATTACACTTGTCTTTATCCTTACAACTATTATTATTATGCTTATTACTATTATTATTATCGCTATATCTATTATTATTATCCTTACTACTATTATTATCATCGCTATCACTGTTATTATTATCCTTATGCTATTATTACTATCCCTATTACTCTTCTCTTTATCCTTATAACTATTATTATTATCCTTATAACTATTATTATTATCCTTATTACTATTATTATTATCGCTATGAGTGTTATTATTATACTTATTCTATTATTACTATCCCTATTACTCTTGTCTTTATCCTGATAATTATTATTATTTCCCATATTACAATTATTATTATCGCTATAACTGTTATTATTATCCTTATTACTAGTATTATTAGCAGTATAACTATTATGTTTATCCTTATTACTATTATTATTCGCACTATAACTATTATTATTATCCTTATAACTATTATTATTATCCTTGTTACTATTATTATTATCGCTATGACTGTTATTATTATACTTATTCTATTATTACTATCCCTATTACTCTTGTCTTTATCCTTATAACTATTATTGTTATGCTTATTACTATTATTATTAGCACTAAAACTATTATTATTAGCACTAAAACTATTATTATTATCCTTATTACTATTATTATTATCGCTATAACTGTTATTATTATCCTTATTACTAGTATTATTAGAACTATAACTATTATGTTTATCCTTATTACTAGTATTATTAGCACTATAACTATTATGTTTATCCTTATTACTATTTTTATTCGCACTATAACTATTATGTTTATCCTTATTACAATTATTATTATCGCTATAACTATTATTATTATCCTTATTACTACTTTTATTCGCACTATAACTATTATTATTATCCTTATTCTACTATTACTATCCCTATTCCTCTTGTCTCTGTCCTTATAACTATTATTATTATGCTTATTACTATTATTATTATCGCTATATCTATTATTATTATCCTTACTACTATTATTATCATCGCTATGACTGTTATTATTATCCTTATGCTATTATTACTATCCCTATTACTCTTCTCTTTATCCTTATAACTATTATTATTATCCTTATAACTATTATTATTATCCTTATAACTATTATTATTATCCTTGTTACTATTATTATTATCGCTATGACTGTTATTATTATACTTATTCTATTCTTACTATCCCTATTACGCTTGTCTCTATCCTTATAACTATTATTAATATGCTTATTACTATTATTATTATCGCTATAACTATTATTATTATCCTTACTACTATTATTATTATCGCTATAACTGTTATTATTATCCTTACTATTATTATTATTATCGCTATGACTGTTATTATTATCCTTATTCTATTATTACTATCCCTATTACTCTTCTCTTTATCCTTATAACTATTATTATTATCCTTATAACTATAATTATTATCCTTATTACTATTATTATTATCGCTATAACTGTTATTATTATCCTTATTACTAGTATTATTAGCACTATAACTATTATGTTTATCCTTATTACTAGTATTATTAGCACTATAACTATTATGTTTATCCTTATTACTATTTTTATTCGCACTATAACTATTATGTTTATCCTTATTACAATTATTATTATCGCTATAACTATTATTATTATCCTCATTACTATTATTATTCGCACTATAACTATTATTATTATCCTTATTCTACTATTACTATCCCTATTCCTCTTGTCTCTGTCCTTATAACTATTATTATTATGCTTATTACTATTATTATTATCGCTATATCTATTATTATTATCCTTACTACTATTATTATCATCGCTATGACTGTTATTATTATCCTTATGCTATTATTACTATCCCTATTACTCTTCTCTTTATCCTTATAACTATTATTATTATCCTTGTTACTATTATTATTATCGCTATGACTGTTATTATTATACTTATTCTATTATTACTATCCCTATTACTCTTGTCTTTATCCTTATAACTATTATTGTTATGCTTATTACTATTATTATTAGCACTAAAACTATTATTATTAGCACTAAAACTATTATTATTATCCTTATTACTATTATTATTATCGCTATGACTGTTATTTTTATACTTATTCTATTATTACTATCACTATAACTCTTGTCTCTATCCTTATAACTATTATTATTATCGCTATGACTGTTATTATTATCCTTATTGTATTATTAATATCCCTATTACTCTTGTCTTTATCCTTACAACTATTATTATTATGCTTATTACTATTATTATTATCGCTATATCTATGTTTATTATCCTTACTACTATTATTATCATCGCTATCACTGTTATTATTATCCTTATGCTATTATTACTCTCCCTATTACTCTTCTCTTTATCCTTATAACTATTATTATTATCCTTATAACTATTATTATTATCCTTATAACTATTATTATTATCCTTATAACTATTATTATTATCCTTATTACTATTATTATTATCGCTATGAGTGTTATTATTATACTTATTCTATTATTACTATCCCTATTACTCTTGTCTTTATCCTGATAATTATTATTATTTCCCATATTACAATTATTATTATCGCTATAACTGTTATTATTATCCTTATTACTAGTATTATTAGCAGTATAACTATTATGTTTATCCTTATTACTATTATTATTCGCACTATAACTATTATTATTATCCTTATAACTATTATTATTATCCTTGTTACTATTATTATTATCGCTATGACTGTTATTATTATACTTATTCTATTATTACTATCCCTATTACTCTTGTCTTTATCCTTATAACTATTATTGTTATGCTTATTACTATTATTATTAGCACTAAAACTATTATTATTAGCACTAAAACTATTATTATTATCCTTATTACTATTATTATTATCGCTATAACTGTTATTATTATCCTTATTACTAGTATTATTAGCACTATAACTATTATGTTTATCCTTATTACTAGTATTATTAGCACTATAACTATTATGTTTATCCTTATTACTATTTTTATTCGCACTATAACTATTATGTTTATCCTTATTACAATTATTATTATCGCTATAACTATTATTATTATCCTTATTACTACTATTATTCGCACTATAACTATTATTATTATCCTTATTCTACTATTACTATCCCTATTCCTCTTGTCTCTGTCCTTATAACTATTATTATTATGCTTATTACTATTATTATTATCGCTATATCTATTATTATTATCCTTACTACTATTATTATCATCGCTATGACTGTTATTATTATCCTTATGCTATTATTACTATCCCTATTACTCTTCTCTTTATCCTTATAACTATTATTATTATCCTTATAACTATTATTATTATCCTTATAACTATTATTATTATCCTTGTTACTATTATTATTATCGCTATGACTGTTATTATTATACTTATTCTATTATTACTATCCCTATTACTCTTGTCTTTATCCTTATAACTATTATTGTTATGCTTATTACTATTATTATTAGCACTAAAACTATTATTATTATCCTTATTACTATTATTATTATCGCTATGACTGTTATTATTATACTTATTCTATTATTACTATCCCTATAACTCTTGTCTCTATCCTTATAACTATTATTATTATCGCTATGACTGTTATTATTATCCTTATTGTATTATTAATATCCCTATTACTCTTGTCTTTATCCTTACAACTATTATTATTATGCTTATTACTATTATTATTATCGCTATATCTATGTTTATTATCCTTACTACTATTATTATCATCGCTATCACTGTTATTATTATCCTTATGCTATTATTACTATCCCTATTACTCTTCTCTTTATCCTTATAACTATTATTATTATCCTTATAACTATTATTATTATCCTTATAACTATTATTATTATCCTTATTACTATTATTATTATCGCTATGACTGTTATTATTATACTTATTCTATTATTACTATCCCTATTACTCTTGTCTTTATCCTGATAATTATTATTATTTCCCATATTACAATTATTATTATCGCTATAACTGTTATTATTATCCTTATTACTAGTATTATTAGCACTATAACTATTATGTTTATCCTTATTACTATTATTATTCCCACTATAACTATTATTATTATCCTTATAACTATTATTATTATCCTTGTTACTATTATTATTATCGCTATGACTGTTATTATTATACTTATTCTATTATTACTATCCCTATTACTCTTGTCTTTATCCTTATAACTATTATTGTTATGCTTATTACTATTATTATTAGCACTAAAACTATTATTATTAGCACTAAAACTATTATGTTTATCCTTATTACTATTTTTATTCGCACTATAACTATTATGTTTATCCTTATTACAATTATTATTATCGCTATAACTATTATTATTATCCTTATTCTACTATTACTATCCCTATTCCTCTTGTCTCTGTCCTTATAACTATTATTATTATGCTTATTACTATTATTATTATCGCTATATCTATTATTATTATCCTTACTACTATTATTATCATCGCTATGACTGTTATTATTATCCTTATGCTATTATTACTATCCCTATTACTCTTCTCTTTATCCTTATAACTATTATTATTATCCTTATAACTATTATTATTATCCTTATAACTATTATTATTATCCTTGTTACTATTATTATTATCGCTATGACTGTTATTATTATACTTATTCTATTATTACTATCCCTATTACTCTTGTCTTTATCCTTATAACTATTATTGTTATGCTTATTACTATTATTATTAGCACTAAAACTATTATTATTAGCACTAAAACTATTATTATTATCCTTATTACTATTATTATTATCGCTATAACTATTATTATTATCCTTATTACTATTATTATTCGCACTATAACTATTATTATTATCCTTATTCTACTATTACTATCCCTATTCCTCTTGTCTCTGTCCTTATAACTATTATTATTATGCTTATTACTATTATTATTATCGCTATATCTATTATTATTATCCTTACTACTATTATTATCATCGCTATGACTGTTATTATTATCCTTATGCTATTATTACTATCCCTATTACTCTTCTCTTTATCCTTATAACTATTATTATTATCCTTATAACTATTATTATTATCCTTATAACTATTATTATTATCCTTGTTACTATTATTATTATCGCTATGACTGTTATTATTATACTTATTCTATTATTACTATCCCTATTACTCTTGTCTTTATCCTTATAACTATTATTGTTATGCTTATTACTATTATTATTAGCACTAAAACTATTATTATTAGCACTAAAACTATTATTATTATCCTTATTACTATTATTATTATCGCTATGACTGTTATTATTATACTTATTCTATTATTACTATCCCTATAACTCTTGTCTCTATCCTTATAACTATTATTATTATCGCTATGACTGTTATTATTATCCTTATTGTATTATTAATATCCCTATTACTCTTGTCTTTATCCTTACAACTATTATTATTATGCTTATTACTATTATTATTATCGCTATATCTATTATTATTATCCTTACTACTATTATTATCATCGCTATCACTTTTATTATTATCCTTATGCTATTATTACTATCCCTATTACTCTTCTCTTTATCCTTATAACTATTATTATTATCCTTATAACTATTATTATTATCCTTATAACTATTATTATTATCCTTATAACTATTATTATTATCCTTATTACTATTATTATTATCGCTATGACTGTTATTATTATACTTATTCTATTATTACTATCCCTATTACTCTTGTCTTTATCCTGATAATTATTATTATTTCCCATATTACAATTATTATTATCGCTATAACTGTTATTATTATCCTTATTACTAGTATTATTAGCACTATAACTATTATGTTTATCCTTATTACTATTATTATTCGCACTATAACTATTATTATTATCCCTATTACTATTATTATTATCGCTATGACTGTTATTATTATACTTATTCTATTATTACTATCCCTATTACTCTTGTCTTTATCCTTATAACTATTATTGTTATGCTTATTACTATTACTATTAGCACTAAAACTATTATTATTAGCACTAAAACTATTATTATTAGCACTAAAACTATTATTATTATCCTTATTACTATTATTATTATCGCTATGACTGTTATTATTATACTTATTCTATTATTACTATCCCTATTACTCTTGTCTTTATCCTTATAACTATTATTGTTATGCTTATTACTATTATTATTAGCACTAAAACTATTATTATTATCCTTATTACTATTATTATTATCGCTATAACTATTATTATTATCCTTATTACTACTATTATTCGCACTATAACTATTATTATTATCCTTATTCTACTATTACTATCCCTATTCCTCTTGTCTCTGTCCTTATAACTATTATTATTATGCTTATTACTATTATTATTATCGCTATATCTATTATTATTATCCTTACTACTATTATTATCATCGCTATGACTGTTATTATTATCCTTATGCTATTATTACTATCCCTATTACTCTTCTCTTTATCCTTATAACTATTATTATTATCCTTATAACTATTATTATTATCCTTATAACTATTATTATTATCCTTGTTACTATTATTATTATCGCTATGACTGTTATTATTATACTTATTCTATTATTACTATCCCTATTACTCTTGTCTTTATCCTTATAACTATTATTGTTATGCTTATTACTATTATTATTAGCACTAAAACTATTATTATTAGCACTAAAACTATTATTATTAGCACTAAAACTATTATTATTATCCTTATTACTATTATTATTATCGCTATGACTGTTATTATTATACTTATTCTATTATTACTATCCCTGTAACTCTTGTCTCTATCCTTATAACTATTATTATTATCGCTATGACTGTTATTATTATCCTTATTGTATTATTAATATCCCTATTACTCTTGTCTTTATCCTTACAACTATTATTATTATGCTTATTACTATTATTATTATCGCTATATCTATTATTATTATCCTTACTACTATTATTATCATCGCTATCACTTTTATTATTATCCTTATGCTATTATTACTATCCCTATTACTCTTCTCTTTATCCTTATAACTATTATTATTATCCTTATAACTATTATTATTATCCTTATAACTATTATTATTATCCTTATAACTATTATTATTATCCTTATTACTATTATTATTATCGCTATGACTGTTATTATTATACTTATTCTATTATTACTATCCCTATTACTCTTGTCTTTATCCTGATAATTATTATTATTTCCCATATTACAATTATTATTATCGCTATAACTGTTATTATTATCCTTATTACTAGTATTATTAGCACTATAACTATTATGTTTATCCTATTTACTATTATTATTCGCACTATAACTATTATTATTATCCTTATTACTATTATTATTATCGCTATGACTGTTATTATTATACTTATTATATTATTACTATCCCTATTACTCTTGTCTTTATCCTTATAACTATTATTGTTATGCTTATTACTATTACTATTAGCACTAAAACTATTATTATTAGCACTAAAACTATTATTATTAGCACTAAAACTATTATTATTATCCTTACTACTATTATTATTATCGCTATAACTGTTATTATTATCCTTACTACTATTATTATTATCGCTATGACTGTTATTATTATCCTTATTCTATTATTACTATCCCTATTACTCTTCTCTTTATCCTTATAACTATTATTATTATCCTTATAACTATAATTATTATCCTTATTACTATTATTATTATCGCTATAACTGTTATTATTATCCTTATTACTAGTATTATTAGCACTATAACTATTATGTTTATCCTTATTACTAGTATTATTAGCACTATAACTATTATGTTTATCCTTATTACTATTTTTATTCGCACTATAACTATTATGTTTATCCTTATTACAATTATTATTATCGCTATAACTATTATTATTATCCTCATTACTATTATTATTCGCACTATAACTATTATTATTATCCTTATTCTACTATTACTATCCCTATTCCTCTTGTCTCTGTCCTTATAACTATTATTATTATGCTTATTACTATTATTATTATCGCTATATCTATTATTATTATCCTTACTGCTATTATTATCATCGCTATGACTGTTATTATTATCCTTATGCTATTATTACTATCCCTATTACTCTTCTCTTTATCCTTATAACTATTATTATTATCCTTATAACTATTATTATTATCCTTATAACTATTATTATTATCCTTGTTACTATTATTATTATCGCTATGACTGTTATTATTATACTTATTCTATTATTACTATCCCTATTACTCTTGTCTTTATCCTTATAACTATTATTGTTATGCTTATTACTATTATTATTAGCACTAAAACTATTATTATTAGCACTAAAACTATTATTATTATCCTTATTACTATTATTATTATCGCTATGACTGTTATTATTATACTTATTCTATTATTACTATCCCTATAACTCTTGTCTCTATCCTTATAACTATTATTATTATCGCTATGACTGTTATTATTATCCTTATTGTATTATTAATATCCCTATTACTCTTGTCTTTATCCTTACAACTATTATTATTATGCTTATTACTATTATTATTATCGCTATATCTATTATTATTATCCTTACTACTATTATTATCATCGCTATGACTGTTATTATTATCCTTATGCTATTATTACTATCCCTATTACTCTTCTCTTTATCCTTATAACTATTATTATTATCCTTATAACTATTATTATTATCCTTATAACTATTATTATTATCCTTATTACTATTATTATTATCGCTATGACTGTTATTATTATACTTATTCTATTATTACTATCCCTATTACTCTTGTCTTTATCCTGATAATTATTATTATTTCCCATATTACAATTATTATTATCGCTATAACTGTTATTATTATCCTTATTACTAGTATTATTAGCACTATAACTATTATGTTTATCCTTATTACTATTATTATTCCCACTATAACTATTATTATTATCCTTATAACTATTATTATTATCCTTGTTACTATTATTATTATCGCTATGACTGTTATTATTATACTTATTCTATTAATACTATCCCTATTACTCTTGTCTCTATCCTTATAACTATTATTGTTATGCTTATTACTATTATTATTAGCACTAAAACTATTATTATTAGCACTAAAACTATTATTATTATCCTTATTACTATTATTATTATCGCTATAACTGTTATTATTATCCTTATTACTAGTATTATTAGCACTATAACTATTATGTTTATCCTTATTACTAGTATTATTAGCACTATAACTATTATGTTTATCCTTATTACTATTTTTATTCGCACTATAACTATTATGTTTATCCTTATTACAATTATTATTATCGCTATAACTATTATTATTATCCTTATTACTACTATTATTCGCACTATAACTATTATTATTATCCTTATTCTACTATTACTATCCGTATTCCTCTTATCTCTGTCCTTATAACTATTATTATTATGCTTATTACTATTATTATTATCGCTATATCTATTATTATTATCCTTACTACTATTATTATCATCGCTATGACTGTAATTATTATCCTTATGCTATTATTACTATCCCTATTACTCTTCTCTTTATCCTTATAACTATTATTATTATCCTTATAACTATTATTATTATCCCTATAACTATTATTATTATCCTTGTTACTATTATTATTATCGCTATGACTGTTATTATTATACTTATTCTATTATTACTATCCCTATTACTCTTGTCTTTATCCTTAGAACTATTATTGTTATGCTTATTACTATTATTATTAGCACTAAAACTATTATTATTAGCACTAAAACTATTATTATTATCCTTATTACTATTATTATTATCGCTATGACTGTTATTATTATACTTATTCTATTATTACTATCCCTATAACTCTTGTCTCTATCCTTATAACTATCATTATTATCGCTATGACTGTTATTATTATCCTTATTGTATTATTAATATCCCTATTACTCTTGTCTTTATCCTTACAACTATTATTATTATGCTTATTACTATTATTATTATCGCTATATCTATTATTATTATCCTTACTACTATTATTATCATCGCTATCACAGTTATTATTATCCTTATGCTATTATTACTATCCCTATTACTCTTCTCTTTATCCTTATAACTATTATTATTATCCTTATAACTATTATTATTATCCTTATAACTATTATTATTATCCTTATAACTATTATTATTATCCTTATAACTATTATTATTATCCTTATTACTATTATTATTATCGCTATGACTGTTATTATTATACTTATTCTATTATTACTATCCCTATTACTCTTGTCTTTATCCTGATAATTATTATTATTTCCCATATTACAATTATTATTATCGCTATAACTGTTATTATTATCCTTATTACTAGTATTATTAGCACTATAACTATTATGTTTATCCTTATTACTATTATTATTCGCACTATAACTATTATCATTATCCTTATTACTATTATTATTATCGCTATGACTGTTATTATTATACTTATTCTATTATTACTATCCCTATTACTCTTGTCTTTATCCTTATAACTAGTATTGTTATGCTTATTACTATTACTATTAGCACTAAAACTATTATTATTAGCACTAAAACTATTATTATTATCCTTATTACTATTATTATTATCGCTATGACTGTTATTATTATACTTATTCTATTATTACTATCCCTATAACTCTTGTCTCTATCCTTATAACTATTATTATTATGCTTATTACTATTATTATTACCACTATCACTATTATTATTATCCTTATTACTATTATTATTATCGCTATTACTGTTATTATTATCCTTATTGTATTATTAATATCCCTATTACTCTTGTCTTTATCCTTACAACTATTATTATTATGCTTATTACTATTATTATTATCGCTATATCTGTTATTATTATCCTTACTACTATTATTATCATCGCTATGACTGTTATTATTATCCTTATGCTATTATTGCTATCCCTATTACTCTTCTCATTATCCTTATAACTATTATTATTATCCTTATAACTATTATTATTATCGCTATAACTATTATTATTATCCTCATTACTATTATTACTAGCACTATAACTATTATTATTACCGCTATGACTGTCATTATTATACTTATTCTACTATTACTATCCCTATTACTCTTGTCTCTATCCTTATAACTATTATTAATATGCATATTACTATTATTATTATCGCTATGACTGTTATTATTATCCTTATTCTATTATTACTATCCCTATTACTCTTGTCTTTATCCTTGTAACTACTATTATTATCCTTATTACTATTATTATTATCGCTATAACTATTATTATTATCGCTATGACTGTTATTATTATCCTTACTACTATTATTATTATCGCTATGACTGTTATTATTATCCTTATTCTATTATTACTATCCCTATACTCTTGCCTCTATCCTTATAACTTTTATTATTATGCTTATTACTATTATTATTATCGCTATTACTATTATTATTATCCTTATTACTATTATTATTATCGCTATGACTGTTATTATTATCCTTATTGTATTATTAATATCCCTATTACTCTTGTCTTTATCCTTACAACTATTATTATTATGCTTATTACTATTATTATTATCGCTATAACTGTTATTATTATCCTTACTACTATTATTATTATCGCTATGACTGTTATTATTATCCTTATTCTATTATTACTATCCCTATACTCTTGCCTCTATCCTTATAACTTTTATTATTATGCTTATTACTATTATTATTATCGCTATTACTATTATTATTATCCTTACTACTATTATTATTATGCTTATTACTATTATTATTATCGCTATAACTGTTACTATTATCCTTACTACTATTATTATTATCGCTATGACTGTTATTATTATCCTTATTCTATTATTACTATCCCTATTACTCTTCTCTTTATCCTTATAACTATTATTATTATCCTTATAACTATTATTATTATCCTTATTACTATTATTATTATCGCTATGACTGTTATTATTATACTTATTCTATTATTACTGTCCCTATTACTCTTGTCTTTATCCTGATAATTATTATTATTTCCCATATTACAATTATTATTATCGCTATAACTGTTATCATTATCCTTATTACTAGTATTAAGAGCACTATAACTATTATGTTTATCCTTATTACTATTATTATTATCGCTATGACTGTTATTATTATCCTTATTGTATTATTAATATCCCTATTACTCTTGTCTTTATCCTTACAACTATTATTATTATGCTTATTACTATTATTATTATCGCTATAACTGTTATTATTATCCTTACTACTATTATTATTATCGCGATGACTGTTATTATTATCCTTATTCTATTATTACTATCCCTATACTCTTGCCTCTATCCTTATAACTTTTATTATTATGCTTATTACTATTATTATTATCGCTATTACTATTATTATTATCCTTATTACTATTATTATTATCGCTATGACTGTTATTATTATCCTTATTGTATTATTAATATCCCTATTACTCTTGTCTTTATCCTTACAACTATTATTATTATGCTTATTACTATTATTATTATCGCTATAACTGTTATTATTATCCTTACTACTATTATTATTATCGCTATGACTGTTATTATTATCCTTATTCTATTATTACTATCCCTATACTCTTGCCTCTATCCTTATAACTTTTATTATTATGCTTATTACTATTATTATTATCGCTATTACTATTATTATTATCCTTACTACTATTATTATTATGCTTATTACTATTATTATTATCGCTATAACTGTTACTATTATCCTTACTACTATTATTATTATCGCTATGACTTTTATTATGATCCTTATTCTATTATTACTATCCCTATTACTCTTCTCTTTATCCTTATAGCTATTATTATTATCCTTATAACTATTATTATTATCCTTATTACTATTATTATTATCGCTATGACTGTTATTATTATCCTTATTGTATTATTAATATCCCTATTACTCTTGTCTTTATCCTTACAACTGTTATTATTATGCTTATTACTATTATTATTATCGCTATATCTATTATTATTATCCTTACTACTATTATTATCATCGCTATCACAGTTATTATTATCCTTATGCTATTATTACTATCCCTATTACTCTTCTCTTTATCCTTATAACTATTATTATTATCCTTATAACTATTATTATTATCCTTATAACTATTATTATTATCCTTATAACTATTATTATTATCCTTATAACTATTATTATTATCCTTATTACTATTATTATTATCGCTATGACTGTTATTATTATACTTATTCTATTATTACTATCCCTATTACTCTTGTCTTTATCCTGATAATTATTATTATTTCCCATATTACAATTATTATTATCGCTATAACTGTTATTATTATCCTTATTACTAGTATTATTAGCACTATAACTATTATGTTTATCCTTATTACTATTATTATTCGCACTATAACTATTATCATTATCCTTATTACTATTATTATTATCGCTATGACTGTTATTATTATACTTATTCTATTATTACTATCCCTATTACTCTTGTCTTTATCCTTATAACTAGTATTGTTATGCTTATTACTATTACTATTAGCACTAAAACTATTATTATTAGCACTAAAACTATTATTATTATCCTTATTACTATTATTATTATCGCTATGACTGTTATTATTATACTTATTCTATTATTACTATCCCTATAACTCTTGTCTCTATCCTTATAACTATTATTATTATGCTTATTACTATTATTATTACCACTATCACTATTATTATTATCCTTATTACTATTATTATTATCGCTATTACTGTTATTATTATCCTTATTGTATTATTAATATCCCTATTACTCTTGTCTTTATCCTTACAACTATTATTATTATGCTTATTACTATTATTATTATCGCTATATCTGTTATTATTATCCTTACTACTATTATTATCATCGCTATGACTGTTATTATTATCCTTATGCTATTATTGCTATCCCTATTACTCTTCTCATTATCCTTATAACTATTATTATTATCCTTATAACTATTATTATTATCGCTATAAC
The DNA here is from genome assembly GCA_945859555.1 of Megachile ligniseca. Classification (NCBI taxonomy): domain Eukaryota; kingdom Metazoa; phylum Arthropoda; class Insecta; order Hymenoptera; family Megachilidae; genus Megachile; species Megachile ligniseca. The sequence continues at coordinate 87,989 of CAMAOC010000024.1, read as the reverse complement.
TATTATTATTATCCTCATTACTATTATTACTAGCACTATAACTATTATTATTACCGCTATGACTGTCATTATTATACTTATTCTACTATTACTATCCCTATTACTCTTGTCTCTATCCTTATAACTATTATTAATATGCATATTACTATTATTATTATCGCTATGACTGTTATTATTATCCTTATTCTATTATTACTATCCCTATTACTCTTGTCTTTATCCTTGTAACTACTATTATTATCCTTATTACTATTATTATTATCGCTATAACTATTATTATTATCGCTATGACTGTTATTATTATCCTTACTACTATTATTATTATCGCTATGACTGTTATTATTATCCTTATTCTATTATTACTATCCCTATACTCTTGCCTCTATCCTTATAACTTTTATTATTATGCTTATTACTATTATTATTATCGCTATTACTATTATTATTATCCTTATTACTATTATTATTATCGCTATGACTGTTATTATTATCCTTATTGTATTATTAATATCCCTATTACTCTTGTCTTTATCCTTACAACTATTATTATTATGCTTATTACTATTATTATTATCGCTATAACTGTTATTATTATCCTTACTACTATTATTATTATCGCTATGACTGTTATTATTATCCTTATTCTATTATTACTATCCCTATACTCTTGCCTCTATCCTTATAACTTTTATTATTATGCTTATTACTATTATTATTATCGCTATTACTATTATTATTATCCTTACTACTATTATTATTATGCTTATTACTATTATTATTATCGCTATAACTGTTACTATTATCCTTACTACTATTATTATTATCGCTATGACTTTTATTATGATCCTTATTCTATTATTACTATCCCTATTACTCTTCTCTTTATCCTTATAGCTATTATTATTATCCTTATAACTATTATTATTATCCTTATTACTATTATTATTATCGCTATGACTGTTATTATTATACTTATTCTATTATTACTGTCCCTATTACTCTTGTCTTTATCCTGATAATTATTATTATTTCCCATATTACAATTATTATTATCGCTATAACTGTTATCATTATCCTTATTACTAGTATTAAGAGCACTATAACTATTATGTTTATCCTTATTACTATTTTTATTCGCACTATAACTATTATGTTTATCCTTATTACTATTATTATTAGCGCTATAACTATTATTATTAGCGCTATAACTATTATTATTATCCTTATTACTATTATTATTATCGCTATAACTATTATTATTATCCTTATGACTATTATTATTATCGCTATAACTGTTATTATTAACCTTATTACTATTATTATTATTGCTATAACTGTTATTATTATCCTTATTACTATTATTATTAGCACTATAGCTATTATTATTATCCTTATTACTATTATTATTATCGCTATGACTGTTATTATTATCCTTATTGTATTATTAATATCCCTATTACTCTTGTCTTTATCCTTACAACTATTATTATTATGCTTATTACTATTATTATTATCGCTATAACTGTTATTATTATCCTTACTACTATTATTATTATCGCTATGACTGTTATTATTATCCTTATTCTATTATTACTATCCCTATTACTCTTGCCTCTATCCTTATAACTTTTATTATTATGCTTATTACTATTATTATTATCGCTTTAACTATTATTATTATCCTTACTACTATTATTATTATGCTTATTACTATTATTATTATCGCTATAACTGTTATTATTATCCTTACTACTATTATTATTATCGCTATGACTGTTATTATTATCCTTATTCTATTATTACTATCCTTATTACTCTTCTCTTTATCCTTCTAACTATTATTATTATCCTTATAACTATAATTATTATCCTTATTACTATTATTATTATCGCTATAACTGTTATTATTATCCTTATTACTAGTATTATTAGCACTATAACTATTATGTTTATCCTTATTACTAGTATTATTAGCACTATAACTATTATGTTTATCCTTATTACTATTTTTATTCGCACTATAACTATTATGTTTATCCTTATTACTATTATTATTAGCGCTATAACTATTATTATTATCCTTATTACTATTATTATCGCTATGACTGTTATTATTATCCTTATTCTAATATTACTATCCCTATTACTCTTGTCTCTATCCTTATAACTATTATTAATATGCTTATTACTATTATTATTATCGCTATAACTATTATTATTATCCTTACTACTATTATTATTATCGCTGTGACTGTTATTATTATCCTTATTCTACTATTACTATCCCTATTACGCTTGTCTCTATCCTTATAGCTATTATTAATATGCTTATTACTATTATTATTATCGCTATAACTATTATTATTATCCTTACTACTATTATTATTATCGCTATGACTGTTATTATTATCCTTATTCCATTATTACTATCCCTATTACTCTTGTCTTTATCCTTGTAACTATTATTATTATCCCTATTACTATTATTATTATCGCTATAACTATTATTATTATCGCTATGACTGTTATTAGTATCCTTATTCTATTATTACTATCCCTATTACTTTTGTCTTTATCCTTATTACTATTATTATTATCGCTCTAACTATTATTATTATCGCTATGACTGTTATTATTATCCATATTCTATTATTACTATCCCTATTACTCTTGTCTTTATCCTTATAACTATTATTATTTCCCTTATTACTATTATTATTATCATTATAACTGTTATTATTATCCTTATTACTAGTATTATTATCTCTATAACTATTATTGTTATCCTCATTTCTATTATCATTATCGCTATGACTGTTATTATTATCCTTATTCTATTATTACTATCCCTATTACTCTTGTCTTTATCCTCATAACTATTATTATTATTCTTATTACTATTATTATTATCGCTATGACTGTTATTATTATCCTTAATCTATTATTACTATCCCTATTACTCTTGTCTCTATCCTTATAACTATTATTAATATGCTTGTTACTATTATTATTATCGCTATAACTATTATTATTATCCTTATTACTATTATTATCGCTATGACTGTTATTATTATACTTATTCTATTATTACTATCCCTATTACTCTTGTCTTTATCCTTATAACTATTATTATTATCCTTATTACTATTATTATTATCGCTATAACTATTATTATTATCCTTATTACTATTATTATTATCGCTATGACTGTTATTATTATCCTTATTCTATTATTACTTTCCCTACTACTCTATACTTTATCCTTATAACTATTATCATTGTCCTTATTACTATTATTATTATCGCTATAACTGTTATTATTATCCTTATTACTAGTATTATTAGCACTATAACTATTATGTTTATCCTTATTACTATTATTATTCGCACTATAACTATTATTATTATCCTTATTACTATTATTATTATCGCTATAACTATTATTATTATCCTTATGACTATTATTATTATCGCTATAACTGTTATTATTAACCTTATTACTATTATTATTATTGCTATAACTGTTATTATTATGCTTATTACTATTATTATTCGCACTATAAATATTATTATTATCCTTATTACTATTATTATTATCGCTATGACTGTTATTATTATACTTATTCTATTATTACTCTCCCTATTACTCTTGTCTTTATCCTTATAACTATTAGTATTATCCTTATTACTATTATTATTATCGCTATAACTGTTATTATTAACCTTATTACTATTATTATTATTGCTATAACTGTTATTATTATCCTTATTACTATTATTATTAGCACTATAGCTATTATTATTATCCTTATTACTATTATTATTATCGCTATGACTGTTATTATTATCCTTATTGTATTATTAATATCCCTATTACTCTTGTCTTTATCCTTACAACTATTATTATTATGCTTATTACTATTATTATTATCGCTATAACTGTTATTATTATCCTTACTACTATTATTATTATCGCTATGACTGTTATTATTATCCTTATTCTATTATTACTATCCCTATTACTCTTGCCTCTATCCTTATAACTTTTATTATTATGCTTATTACTATTATTATTATCGCTATTACTATTATTATTATCCTTACTACTATTATTATTATGCTTATTACTATTATTATTATCGCTATAACTGTTACTATTATCCTTACTACTATTATTATTATCGCTATGACTGTTATTATTATCCTTATTCTATTATTACTATCCCTATTACTCTTCTCTTTATCCTTATAACTATTATTATTATCCTTATAACTATTATTATTATCCTTATTACTATTATTATTATCGCTATGACTGTTATTATTATACTTATTCTATTATTACTGTCCCTATTACTCTTGTCTTTATCCTTATAACTATTATTATTTCCCTTATTACTATTATTATTATCGCTTTGACTGTTATTATTATCCTTATTCTATTATTACTATCCCTATTACTCCTGTCTCTATCCTTATAACTATTATCATTGTCCTTATTACTATTATTATTATCGCTATAACTGTTATTATTATCCTTATTACTAGTATTATTAGCACTATAACTATTATGTTTATCCTTATTACTATTATTATTCGCACTATAACTATTATTATTATCCTTATTACTATTATTATTATCGCTATAACTATTATTATTATCCTTATGAATATTATTATTATCGCTATAACTGTTATTATTAACCTTATTACTATTATTATTATTGCTATAACTGTTATTATTATCCTTATTACTATTATTATTATCGCTATAACTGTTATTATTAACCTTATTACTATTATTATTATTGCTATAACTGTTATTATTATCCTTATTACTATTATTATTAGCACTATAGCTATTATTATTATCCTTATTACTATTATTATTATCGCTATGACTGTTATTATTATCCTTATTGTATTATTAATATCCCTATTACTCTTGTCTTTATCCTTACAAATATTATTATTATGCTTATTACTATTATTATTATCGCTATAACTATTATTATTATCCTTACTACTATTATTATTATCGCTATAACTGTTATTATTATCCTTACTACTATTATTATTATCGCTATGACTGTTTTATTATTATCCTTATTCTATTATTACTATCCCTATTACTCTTGCCTCTATCCTTATAACTTTTATTATTATGCTTATTACTATTATTATTATCGCTATAACTATTATTATTATCCTTACTACTATTATTATTATGCTTATTACTATTATTATTATCGCTATGACTGTTATTATTATCCTCACTACTATTATTATTATCGCTATGACTGTTATTATTATCCTTATTCTATTATTACTATCCCTATTACTCTTCTCTTTATCCTTATAACTATTATTATTATCCTTATAACTATAATTATTATCCTTATTACTATTATTATTATCGCTATAACTGTTATTATTATCCTTATTACTAGTATTATTAGCACTATAACTATTATGTTTATTCTTATTACTAGTATTATTAGCACTATAAGTATTATGTTTATCCTTATTACTATTTTTATTCGCACTATAACTATTATGTTTATCCTTATTACTATTATTATTAGCGCTATAACTATTATTATTATTATCCTTATTACTATTATTATCGCTATGACTGTTATTATTATCCTTATTCTAATATTACTATCCCTATTACTCTTGTCTCTATCCTTATAACTATTATTAATATGCTTATTACTATTATTAATATCGCTATAACTATTATTATTATCCTTACTACTATTATTATTATCGCTGTGACTGTTATTATTATCCTTATTCTACTATTACTATCCCTATTACGCTTGTCTCTATCCTTATAACTATTATTAATATGCTTATTACTATTATTATTATCGCTATAACTATTATTATTATCCTTACTACTATTATTATTATCGCTATGACTGTTATTATTATCCTTATTCTATTATTACTATCCCTATTACTCCTGCCTTTATCCTTATAACTATTATTATTTCCCTTATTACTATTATTATTATCGCTATAACTATTATTATTATCCTCATTACTATTATTACTAGCACTATAACTATTATTATTACCGCTATGACTGTCATTATTATACTTATTCTATTATTACTATACCTATTACTCTTGTCTTTATCCTTATAACTATTATCATTGTCCTTATTACTATTATTATTATCGCTATAACTGTTATTATTATCCTTATTACTAGTATTATTAGCACTATAACTATTATGTTTATCCTTATTACTATTATTATTCGCACTATAACTATTATTATTATCCTTATTACTATTATTATTATCGCTATAACTATTATTATTATCCTTATGAATATTATTATTATCGCTATAACTGTTATTATTAACCTTATTACTATTATTATTATTGCTATAACTGTTATTATTATCCTTATTACTATTATTATTAGCACTATAGCTATTATTATTATCCTTATTACTATTATTATTATCGCTATGACTGTTATTATTATCCTTATTGTATTATTAATATCCCTATTACTCTTGTCTTTATCCTTACAAATATTATTATTATGCTTATTACTATTATTATTATCGCTATAACTATTATTATTATCCTTACTACTATTATTATTATCGCTATAACTGTTATTATTATCCTGACTACTATTATTATTATCGCTATCACTGTTTTATTATTATCCTTATTCTATTATTACTATCCCTATTACTCTTGCCTCTATCCTTATAACTTTTATTATTATGCTTATTACTATTATTATTATCGCTATAACTATTATTATTATCCTTACTACTATTATTATTATGCTTATTACTATTATTATTATCGCTATAACTGTTATTATTATCCTTACTACTATTATTATTATCGCTATGACTGTTATTATTATCCTTATTCTATTATTACTATCCCTATTACACTTCTCTTTATCCTTATAACTATTATTATTATCCTTATAACTATAATTATTATCCTTATTACTATTATTATTATCGCTATAACTGTTATTATTATCCTTATTACTAGTATTATTAGCACTATAACTATTATGTTTATTCTTATTACTAGTATTATTAGCACTATAAGTATTATGTTTATCCTTATTACTATTTTTATTCGCACTATAACTATTATGTTTATCCTTATTACTATTATTATTAGCGCTATAACTATTATTATTATTATCCTTATTACTATTATTATCGCTATGACTGTTATTATTATCCTTATTCTAATATTACTATCCCTATTACTCTTGTCTCTATCCTTATAACTATTATTAATATGCTTATTACTATTATTATTATCGCTATAACTATTATTATTATCCTTACTACTATTATTATTATCGCTGTGACTGTTATTATTATCCTTATTCTACTATTACTATCCCTATTACGCTTGTCTCTATCCTTATAACTATTATTAATATGCTTATTACTATTATTATTATCGCTATAACTATTATTATTATCCTTACTACTATTATTATTATCGCTATGACTGTTATTATTATCCTTATTCTATTATTACTATCCCTATTACTCCTGCCTTTATCCTTATAACTATTATTATTTCCCTTATTACTATTATTATTTGCACTATAACTATTATTATTATCCTTATTACTATTATTATTATCGCTATAACTATTATTATTATCGCTATGACTGTTATTAGTATCCTTATTCTATTATTACTATCACTATTACTTTTGTCTTTATCATTATTACTATTATTATTATCGCTCTAACTATTATTATTATCCTTACTACTATTATTATTATCGCTATAACTGTTATTATTATCCTTATTACTAGTATTATTAGCACTACAACTATTATGTATATCCTTATTACTATTATTATTCGCACTATAACTCTTATTATTATCCTTATTACTATTATTATTATCGCTATGACTGTTATTATTATCCTTATTCTATTATTACTATCCCTATTACTCTTGTCTTTATCCTTGTAACTATTATTATTATCCTTATTACTATTATTATTATCGCTATAACTATTATTATTATCGCTATGACTGTTATTAGTATCCTTATTCTATTATTACTATCCCTATTACTTTTGTCTTTATCCTTATTACTATTATTATTATCGCTCTAACTATTATTATTATCGCTATGACTGTTATTATTATCCATAATCTATTATTACTATACCTATTACTCTTGTCTTTATCCTTGTAACTATTATTATTTCCCTTATTACTATTATTATTATCGCTATAACTATTATTATTATCCTTACTACTATTATTATTATCGCTATGACTGTTATTATTATCCTTATTCTATTATTACTATCCCTATTACTCTTGTCTCTATCCTTATAACTATTATTATTATCCTTATTACTATTATTATTATCGCTATAACTATTATTATTATCGCTATGACTGTTATTATTATCCTTATTCTATTATTACTATCCCTATTACTCTTGTCTCTATCCTTATAACTATTATTATTATGCTTATTACTATTATTATTTGCACTATAACTATTATTATTATCCTTATTACTATTATTATTATCGCTATAACTATTATTATTATCGCTATGACTGTTATTATTATCCTTATTCTATTATTACTATCCCTATTACTCTTGTCTTTATCCTTGTAACTATTATTATTATCCTTATTACTATTATTATTATCGCTATAACTATTATTATTATCGCTATGACTGTTATTATTATCCTTATTCTATTATTACTATCCCTATTACTCTTGTCTTTATCCTTGTAACTATTATTATTATCCTTATTACTATTATTATTATCGCTATAACTATTATTATTATCGCTATGACTGTTATTAGTATCCTTATTCTATTATTACTATCACTATTACTTTTGTCTTTATCCTTATTACTATTATTATTATCGCTCTAACTATTATTATTATCGCTATGACTGTTATTATTATCCATATTCTATTATTACTATACCTATTACTCTTGTCTTTATCCTTGTAACTATTATTATTTCCCTTATTACTATTATTATTATCGCTATGACTGTTATTATTATCCTTATTCTATTATTACTATCCCTATTACTCTTGTCTCTATCCTTATAACTATTATTATTATCCTTATTACTATTATTATTATCGCTATAACTATTATTATTATCGCTATGACTGTTATTATTATCCTTATTCTATTATTACTATCCCTATTACTCTTGTCTCTATCCTTATAACTATTATTAATATGCTTATTACTATTATTATTATCGCTATAACTATTATTATTATCCTTACTACTATTATTATTATCGCTATGACTGTTATTATTATCCTTATTCTATTATTACTATCCCTATTACTCTTGTCTCTATCCTTATAACTATTATTAATATGCTTATTACTATTATTATTATCGCTATAACTAGTATTATTATCCTTACTACTATTATTATTATCGCTATGACTGTTATTATTATCCTTATTCTATTATTACTATCCCTATTACTCTTGTCTCTATCCTTATAACTATTATTATTATCCTTATTACTATTATTATTATCGCTATAACTATTATTATTATCGCTATGACTGTTATTATTATCCTTATTCTATTATTACTATCCCTATTACTCTTGTCTCTATCCTTATAACTATTATTAATATGCTTATTACTATTATTATTAGCACTAAAACTATTATTATTAGCACTAAAACTATTATTATTATCCTTATTACTATTATTATTATCGCTATGACTGTTATTATTATACTTATTACTATTATTATTCGCACTATAACTATTATTATTATCCTTATTACTATTATTATTATCGCTATGACTGTTATTATTATACTTATTCTATTATTACTATCCCTATTACTCTTGTCTTTATCCTTATAACTATTATTGTTATGCTTATTACTATTATTATTAGCACTAAAACTATTATTATTAGCACTAAAACTATTATTATTATCCTTATTACTATTATTATTATCGCTATGACTGTTATTATTATACTTATTCTATTATTACTATCCCTATAACTCTTGTCTCTATCCTTATAACTATTATTATTATGCTTATTACTATTATTATTACCACTATCACTATTATTATTATCCTTATTACTATTATTATTATGGCTATGACTGTTATTATTATCCTTATTGTATTATTAATATCCCTATTACTCTTGTCTTTATCCTTACAACTATTATTATTATCCTTACTACTATTATTATTATCGCTATAACTGTTATTATTATCCTTACTACTATTATTATTATCGCTATGACTGTTATTATTATCCTTATTCTATTATTACTATCCCTATTACTCTTGCCTCTATCCTTATAACTTTTATTATTATGCTTATTACTATTATTATTATCGCTATAACTATTATTATTATCCTTACTACTATTATTATTATGCTTATTACTATTATTATTATCGCTATAACTGTTATTATTATCCTTACTACTATTATTATTATCGCTATGACTGTTATTATTATCCTTATTCTATTATTACTATCCCTATTACTCTTCTCTTTATCCTTATAACTATTATTATTATCCTTATAACTATAATTATTATCCTTATTACTATTATTATTATCGCTATAACTGTTATTATTATCCTTATTACTAGTATTATTAGCACTATAACTATTATGTTTATCCTTATTACTAGTATTATTAGCGCTATAACTATTATTATTATCCTTATTACTATTATTATCGCTATGACTGTTATTATTATCCTTATTCTAATATTACTATCCCTATTACTCTTGTCTCTATCCTTATAACTATTATTAATATGCTTATTACTATTATTATTATCGCTATAACTATTATTATTATCCTTACTACTATTATTATTATCGCTGTGACTGTTATTATTATCCTTATTCTACTATTGCTATCCCTATTGCGCTTGTCTCTATCCTTATAACTATTATTAATATGCTTATTACTATTATTATTATCGCTATAACTATTATTATTATCCTTACTACTATTATTATTATCGCTATGACTGTTATTATTATCCTTATTCTATTATTACTATCCCTATTACTCTTGTCTTTATCCTTGTAACTATTATTATTATCCCTATTACTATTATTATTATCGCTATAACTATTATTATTATCGCTATGACTGTTATTAGTATCCTTATTCTATTATTACTATCCCTATTACTTTTGTCTTTATCCTTATTACTATTATTATTATCGCTCTAACTATTATTATTATCGCTATGACTGTTATTATTATCCATATTCTATTATTACTATACCTATTACTGTTGTCTTTATCCTTGTAACTATTATTATTTCCCTTATTACTATTATTATTATCGCTATAACTATTATTATTATCCTTATTACTAGTATTATTATCGCTATGACTGTTATTAGTATCCTTATTCTATTATTACTATCCCTATTACTTTTGTCTTTATCCTTATTACTATTATTATTATCCTTATTACTATTATTATTATCGCTATAACTATTATTATTATCGCTATGACTGTTATTATTATCCTTATTCTATTATTACTATCCCTATTACTCTTGTCTCTATCCTTATAACTATTATTATTATGCTTATTACTATTATTATTTGCACTATAACTATTATTATTATCCTTATTACTATTATTATTATCGCTATAACTATTATTATTATCGCTATGACTGTTATTATTATCCTTATTCTATTATTACTATCCCTATTACTCTTGTCTTTATCCTTGTAACTATTATTATTATCCTTATTACTATTATTATTATCGCTATAACTATTATTATTATCGCTATGACTGTTATTAGTATCCTTATTCTATTATTACTATCACTATTACTTTTGTCTTTATCCTTATTACTATTATTATTATCGCTCTAACTATTATTATTATCCTTACTACTATTATTATTATCGCTATAACTGTTATTATTATCCTTATTACTAGTATTATTAGCACTACAACTATTATGTATATCCTTATTACTATTATTATTCGCACTATAACTCTTATTATTATCCTTATTACTATTATTATTATCGCTATGACTGTTATTATTATCCTTATTCTATTATTACTATCCCTATTACTCTTGTCTTTATCCTTGTAACTATTATTATTATCCTTATTACTATTATTATTATCGCTATAACTATTATTATTATCGCTATGACTGTTATTAGTATCCTTATTCTATTATTACTATCCCTATTACTTTTGTCTTTATCCTTATTACTATTATTATTATCGCTCTAACTATTATTATTATCGCTATGACTGTTATTATTATCCATAATCTATTATTACTATCCCTATTACTCTTGTCTCTATCCTTATAACTATTATTATTATCCTTATTACTATTATTATTATCGCTATAACTATTATTATTATCGCTATGACTGTTATTATTATCCTTATTCTATTATTACTATCCCTATTACTCTTGTCTCTATCCTTATAACTATTATTATTATGCTTATTACTATTATTATTTGCACTATAACTATTATTATTATCCTTATTACTATTATTATTATCGCTATAACTATTATTATTATCGCTATGACTGTTATTATTATCCTTATTCTATTATTACTATCCCTATTACTCTTGTCTTTATCCTTGTAACTATTATTATTATCCTTATTACTATTATTATTATCGCTATAACTATTATTATTATCGCTATGACTGTTATTAGTATCCTTATTCTATTATTACTATCACTATTACTTTTGTCTTTATCCTTATTACTATTATTATTATCGCTCTAACTATTATTATTATCCTTACTACTATTATTATTATCGCTATAACTGTTATTATTATCCTTATTACTAGTATTATTAGCACTACAACTATTATGTATATCCTTATTACTATTATTATTCGCACTATAACTCTTATTATTATCCTTATTACTATTATTATTATCGCTATGACTGTTATTATTATCCTTATTCTATTATTACTATCCCTATTACTCTTGTCTTTATCCTTGTAACTATTATTATTATCCTTATTACTATTATTATTATCGCTATAACTATTATTATTATCGCTATGACTGTTATTAGTATCCTTATTCTATTATTACTATCCCTATTACTTTTGTCTTTATCCTTATTACTATTATTATTATCGCTCTAACTATTATTATTATCGCTATGACTGTTATTATTATCCATAATCTATTATTACTATACCTATTACTCTTGTCTTTATCCTTGTAACTATTATTATTTCCCTTATTACTATTATTATTATCGCTATAACTATTATTATTATCCTTATTACTAGTATTATTATCGCTATGACTGTTATTAGTACCCTTATTCTATTATTACTATCCCTATTACTTTTGTCTTTATCCTTATTACTATTATTATTATCGCTATAACTAGTATTATTATCCTTACTACTATTATTATTATCGCTATGACTGTTATTATTATCCTTATTCTATTATTACTATCCCTATTACTCTTGTCTCTATCCTTATAACTATTATTAATATGCTTATTACTATTATTATTATCGCTATAACTAGTATTATTATCCTTACTACTATTATTATTATCGCTATGACTGTTATTATTATCCTTATTCTATTATTACTATCCCTATTACTCTTGTCTCTATCCTTATAACTATTATTATTATCCTTATTACTATTATTATTATCGCTATAACTATTATTATTATCGCTATGACTGTTATTATTATCCTTATTCTATTATTACTATCCCTATTACTCTTGTCTCTATCCTTATAACTATTATTATTATCCTTATTACTATTATTATTATCGCTATAACTATTATTATTATCGCTATGACTGTTATTAGTATCCTTATTCTATTATTACTATCACTATTACTTTTGTCTTTATCCTTATTACTATTATTATTATCGCTCTAACTATTATTATTATCGCTATGACTGTTATTATTATCCATATTCTATTATTACTATACCTATTACTCTTGTCTTTATCCTTGTAACTATTATTATTTCCCTTATTACTATTATTATTATCGCTATGACTGTTATTATTATCCTTATTCTATTATTACTATCCCTATTACTCTTGTCTCTATCCTTATAACTATTATTATTATCCTTATTACTATTATTATTATCGCTATAACTATTATTATTATCGCTATGACTGTTATTATTATCCTTATTCTATTATTACTATCCCTATTACTCTTGTCTCTATCCTTATAACTATTATTAATATGCTTATTACTATTATTATTATCGCTATAACTATTATTATTATCCTTACTACTATTATTATTATCGCTATGACTGTTATTATTATCCTTATTCTATTATTACTATCCCTATTACTCTTGTCTCTATCCTTATAACTATTATTAATATGCTTATTACTATTATTATTATCGCTATAACTAGTATTATTATCCTTACTACTATTATTATTATCGCTATGACTGTTATTATTATCCTTATTCTATTATTACTATCCCTATTACTCTTGTCTCTATCCTTATAACTATTATTATTATCCTTATTACTATTATTATTATCGCTATAACTATTATTATTATCGCTATGACTGTTATTATTATCCTTATTCTATTATTACTATCCCTATTACTCTTGTCTCTATCCTTATAACTATTATTAATATGCTTATTACTATTATTATTATCGCTATAACTATTATTATTATCCTTACTACTATTATTATTATCGCTATGACTGTTATTATTATCCTTATTCTATTATTACTATCCCTATTACTCTTGTCTCTATCCTTATAACTATTATTAATATGCTTATTACTATTATTATTATCGCTATAACTAGTGTTATTATCCTTACTACTATTATTATTATCGCTATGACTGTTATTATTATCCTTATTCTATTATTACTATCCCTATTACTCTTGTCTCTATCCTTATAACTATTATTATTATCCTTATTACTATTATTATTATCGCTATAACTATTATTATTATCGCTATGACTGTTATTATTATCCTTATTCTGTTATTACTATCCCTATTACTCTTGTCTCTATCCTTATAACTATTATTATTATGCTTATTACTATTATTATTTGCACTATAACTATTATTATTATCCTTATTACTATTATTATTATCGCTATAACTATTATTATTATCGCTATGACTGTTATTATTATCCTTATTCTATTATTACTATCCCTATTACTCTTGTCTTTATCCTTGTAACTATTATTATTATCCTTATTACTATTATTATTATCGCTATAACTATTATTATTATCGCTATGACTGTTATTAGTATCCTTATTCTATTATTACCATCCCTATTACTCTTGTCTTTATCCTTGTAACTATTATTATTATCCTTATTACTATTATTATTATCGCTATAACTATTATTATTATCGATATGACTGTTATTAGTATCCTTATTCTATTATTACTATCCCTATTACTGTTGTCTTTATCCTTATTACTATTATTATTATGGCTCTAACTATTATTATTATCCTTATTACTATTATTATTATTAGCACTATAGCTATTATTATTATTATCGCTGTGACTGTTATTATTATCCTTATTCTATTATTACTATCCCTATTACTCTTGTCGTTATCCTTGTAACTATTATTATTTCCCTTATTACTATTATTATTATCGCTATAACTATTATTATTATCCTTATTACTAGTATTATTATCGCTATGACTGTTATTAGTATCCTTATTCTATTATTACTATCCCTATTACTCTTGTCTCTATCCTTATAACTATTATTATTATCCTTATTACTATTATTATTATCGCTATAACTATTATTATTATCGCTATGACTGTTATTATTATCCTTATTCTATTATTACTATCCCTATTACTCTTGTCTTTATCCTTGTAACTATTATTATTATCCTTATTACTATTATTATTATCGCTATAACTATTATTATTATCGCTATGACTGTTATTATTATCCTTATTCGATTATTACTATCCCTATTACTCTTGTCTTTATCCTTGTAACTATTATTATTATCGCTATGACTGTTATTAGTATCCTTATTCTATTATTACTATCACTATTACTTTTGTCTTTATCCTTATTACTATTATTATTATCGCTCTAACTATTATTATTATCCTTACTACTATTATTATTATCGCTATAACTGTTATTATTATCCTTATTACTAGTATTATTAGCACTACAACTATTATGTATATCCTTATTACTATTATTATTCGCACTATAACTCTTATTATTATCCTTATTACTATTATTATTATCGCTATGACTGTAATTATTATCCTTAGTCTATTATTACTATCCCTATTACTCTTGTCTTTATCCTTGTAACTATTACTATTATCCTTATTACTATTATTATTATAGCTATAACTATTATTATTATCGCTATGACTGTTATTAGTATCCTTATTCTATTATTACTATCCCTATTACTTTTGTCTTTATCCTTATTACTATTATTATTATCGCTCTAACTATTATTATTATCGCTATGACTGTTATTATTATCCATATTCTATTATTACTATACCTATTACTCTTGTCTTTATCCTTGTAACTATTATTATTTCCCTTATTACTATTATTATTATCGCTATAACTATTATTATTATCCTTATTACTAGTATTATTATCGCTATGACTGTTATTAGTATCCTTATTCTATTATTACTATCCCTATTACTTTTGTCTTTATCCTTATTACTATTATTATTATCGCTATAACTATTATTATTATCGCTATGACTGTTATTATTATCCTTATTCTATTATTACTATCCCTATTACTCTTGTCTTTATCCTTGTAACTATTATTATTATCCTTATTACTATTATTATTATCGCTATAACTATTATTATTATCGCTATGACTGTTATTAGTATCCTTATTCTATTATTACTATCCCTATTACTCTTGTCTTTATCCTTGTAACTATTATTATTATCCTTATTACTATTATTATTATCGCTATAACTATTATTATTATCGCTATGACTGTTATTAGTATCCTTATTCTATTATTACTATCCCTATTACTGTTGTCTTTATCCTTATTACTATTATTATTATGGCTCTAACTATTATTATTATCCTTATTACTATTATTATTATTAGCACTATAGCTATTATTATTATTATCGCTGTGACTGTTATTATTATCCTTATTCGATTATTACTATCCCTATTACTCTTGTCTCTATCCTTATAACTATTATTATTATGCTTATTACTATTATTATTTGCACTATAACTATTATTATTATCCTTATTACTATTATTATTATCGCTATGACTGTTATTAGCATCCTTATTTTATTATTACTATCCCTATTACTTTTGTCTTTATCCTTATAACTATTATTATTTCCCTTATTACTATTATTATTATCGCTATAACTATTATTATTATCCTTATTCTAATTATTACTAGCACTGTAACTATTATTATTATGCTTATTACTATTATTATTATCGCTATAACTATTATTATTATCCTTACTACTATTATTATTAGTACTATAACTATTATTATTATCCTTATTACTATTATTATTATCGCTATAACTATTATTATTATCCTTACTACTATTATTATTATCGCTATAACTGTTATTATTATAATTACTACTATTATTATTATCGCTATGACTGTTATTATTATCCTTATTCTATTATTACTATCCCTATTACTCTTGCCTCTATCCTTATAACTTTTATTATTATGCTTATTACTATTATTATCATCGCTATAACTATTATTATTATCCTTACTACTATTATTATTATGCTTATTACTATTATTATTATCGCTATAACTGTTATTATTATCCTTACTACTATTATTATTATCGCTATGACTGTTATTATTATCCTTATTCTATTATTACTATCCCTATTACTCTTCTCTTTATCCTTATAACTATTATTATTATCCTTATAACTATAATTATTATCCTTATTACTATTATAATTATCGCTATAACTGTTATTATTATCCTTATTACTAGTATTATTAGCACTATAACTATTATGTTTATCCTTATTACTATTTTTATTCGCACTATAACTATTATGTTTATCCTTATTACTATTATTATTAGCGCTATAACTATTATTATTATCCTTATTACTATTATTATCGCTATGACTGTTATTATTATCCTTATTCTAATATTACTATCCCTATTACTCTTGTCTCTATCCTTATAACTATTATTAATATGCTTATTACTATTATTATTATCGCTATAACTATTATTATTATCCTTACTACTATTATTATTATCGCTGTGACTGTTATTATTTTCCTTATTCTACTATTACTATCCCTATTACGCTTGTCTCTATCCTCATAACTATTATTAATATGCTTATTACTATTATTATTATCGCTATAACTATTATTATTATCCTTACTACTATTATTATTATCGCTATGACTGTTATTATTATCCTTATTCTATTATTACTATCCCTATTACTCCTGCCTTTATCCTTATAACTATTATTATTTCCCTTATTACTATTATTATTATCGCTATAACTATTATTATTATCCTCATTACTATTATTACTAGCACTATAACTATTATTATTACCGCTATGACTGTGATTATTATACTTATTCTATTATTACTATACCTATTACTCTTGTCTTTATCCTTATAACTATTATTATACCCCTTGTTACTATTATTATTATCGCTATAACTATTATTATTATCCTTATTACTATTATTATCGCTATGACTGTTATTATTATCCTTATTCTACTATTACTATCCCTATTACTCTTGTCTCTATCCTTATAACTATTATTAATATGCATATTACTATTATTATTATCGCTATAACTATTATTATTATCCTTACTACTATTATTATTATCGCTATGACTGTTATTATTATCCTTATTCTATTATTACTATCCCTATTACTCTTGTCTTTATCCTTGTAACTATTATTAGTATCCCTATTACTATTATTATTATCGCTATAACTATTATTATTATCGCTATGACTGTTATTAGTATCCTTATTCTATTATTACTATCCCTATTACTTTTGTCTTTATCCTTATTACTATTATTATAATCGCTCTAACTATTATTATTATCGCTATGACTGTTATTATTATCCATATTCTATTATTACTATACCTATTACTCTTGTCTTTATCCTTGTAACTATTATTATTTCCCTTATTACTATTATTATTATCGCTATAACTATTATTATTATCCTTATTACTAGTATTATTATCGCTATGACTGTTATTAGTATCCTTATTCTATTATTACTATCCCTATTACTTTTGTCTTTATCCTTATTACTATTATTATTATCGCTATAACTATTATTATTATCGCTATGACTGTTATTAGTATCCTTATTCTATTATTACTATCACTATTACTTTTGTCTTTATCCTTATTACTATTATTATTATCGCTCTAACTATTATTATTATCCTTACTACTATTATTATTATCGCTATAACTGTTATTATTATCCTTATTACCAGTATTATTAGCACTACAACTATTATGTATATCCTTATTACTATTATTATTCGCACTATAACTCTTATTATTATCCTTATTACTATTATTATTATCCCTATGACTGTTATTATTATCCTTATTCTATTATTACTATCCCTATTACTCTTGTCTTTATCCTTGTAACTATTATTATTATCCTTATTACTATTATTATTATCGCTATAACTATTATTATTATCGCTATGACTGTTATTAGTATCCTTATTCTATTATTACTATCCCTATTACTTTTGTCTTTATCCTTATTACTATTATTATTATCGCTCTAACTATTATTATTATCGCTATGACTGTTATTATTATCCATATTCTATTATTACTATACCTATTACTCTTGTCTTTATCCTTGTAACTATTATTATTTCCCTTATTACTATTATTATTATCGCTATAACTATTATTATTATCCTTATTACTAGTATTATTATCGCTATGACTGTTATTAGTATCCTTATTCTATTATTACTATCCCTATTACTTTTGTCTTTATCCTTATTACTATTATTATTATCGCTCTAACTATTATTATTATCGCTATGACTGTTATTATTATCCTTATTCTATTATTACTATCCCTATTACTCTTGTCTCTATCCTTATAACTATTATTATTATCCTTATTACTATTATTATTATCGCTATGACTGTTATTATTATCCTTATTCTATTATTACTATCCCTATTACTCTTGTCTCTATCCTTATAACTATTATTATTATGCTTATTACTATTATTATTTGCACTATAACTATTATTATTATCCTTATTACTATTATTATTATCGCTATAACTATTATTATTATCGCTATGACTGTTATTATTATCCTTATTCTATTATTACTATCCCTATTACTCTTGTCTTTATCCTTGTAACTATTATTATTATCCTTATTACTATTATTATTATCGCTATAACTATTATTATTATCGCTATGACTGTTATTATTATCCTTATTCTATTATTACTATCCCTATTACTCTTGTCTTTATCCTTGTAACTATTATTATTATCCTTATTACTATTATTATTATCGCTATAACTATTATTATTATCGCTATGACTGTTATTAGTATCCTTATTCTATTATTACTATCACTATTACTTTTGTCTTTATCCTTATTACTATTATTATTATCGCTCTAACTATTATTATTATCCTTACTACTATTATTATTATCGCTATAACTGTTATTATTATCCTTATTACTAGTATTATTAGCACTACAACTATTATGTATATCCTTATTACTATTATTATTCGCACTATAACTCTTATTATTATCCTTATTACTATTATTATTATCGCTATGACTGTTATTATTATCCTTATTCTATTATTACTATCCCTATTACTCTTGTCTTTATCCTTGTAACTATTATTATTATCCTTATTACTATTATTATTATCGCTATAACTATTATTATTATCGCTATGACTGTTATTAGTATCCTTATTCTATTATTACTATCCCTATTACTTTTGTCTTTATCCTTATTACTATTATTATTATCGCTCTAACTATTATTATTATCGCTATGACTGTTATTATTATCCATATTCTATTATTATTATCGCTATGACTGTTATTATTATCCATATTCTATTATTACTATACCTATTACTCTTGTCTTTATCCTTGTAACTATTATTATTTCCCTTATTACTATTATTATTATCGCTATAACTATTATTATTATCCTTATTACTAGTATTATTATCGCTATGACTGTTATTAGTATCCTTATTCTATTATTACTATCCCTATTACTTTTGTCTTTATCCTTATTACTATTATTATTATCGCTCTAACTATTATTATTATCGCTATGACTGTTATTATTATCCTTATTCTATTATTACTATCCCTATTACTCTTGTCTCTATCCTTATAACTATTATTAATATGCTTATTACTATTATTATTATCGCTATAACTATTATTATTATCCTTACTACTATTATTATTATCGCTATGACTGTTATTATTATCCTTATTCTATTATTACTATCCCTATTACTCTTGTCTCTATCCTTATAACTATTATTAATATGCTTATTACTATTATTATTATCGCTATAACTAGTATTATTATCCTTACTACTATTATTATTATCGCTATGACTGTTATTATTATCCTTATTCTATTATTACTATCCCTATTACTCTTGTCTCTATCCTTATAACTATTATTATTATCCTTATTACTATTATTATTATCGCTATAACTATTATTATTATCCTTATTACTATTATTATTATCGCTATAACTATTATTATTATCGCTATGACTGTTATTATTATCCTTATTCTATTATTACTATCCCTATTACTCTTGTCTTTATCCTTGTAACTATTATTATTATCCTTATTACTATTATTATTATCGCTATAACTATTATTATTATCGCTATGACTGTTATTAGTATCCTTATTCTATTATTACTATCCCTATTACTCTTGTCTTTATCCTTGTAACTATTATTATTATCCTTATTACTATTATTATTATCGCTATAACTATTATTATTATCGCTATGACTGTTATTAGTATCCTGATTCTATTATTACTATCCCTATTACTGTTGTCTTTATCCTTATTACTATTATTATTATGGCTCTAACTATTATTATTATCCTTATTACTATTATTATTATTAGCACTATAGCTATTATTATTATTATCGCTGTGACTGTTATTATTATCCTTATTCTATTATTACTATCCCTATTACTCTTGTCTTTATCCTTTTAACTATTATTATTATCGCTCTAACTATTATTATTATCGCTATGACTGTTATTATTATCCATATTCTATTATTACTATACCTATTACTCTTGTCTTTATCCTTGTAACTATTATTATTTCCCTTATTACTATTATTATTATCGCTATAACTATTATTATTATCCTTATTACTATTATTACTAGCACTATAACTATTATTATTATCCTTATTACTATTATTATTACCGCTATGACTGTTATTATTATCCTTATTCTATTATTACTATCCCTATTACTCTTCCCTTTATCCTTATAACTATTAGTATTATCCTTATTACTATTATTATTAGCACTATAACTATGATTTTTATCCTTATTACTATTATTATTCGCACTATAACTATTATTATTATCCTTATTACTATTATTATTATCGCTCTAACTATTATTATTATCCTTACTACTATTATTATTATTATCGCTATGACTGTTATTATTATCCTTATTCTATTATTTCTATCCCTATTACTCTTGTCTTTATCCTTGTAACTATTATTATTATCCTTATCACTATTATTATAATCGCTATAACTATTATTATTATCGCTATGACTGTTATATGATCCTTATTCTATTATTACTATCACTATTACTTTTGTCTTTATCCTTATTACTATTATTATTATCCTTATTACTATTATTATTATCGCTATAACTATTATTATTATCGCTATGACTGTTATTAGTATCCTTATTCTATTATTACTATCCCTATTACTTTTGTCTTTATCCTTATTACTATTATTATTATCGCTCTAACTATTATTATTATCCTTATTACTATTATTATTCGCTCTATAACTATTATTATTATCCTTATTACTATTATTATTATTGCTATAACTGTTATTATTATCCTTATTACTATTATTATCGCTATGACTGTTATTATTATCCTTATACAACTATTACTATCACTATTACTCTTGTCTTTATCCTTATAACTATTATCATTTCCCTTATTACTATTATTATTATCATTATAACTGTTATTATTATCCTTATTACTAGTATTATTATCTCTATAACTATTATTGTTATCCTCATTACTATTATTATTATCGCTATGACTGTTATTATTATCCTTATTCTATTAATACTATCCGTATTACTCTTTTCTTTATCCTTATAACTATTATTATTATCCTTATTATTATTATTATTATGCTTATTACTATTATTATTATCGCTATGACTATTATTATTATCCTTACTACTATTATTATTATCGCTATGACTGTTATTATTATCCTTATTGTATTATTAATATCCCTATTACTCTTGTCTTTATCCTTATAACTATTATTATTATCCTTATTACTATTATTATTATCGCTATAACTATTATTATTATCCTTATTACTATTATTGTCGCTATGACTGTTATTATTATCCTTATTCTACTATTACTATCCCTATTACTCTTCTCTTTATCCTTATAACTATTAGTATTATCGTTATTACTATTATTATTATCGCTATAACTATTATTATTATCCTTATCACTATTATTACTAGGACTATAACTATTATGTTTATCCTTATTACTATTATTATTATTGCTTTAACTGTTATTATTATCCTTATTACTATTATTATTAGCACTATAGCTATTATTATTATCCTTATTCTATTATTATTTCCCTTATTACTATGATTATTATCGCTATAACTATTATTATTATCCTTATTACTATTATTATCGCTATGACTGTTATTATTATCCTTATTCTAATATTACTATCCATATTAGTCTTGTCTCTATCCTTATAACTTTTATTATTATGCATATTACTATTATTATTATCGCTATAACTATTATTATTATCCTTACTACTATTATTATTATCGCTATGACTGTTATTATTATCCTTATTGTATTATTAATATCCCTATTACTCTTGTCTTTATCCTTATAACTATTATTATTATCCTTATTCTATTATTACTATCCCTATTACTCTTGTCTTGATCCTTATAACTATTATTATTTCCCTGATTACTATTATCATTATCGCTATAACTGTTATTATTATCCTTATTACTAGTATTATTAGCACTATAACTATTATGTTTATCCTTATTACTATTATTATTCGCACTATAACTATTATTATTATCCTTATTGCTATTATTATTATCGCTATGACTGTTATTATTATACTTATTCTATTACTATTATCCCTATTACTCTTGTCTTTATCCTTATAACTATTATTGTTATGCTTATTACTATTATTATTAGCACTAAAACTATTATTATTAGCACTAAAACTATTATTATTATCCTTATTACTATTATTATTATCGCTATGACTGTTATTATTATACTTATTCTATTATTACTATCCCTATACCTCTTGTCTCTATCCTTATAACTATTATTAATATGCTTATTACTATTATTATTATCGCTATAACTATTATTATTATCCTTACTACTATTATTATTATCGCTATGACTGTTATTATTATCCTTATTCTATTATTACTATCCCTATTACTCCTGCCTTTATCCTTATAACTATTATTATTTCCCTTATTACTATTATTATTATCGCTATAACTATTATTATTATCCTCATTACTATTATTACTAGCACTATAACTATTATTATTACCGCTATGACTGTCATTATTATACTTATTCTATTATTACTATACCTATTACTCTTGTCTTTATCCTTATAACTATTATTATATCCCTTGTTACTATTATTATTATCGATATGACTATTATTATTATCCTTATTACTATTATTATCGCTATGACTGTTATTATTATCCTTATTCTACTATTACTATCCCTATTACTCTTGTCTCTATCCTTATAACTATTATTAATATGCATATTACTATTATTATTATCGCTATAACTATTATTATTATCCTTACTACTATTATTATTTTCGCTATGACTTTTATTATTATCCTTATTCTATTATTACTATCCCTATTACTCTTGTCTTTATCCTTATAACTATTATTATTATGCTTATTACTATTATCATTATCGCTATGACTGTTATTATTATCCTTATTCTATTATTACTTTCCCTACTACTCTATACTTTATCCTTATAACTATTATCATTGTCCTTATTACTATTATTATTATCGCTATAACTGTTATTATTATCCTTATTACTAGTATTATTAGCACTATAACTATTATGTTTATCCTTATTACTATTATTATTCGCAATATAACTATTATTATTATCCTTATTACTATTATTATTATCGCTATAACTATTATTATTATCCTTATGACTATTATTATTATCGCTATAACTGTTATTATTAACCTTATTACTATTATTATTATTGCTATAACTGTTATTATTATCCTTATTACTATTATTATTCGCACTATAACTATTATTATTATCCTTATTACTATTATTATTATCGCTATGACTGTTATTATTATACATATTCTATTATTACTATCCCTATTACTCTTGTCTTTATCCTTATAACTATTATTGTTATGCTTATTACTATTATTATTAGCACTAAAACTATTATTATTAGCACTAAAACTATTATTATTATCCTTATTACTATTATTATTATCGCTATGACTGTTATTATTATCCTTATTCTACTATTACTATCCCTATTACTCTTGTCTCTATCCTTATAACTATTATTAATATGCATATTCCTATTATTATTATCGCTATAACTATTATTATTATCCTTACTACTATTATTATTTTCGCTATGACTTTTATTATTATCCTTATTCTATTATTACTATCCCTATTACTCTTGTCTTTATCCTTATAACTATTATTATTATGCTTATTACTATTATTATTATCGCTATAACTATTATTATTATCCTTATTACTATTATCATTATCGCTATGACTGTTATTATTATCCTTATTCTATTATTACTTTCCCTACTACTCTATACTTTATCCTTATAACTATTATCATTGTCCTTATTACTATTATTATTATCGCTATAACTGTTATTGTTATCCTTATTACTAGTATTATTAGCACTATAACTATTATGTTTATCCTTATTACTATTATTATTCGCACTATAACTATTATTATTATCCTTATTACTATTATTATTATCGCTATAACTATTATTATTATCCTTATGACTATTATTATTATCGCTATAACTGTTATTATTAACCTTATTACTATTATTATTATTGCTATAACTGTTATTATTATCCTTATTACTATTATTATTCGCACTATAACTATTATTATTATCCTTATTACTATTATTATTATCGCTATGACTGTTATTATTATACTTATTCTATTATTACTATCCCTATTACTCTTGTCTTTATCCTTATAACTATTATTGTTATGCTTATTACTATTATTATTAGCACTAAAACTATTATTATTAGCACTAAAACTATTATTATTATCCTTATTACTATTATTATTATCGCTATGACTGTTATTATTATCCTTATTCTATTATTACTATCCCTATTACTCTTGCCTCTATCCTTATAACTTTTATTATTATGCTTATTACTATTATTATTATCGCTATAACTATTATTATTATCCTTACTACTATTATTATTATCGCTATGACTGTTATTATTATCCTTATTCTATTATTACTATCCCTATTACTCCTGCCTTTATCCTTATAACTATTATTATTTCCCTTATTACTATTATTATTATCGCTATAACTATTATTATTATCCTCATTACTATTATTACTAGCACTATAACTATTATTATTACCGCTATGACTGTCATTATTATACTTATTCTATTATTACTATACCTATTACTCTTGTCTTTATCCTTATAACTATTATTATATCCCTTGTTACTATTATTATTATCGCTATGACTATTATTATTATCCTTATTACTATTATTATCGCTATGACTGTTATTATTATCCTTATTCTACTATTACTATCCCTATTACTCTTGTCTCTATCCTTATAACTATTATTAATATGCATATTACTATTATTATTATCGCTATAACTATTATTATTATCCTTTCTACTATTATTATTATCGCTATAACTATTATTATTATCCTTATTACTATTATCATTATCGCTATGACTGTTATTATTATCCTTATTCTATTATTACTTTCCCTACTACTCTATACTTTATCCTTATAACTATTATCATTGTCCTTATTACTATTATTATTATCGCTATAACTGTTATTATTATCCTTATTACTAGAATTATTAGCACTATAACTATTATGTTTATCCTTATTACTATTATTATTCGCACTATAACTATTATTATTATCCTTATTACTATTATTATTATCGCTATAACTATTATTATTATCCTTATGACTATTATTATTATCGCTATAACTGTTATTATTAACCTTATTACTATTATTATTATTGCTATAACTGTTATTATTATCCTTATTACTATTATTATTATCGCTATGACTGTTATTATTATACTTATTCTATTATTACTATCCCTATTACTCTTGTCTTTATCCTTATAACTATTATTGTTATGCTTATTACTATTATTATTAGCACTAAAGCTATTATTATTAGCACTAAAACTATTATTATTATCCTTATTACTATTATTATTATCGCTATGACTGTTATTATTATACTTATTCTATTATTACTATCCCTATAACTCTTGTCTCTATCCTTACAACTATTATTATTATGCTTATAACTATAATTATTATCGCAATAACTATTATTATTATCGCTATGACTGTTATTATTATCCTTATTCTAATATTACTATCCCTATTACTCTTGTCTCTATCCTTATAACTATTATTAATATGCTTATTACTATTATTATTATCGCTATAACTATTATTATTATCCTTACTACTATTATTATTATCGCTGTGACTGTTATTATTATCCTTATTCTACTATTACTATCCCTATTACGCTTGTCTCTATCCTTATAACTATTATTAATATGCTTATTACTATTATTATTATCGCTATAACTGTTATTATTATCCTTACTACTATTATTATTATCGCTATGACTGTTATTATTATCCTTATTCTATTATTACTATCCCTATTACTCTTCTCTTTATCCTTATAACTATTATTATTATCCTTATAACTATAATTATTATCGCTATAACTATTATTATTATCGCTATGACTGTTATTATTATCCTTATTCTAATATTACTATCCCTATTACTCTTGTCTCTATCCTTATAACTGTTATTAATATGCTTATTACTATTTTTATTATAGCTATAACTATTATTATTATCCTTACTACTATTATTATTATCGCTGTGACTGTTATTATTATCCTTATTCTACTATTACTATCCCTATTACGCTTGTCTCTATCCTTATAACTATTATTAATATGCTTATTACTATTATTATTATCGCTATAACTATTATTATTATCCTTATTACTATTATCATTATCGCTATGACTGTTATTATTATCCTTATTGTATTATTACTTTCCCTACTACTCTATACTTTATCCTTATAACTATTATCATTGTCCTTATTACTATTATTATTATCGCTATAACTGTTATTATTATCCTTATTACTAGTATTATTAGCACTATAACTATTATGTTTATCCTTATTACTATTATTATTCGCACTATAACTATTATTATTATCCTTATTACTATTATTATTATCGCTATAACTATTATTATTATCCTTATGACTATTATTATTATCGCTATAACTGTTATTATTAACCTTATTACTATTATTATTATTGCTATAACTGTTATTATTATCCTTATTACTATTATTATTCGCACTATAACTATTATTATTATCCTTATTACTATTATTATTATCGCTATGACTGTTATTATTATACTTATTCTATTATTACTATCCCTATTACTCTTCTCTTTATCCTTATAACTATTATTATTATCC
The DNA here is from genome assembly GCA_945859555.1 of Megachile ligniseca. Classification (NCBI taxonomy): domain Eukaryota; kingdom Metazoa; phylum Arthropoda; class Insecta; order Hymenoptera; family Megachilidae; genus Megachile; species Megachile ligniseca. The sequence goes on along the minus strand of CAMAOC010000024.1, from coordinate 58,615 downwards.
TTATAACTATAATTATTATCGCAATAACTATTATTATTATCGCTATGACTGTTATTATTATCCTTATTCTAATATTACTATCCCTATTACTCTTGTCTCTATCCTTATAACTATTATTAATATGCTTATTACTATTATTATTATCGCTATAACTATTATTATTATCCTTACTACTATTATTATTATCGCTGTGACTGTTATTATTATCCTTATTCTACTATTACTATCCCTATTACGCTTGTCTCTATCCTTATAACTATTATTAATATGCTTATTACTATTATTATTATCGCTATAACTATTATTATTATCCTTACTACTATTATTATTATCGCTATGACTGTTATTATTATCCTTATTCTATTATTACTATCCCTATTACTCTTGTCTTTATCCTTGTAACTATTATTATTATCCCTATTACTATTATTATTATCGCTATAACTATTATTATTATCGCTATGACTGTTATTAGTATCCTTATTCTATTATTACTATCCCTATTACTTTTGTCTTTATCCTTATTACTATTATTATTATCGCTCTAACTATTATTATTATCGCTATGACTGTTATTATTATCCATATTCTATTATTACTATACCTATTACTCTTGTCTTTATCCTTGTAACTATTATTATTTCCCTTATTACTATTATTATTATCGCTATAACTATTATTATTATCCTTATTACTAGTATTATTATCGCTATGACTGTTATTAGTATCCTTATTCTATTATTACTATCCCTATTACTTTTGTCTTTATCCTTATTACTATTATTATTATCGCTCTAACTATTATTATTATCGCTATGACTGTTATTATTATCCTTATTCTATTATTACTATCCCTATTACTCTTGTCTCTATCCTTATAACTATTATTAATATGCTTATTACTATTATTATTATCGCTATAACTATTATTATTATCCTTACTACTATTATTATTATCGCTATGACTGTTATTATTATCCTTATTCTATTATTACTATCCCTATTACTCTTGTCTCTATCCTTATAACTATTATTAATATGCTTATTACTATTATTATTATCGCTATAACTATTATTATTATCCTTACTACTATTATTATTATCGCTATGACTGTTATTATTATCCTTATTCTATTATTACTATCCCTATTACTCTTGTCTCTATCCGTATAACTATTATTATTATCCTTATTACTATTATTATTATCGCTATAACTATTATTATTATCGCTATGACTGTTATTATTATCCTTATTCTATTATTACTATCCCTATTACTCTTGTCTCTATCCTTATAACTATTATTATTATGCTTATTACTATTATTATTTGCACTATAACTATTATTATTATCCTTATTACTATTATTATTATCGCTATAACTATTATTATTATCGCTATGACTGTTATTATTATCCTTATTCTATTATTACTATCCCTATTACTCTTGTCTTTATCCTTGTAACTATTATTATTATCCTTATTACTATTATTATTATCGCTATAACTATTATTATTATCGCTATGACTGTTATTATTATCCTTATTCTATTATTACTATCCCTATTACTCTTGTCTTTATCCTTGTAACTATTATTATTTCCCTTATTACTATTATTATTATCGCTATAACTATTATTATTATCCTTATTACTAGTATTATTATCGCTATGACTGTTATTAGTATCCTTATTCTATTATTACTATCCCTATTACTTTTGTCTTTATCCTTATTACTATTATTATTATCGCTCTAACTATTATTATTATCGCTATGACTGTTATTATTATCCTTATTCTATTATTACTATCCCTATTACTCTTGTCTCTATCCTTATAACTATTATTAATATGCTTATTACTATTATTATTATCGCTATAACTATTATTATTATCCTTACTACTATTATTATTATCGCTATGACTGTTATTATTATCCTTATTCTTTTATTACTATCCCTATTACTCTTGTCTCTATCCTTATAACTATTATTATTTCGCTTATTACTATTATTATTATCGCTATAACTATTATTATTATCCTTATTACTAGTATTATTATCGCTATGACTGTTATTAGTATCCTTATTCTATTATTACTATCCCTATTACTTTTGTCTTTATCCTTATTACTATTATTATTATCGCTCTAACTATTATTATTATCGCTATGACTGTTATTATTATCCTTATTCTATTATTACTATCCCTATTACTCTTGTCTCTATCCTTATAACTATTATTAATATGCTTATTACTATTATTATTATCGCTATAACTATTATTATTATCCTTACTACTATTATTATTATCCTTATTCTATTATTACTATCCCTATTACTCTTGTCTCTATCCTTATAACTATTATTAATATGCTTATTACTATTATTATTATCGCTATAACTAGTATTATTATCCTTACTACTATTATTATTATCGCTATGACTGTTATTATTATCCTTATTCTATTATTACTATCCCTATTACTCTTGTCTCTATCCTTATAACTATTATTATTATCCTTATTACTATTATTATTATCGCTATAACTATTATTATTATCGCTATGACTGTTATTATTATCCTTATTCTATTATTACTATCCCTATTACTCTTGTCTCTATCCTTATAACTATTATTATTATGCTTATTACTATTATTATTTGCACTATAACTATTATTATTATCCTTATTACTATTATTATTATCGCTATAACTATTATTATTATCGCTATGACTGTTATTATTATCCTTATTCTATTATTACTATCCCTATTACTCTTGTCTTTATCCTTGTAACTATTATTATTATCCTTATTACTATTATTATTATCGCTATAACTATTATTATTATCGCTATGACTGTTATTATTATCCTTATTCTATTATTACTATCCCTATTACACTTGTCTTTATCCTTGTAACTATTATTATTTCCCTTATTACTATTATTATTATCGCTATAACTATTATTATTATCCTTATTACTATTATTATTATCGCTATGACTGTTATTATTATACTTATTCTATTATTACTATCCCTATTAGTCTTGTCTTTATCCTTATAACTATGATTATCGCTATAACTATTATTATTATCGCTATGACTGTTATTATTATCCTTATTGTATTATTAATATCCCTATTACTCTTGTCTTTATCCTTACAACTATTATTATTATCCTTACTACTATTATTATTATCGCTATAACTGTTATTATTATCCTTACTACTATTATTATTATCGCTATGACTGTTATTATTATCCTTATTCTATTATTACTATCCCTATTACTCTTGTCTTTATCCTTGTAACTATTATTATTATCCTTATTACTATTATTATTATCGCTATAACTATTATTATTATCGCTATGACTGTTATTATTATCCTTATTCTATTATTACTATCCCTATTACACTTGTCTTTATCCTTGTAACTATTATTATTTCCCTTATTACTATTATTATTATCGCTATAACTATTATTATTATCCTTATTACTATTATTATTATCGCTATGACTGTTATTATTATACTTATTCTATTATTACTATCCCTATTAGTCTTGTCTTTATCCTTATAACTATGATTATCGCTATAACTATTATTATTATCGCTATGACTGTTATTATTATCCTTATTGTATTATTAATATCCCTATTACTCTTGTCTTTATCCTTACAACTATTATTATTATCCTTACTACTATTATTATTATCGCTATAACTGTTATTATTATCCTTACTACTATTATTATTATCGCTATGACTGTTATTATTATCCTTATTCTATTATTACTATCCCTATTACTCTTGCCTCTATCCTTATAACTTTTATTATTATGCTTATTACTATTATTAATATCGCTATAACTATTATTATTATCCTTACTACTATTATTATTATGCTTATTACTATTATTATTATCGCTATAACTGTTATTATTATCCTTACTACTATTATTATTATCGCTATGACTGTTATTATTATCCTTATTCTATTATTATTATCGCTATGACTGTTATTAGTATCCCTATTCTATTATTACTATCCCTATTACTTTTGTCTTTATCCTTATTACTATTACTATTATCGCTCTAACTATTATTATTATCGCTATGACTGTTATTATTATCCATATTCTATTATTACTATACCTATTACTCTTGTCTTTATCCTTGTAACTATTATTATTTCGCTTATTACTATTATTATTATCGCTATAACTATTATTATTATCCTTATTACTAGTATTATTATCGCTATGACTGTTATTAGTATCCTTATTCTATTATTACTATCCCTATTACTTTTGTCTTTATCCTTATTACTATTATTATTATCGCTCTAACTATTATTATTATCGCTATGACTGTTATTATTATCCTTATTCTATTATTACTATCCCTATTACTCTTGTCTCTATCCTTATAACTATTATTAATATGCTTATTACTATTATTATTATCGCTATAACTATTATTATTATCCTTACTACTATTATTATTATCGCTGTGACTGTTATTATTATCCTTATTCTACTATTACTATCCCTATTACGCTTGTCTCTATCCTTATAACTATTATTAATATGCTTATTACTATTATTATTATCGCTATAACTATTATTATTATCCTTACTACTATTATTATTATCGCTATGACTGTTATTATTATCCTTATTCTATTATTACTATCCCTATTACTCTTGTCTTTATCCTTGTAACTATTATTATTATCCCTATTACTATTATTATTATCGCTATAACTATTATTATTATCGCTATGACTGTTATTAGTATCCTTATTCTATTATTACTATCCCTATTACTTTTGTCTTTATCCTTATTACTATTATTATTATCGCTCTAACTATTATTATTATCGCTATGACTGTTATTATTATCCATATTCTATTATTACTATACCTATTACTCTTGTCTTTATCCTTGTAACTATTATTATTTCCCTTATTACTATTATTATTATCGCTATAACTATTATTATTATCCTTATTACTAGTATTATTATCGCTATGACTGTTATTAGTATCCTTATTCTATTATTACTATCCCTATTACTTTTGTCTTTATCCTTATTACTATTATTATTATCGCTCTAACTATTATTATTATCGCTATGACTGTTATTATTATCCTTATTCTATTATTACTATCCCTATTACTCTTGTCTCTATCCTTATAACTATTATTAATATGCTTATTACTATTATTATTATCGCTATAACTATTATTATTATCCTTACTACTATTATTATTATCGCTATGACTGTTATTATTATCCTTATTCTATTATTACTATCCCTATTACTCTTGTCTCTATCCTTATAACTATTATTAATATGCTTATTACTATCATTATTATCGCTATAACTATTATTATTATCCTTACTACTATTATTATTATCGCTATGACTGTTATTATTATCCTTATTCTATTATTACTATCCCTATTACTCTTGTCTCTATCCTTATAACTATTATTATTATCCTTATTACTATTATTATTATCGCTATAACTATTATTATTATCGCTATGACTGTTATTATTATCCTTATTCTATTATTACTATCCCTATTACTCTTGTCTCTATCCTTATAACTATTATTATTATGCTTATTACTATCATTATTTGCACTATAACTATTATTATTATCCTTATTACTATTATTATTATCGCTATAACTATTATTATTATCGCTATGACTGTTATTATTATCCTTATTCTATTATTACTATCCCTATTACTCTTGTCTTTATCCTTGTAACTATTATTATTATCCTTATTACTATTATTATTATCGCTATAACTATTATTATTATCGCTATGACTGTTATTATTATCCTTATTCTATTATTACTATCCCTATTACTCTTGTCTTTATCCTTGTAACTATTATTATTATCCTTATTACTATTATTATTATCGCTATAACTATTATTATTATCGCTATGACTGTTATTAGTATCCTTATTCTATTATTACTATCCCTATTACTTTTGTCTTTATCCTTATTACTATTATTATTATCGCTCTAACTATTATTATTATCGCTATGACTGTTATTATTATCCACATTCTATTATTACTATACCTATTACTCTTGTCTTTATCCTTGTAACTATTATTATTTCCCTTATTACTATTATTATTATCGCTATAACTATTATTATTATCCTTATTACTATTATTATTATCGCTCTAACTATTATTATTATCGCTATGACTGTTATTATTATCCTTATTCTATTATTACTATCCCTATTACTCTTGTCTCTATCCTTATAACTATTATTAATATGCTTATTACTATTATTATTATCGCTATAACTATTATTATTATCCTTACTACTATTATTATTATCGCTATGACTGTTATTATTATCCTTATTCTATTATTACTATCCCTATTACTCTTGTCTCTATCCTTATAACTATTATTAATATGCTTATTACTATTATTATTATCGCTATAACTAGTATTATTATCCTTACTACTATTATTATTATCGCTATGACTGTTATTATTATCCTTATTCTATTATTACTATCCCTATTACTCTTGTCTCTATCCTTATAACTATTATTATTATCGCTATAACTATTATTATTATCGCTATGACTGTTATTATTATCCTTATTCTATTATTACTATCCCTATTACTCTTGTCTCTATCCTTATAACTATTATTATTATGCTTATTACTATTATTATTTGCACTATAACTATTATTATTATCCTTATTACTATTATTATTATCGCTATAACTATTATTATTATCGCTATGACTGTTATTATTATCCTTATTCTATTATTACTATCCCTATTACTCTTGTCTTTATCCTTGTAACTATTATTATTATCCTTATTACTATTATTATTATCGCTATAACTATTATTATTATCGCTATGACTGTTATTAGTATCCTTATTCAATTATTACTATCCCTATTACTCTTGTCTTTATCCTTGTAACTATTATTATTATCCTTATTACTATTATTATTATCGCTATAACTATTATTATTATCGCTATGACTGTTATTAGTATCCTTATTCTATTATTACTATCCCTATTACTGTTGTCTTTATCCTTATTACTATTATTATTATGGCTCTAACTATTATTATTATCCTTATTACTATTATTATTATTAGCACTATAGCTATTATTATTATTATCGCTGTAACTGTTATTATTATCCTTATTCTATTATTACTATCCCTATTACTCTTGTCTTTATCCTTGTAACTATTATTATTATCCTTATTACTATTATTATTATTGCTATAACTATTATTATTATCGCTATGACTGTTATTATTATCCTTATTCGATTATTACTATCCCTATTACTCTTCTCTTTATCCTTATAACTATTATTATTATCCTTATAACTATTATTATTATGCTTATTACTATTATTATTATCGCTATGACTATTATTATTATCCTTACTACTATTATTATCATCGCTATGACTGTTATTATTATCCTTATTCTATTATTGATATCCCTATTACTCTTGTCTTTATCCTGATAATTATTATTATTTCCCATATTACAATTATTATTATCATTATAACTGTTATTATTATCCTTATTACTAGTATTATTAGCACTATAACTATTGTGTTTATCCTCATTACTATTATTATTATCGCTATGACTGTTATTATTATCCTTACTACTATTATTATTATCGCTATGACTGTTATTATTATCCTTATTCTATTATTACTATCCCTATTACTCTTGTCTCTATCCTTATAACTATTATTATTATCCTTATTACTATTATTATTATCGCTATAACTATTATTATTATCGCTATGACTGTTATTATTATCCTTATTCTATTATTACTATCCCTATTACTCTTGTCTCTATCCTTATAACTATTATTATTATGCTTATTACTATTATTATTTGCACTATAACTATTATTATTATCCTTATTACTATTATTATTATCGCTATAACTATTATTATTATCGCTATGACTGTTATTATTATCCTTATTCTATTATTACTATCCCTATTACTCTTGTCTTTATCCTTGTAACTATTATTATTATCCTTATTACTATTATTATTATCGCTATAACTATTATTATTATCGCTATGACTGTTATTAGTATCCTTATTCAATTATTACTATCCCTATTACTTTTGTCTTTATCCTTATTACTATTATTATTATCGCTCTAACTATTATTATTATCCTTATTACTATTATTATTCGCTCTATAACTATTATTATTATCCTTATTACTATTATTATTATTGCTATAACTGTTATTATTATCCTTATTACTATTATTATTAGCACTATAGCTATTATTATTATTATCGCTATGACTGTTATTATTATCCTTATTCTATTATTACTATCCCTATTACTCCTGTCTTTATCCTTATAACTATTATTATTGTCCTTATCACTATTATTACTAGGACTATAACTATTATGTTTATCCTTATTACTATTATTATTATTGCTTTAACTGTTATTATTATCCTTATTACTATTATTATTAGCACTATAGCTATTATTATTATCCTTATTCTATTATTATTTCCCTTATTACTATTATTATTATCGCTATAACTATTATTATTATCCTTATTACTATTATTATCGCTATGACTGTTATTATTATCCTTATTCTAATATTACTATCCATATTAGTCTTGTCTCTATCCTTATAACTTTTATTATTATGCATATTACTATTATTATTATCGCTATAACTATTATTATTATCCTTACTACTATTATTATTATCGCTATGACTGTTATTATTATTCTTATTCTATTATTACTATCCCTATTACTCTTGTCTTTATCCTTATAACTATTATTATTTCCTTTATTGCTATTATTATTATCGCTATAACTATTATTATTATCCTTATTACTATTATTACTAGCACTACAACTATTATTATTATCCTTATTACTGTTATTATTATCGGTATGACTGTTATTATTATCCTTATTCTATTATTACTATCCCTATTACTCCTGTCTCTATCCTTATAACTATTATTATTATCCTTATTACTATTATTACTAGCACTATAACTATTATTATTATCCTTATTACTATTATTATTACCGCTATGACTGTTATTATTATCCTTATTCTATTATTACTATCCCTATTACTCTTCCCTTTATCCTTCTAACTATTAGTATTATCCTTATTACTATTATTATTAGCACTATAACTATGATTTTTATCCTTATTACTATTATTATTCGCACTATAACTATTATTATTATCCTTATTACTATTATTATTATCGCTCTAACTATTATTATTATCCTTACTACTATTATTATTATTATCGCTATGACTGTTATTATTATCCTTATTCTATTATTACTATCCCTATTACTTTTGTCTTTATCCTTATTACTATTATTATTATCGCTCTAACTATTATTATTATCCTTATTACTATTATTATTCGCTCTATAACTATTATTATTATCCTTATTACTATTATTATTATTGCTATAACTGTTATTATTATCCTTATTACTATTATTATTAGCACTATAGCTATTATTATTATTATCGCTATGACTGTTATTATTATCCTTATTCTATTATTACTATCCCTATTACTCCTGTCTTTATCCTTATAACTATTATTATTTCCCTTATTACTATTATTATTATCGCTATAACTATTATTATTATCCTCATTACTATTATTACTAGCACTATAACTATTATTATTATCCTTATTACTATTATTATTACCGCTATGACTGTCATTATTATACTTATTCTATTATTACTATACCTATTACTCTTGTCTTTATCCTTATAACTATTATTATTTCCCTTATTACTATTATTATTATCGCTATAACTATTATTATTATCCTTATTACTATTATTATCGCTATGACTGTTATTCTTATCCTTATTCTACTATTACTATCCCTATTACTCTTGTCTTTATCCTTATAACTATTATCATTTCCCTTATTACTATTATTATTATCGCTATAACTATTATTATTATCGCTATGACTGTTATTATTATCCTTATTCTATTATTACTATCCCTATTACTCTTGTCTTTATCCTTGTAACTATTATTATTATCCTTATTACTATTATTATTATCGCTATAACTATTATTATTATCGCTATGACTGTTATTAGTATCCTTATTCAATTATTACTATCCCTATTACTCTTGTCTTTATCCTTGTAACTATTATTATTATCCTTATTACTATTATTATTATCGCTATAACTATTATTATTATCGCTATGACTGTTATTAGTATCCTTATTCTATTATTACTATCCCTATTACTGTTGTCTTTATCCTTATTACTATTATTATTATGGCTCTAACTATTATTATTATCCTTACTACTATTATTATTATTATCGCTATGACTGTTATTATTATCCTTATTCTATTATTACTATCCCTATTACTTTTGTCTTTATCCTTATTACTATTATTATTATCGCTCTAACTATTATTATTATCCTTATTACTATTATTATTCGCTCTATAACTATTATTATTATCCTTATTACTATTATTATTATTGCTATAACTGTTATTATTATCCTTATTACTATTATTATTAGCACTATAGCTATTATTATTATTATCGCTATGACTGTTATTATTATCCTTATTCTATTATTACTATCCCTATTACTCCTGTCTTTATCCTTATAACTATTATTATTGTCCTTATCACTATTATTACTAGGACTATAACTATTATGTTTATCCTTATTACTATTATTATTATTGCTTTAACTGTTATTATTATCCTTATTACTATTATTATTAGCACTATAGCTATTATTATTATCCTTATTCTATTATTATTTCCCTTATTACTATTATTATTATCGCTATAACTATTATTATTATCCTTATTACTATTATTATCGCTATGACTGTTATTATTATCCTTATTCTAATATTACTATCCATATTAGTCTTGTCTCTATCCTTATAACTTTTATTATTATGCATATTACTATTATTATTATCGCTATAACTATTATTATTATCCTTACTACTATTATTATTATCGCTATGACTGTTATTATTATTCTTATTCTATTATTACTATCCCTATTACTCTTGTCTTTATCCTTATAACTATTATTATTTCCTTTATTGCTATTATTATTATCGCTATAACTATTATTATTATCCTTATTACTATTATTACTAGCACTACAACTATTATTATTATCCTTATTACTGTTATTATTATCGGTATGACTGTTATTATTATACTTATTCTATTATTACTATCCCTATTACTCTTGTCTTTATCCTGATAAGTATTATTATTTCCCTTATTACAATTATTATTATCGCTATAACTGTTATTATTATCCGTATTACTAGTATTATTAGCACTATAACTATTATGTATATCCTTATTACTATTATTATTATCGCTATAACTATTATTATTATCCTCATGACTATTATTATTATCGCTATAACTGTTATTATTATCCTTATTACTATTATTATTATTGCTATAACTGTTATTATTATCCTTATTACTATTATTATTAGCACTATAGCTATTATTATTATCCTTATTACTATTATTATTATCGCTATGACTGTTATTATTATCCTTATTCTATTATTACTATCCCTATTACTCCTGTCTCTATCCTTATAACTATTATTATTATCCTTATTACTATTATTACTAGCACTATAACTATTATTATTATCCTTATTACTATTATTATTACCGCTATGACTGTTATTATTATCCTTATTCTATTATTACTATCCCTATTACTCTTCCCTTTATCCTTCTAACTATTAGTATTATCCTTATTACTATTATTATTAGCACTATAACTATGATTTTTATCCTTATTACTATTATTATTCGCACTATAACTATTATTATTATCCTTATTACTATTATTATTATCGCTCTAACTATTATTATTATCCTTACTACTATTATTATTATTATCGCTATGACTGTTATTATTATCCTTATTCTATTATTACTATCCCTATTACTTTTGTCTTTATCCTTATTACTATTATTATTATCGCTCTAACTATTATTATTATCCTTATTACTATTATTATTCGCTCTATAACTATTATTATTATCCTTATTACTATTATTATTATTGCTATAACTGTTATTATTATCCTTATTACTATTATTATTAGCACTATAGCTATTATTATTATTATCGCTATGACTGTTATTATTATCCTTATTCTATTATTACTATCCCTATTACTCCTGTCTTTATCCTTATAACTATTATTATTTCCCTTATTACTATTATTATTATCGCTATAACTATTATTATTATCCTCATTACTATTATTACTAGCACTATAACTATTATTATTATCCTTATTACTATTATTATTACCGCTATGACTGTCATTATTATACTTATTCTATTATTACTATACCTATTACTCTTGTCTTTATCCTTATAACTATTATTATTTCCCTTATTACTATTATTATTATCGCTATAACTATTATTATTATCCTTATTACTATTATTATCGCTATGACTGTTATTCTTATCCTTATTCTACTATTACTATCCCTATTACTCTTGTCTTTATCCTTATAACTATTATCATTTCCCTTATTACTATTATTATTATCATTATAACTGTTATTATTATCCTTATTACTAGTATTATTATCTCTATAACTATTATTGTTATCCTCATTACTATTATTATTATCGCTATGACTGTTATTATTATCCTTATTCTATTATTACTATCCGTATTACTCTTTTCTTTATCCTTATAACTATTATTATTATCCTTATTACTATTATTATTATCGCTATAACTATTATTATTATCGCTATGACTGTTATATGATATTTATTCTATTATAACTATCCCCATTACTCTTGTCTTTATCCTTATAACTAGTATTATTTAACTTATTACTATTATTATTATCGCTATAACTATTATTATTATCCTTATTACTATTATTACCAGCACTATAACTATTATTATTATCCTTATTACTATTATTATTACCGCTATGACTGTTATTATTATACTTATTCTATTATTACTATCCCTATTACTCTTGTCTTTATCCTTATAACTATGATTATCGCTATAACTATTATTATTATCGCTATGACTGTTATTATTATCCTTATTCTATTATTACTATCCCTATTACTCTTCTCTTTATCCTTATAACTATTATTATTCGCTCTATAACTATTATTATTATCCTTATTACTATTATTATTATTGCTATAACTGTTATTATTATCCTTATTACTATTATTATTATTGCTATAACTGTTATTATTATCCTTATTACTATTATTATTAGCACTATAGCTATTATTATTATCCTTATTACTATTATTATTATCGCTATGACTGTTATTATTATCCTTATTCTATTATTACTATCCCTATTACTCCTGTCTCTATCCTTATAACTATTATTATTATCCTTATTACTATTATTACTAGCACTATAACTATTATTATTATCCTTATTACTATTATTATTACCGCTATGACTGTTATTATTATCCTTATTCTATTATTACTATCCCTATTACTCTTCCCTTTATCCTTCTAACTATTAGTATTATCCTTATTACTATTATTATTAGCACTATAACTATGATTTTTATCCTTATTACTATTATTATTCGCACTATAACTATTATTATTATCCTTATTACTATTATTATTATCGCTCTAACTATTATTATTATCCTTACTACTATTATTATTATTATCGCTATGACTGTTATTATTATCCTTATTCTATTATTACTATCCCTATTACTTTTGTCTTTATCCTTATTACTATTATTATTATCGCTCTAACTATTATTATTATCCTTATTACTATTATTATTCGCTCTATAACTATTATTATTATCCTTATTACTATTATTATTATTGCTATAACTGTTATTATTATCCTTATTACTATTATTATTAGCACTATAGCTATTATTATTATTATCGCTATGACTGTTATTATTATCCTTATTCTATTATTACTATCCCTATTACTCCTGTCTTTATCCTTATAACTATTATTATTTCCCTTATTACTATTATTATTATCGCTATAACTATTATTATTATCCTCATTACTATTATTACTAGCACTATAACTATTATTATTATCCTTATTACTATTATTATTACCGCTATGACTGTCATTATTATACTTATTCTATTATTACTATACCTATTACTCTTGTCTTTATCCTTATAACTATTATTATTTCCCTTATTACTATTATTATTATCGCTATAACTATTATTATTATCCTTATTACTATTATTATCGCTATGACTGTTATTCTTATCCTTATTCTACTATTACTATCCCTATTACTCTTGTCTTTATCCTTATAACTATTATCATTTCCCTTATTACTATTATTATTATCATTATAACTGTTATTATTATCCTTATTACTAGTATTATTATCTCTATAACTATTATTGTTATCCTCATTACTATTATTATTATCGCTATGACTGTTATTATTATCCTTATTCTATTATTACTATCCGTATTACTCTTTTCTTTATCCTTATAACTATTATTATTATCCTTATTACTATTATTATTATCGCTATAACTATTATTATTATCGCTATGACTGTTATATGATCCTTATTCTATTATAACTATCCCCATTACTCTTGTCTTTATCCTTATAACTAGTATTATTTAACTTATTACTATTATTATTATCGCTATAACTATTATTATTATCCTTATTACTATTATTACCAGCACTATAACTATTATTATTATCCTTATTACTATTATTATTACCGCTATGACTGTTATTATTATACTTATTCTATTATTACTATCCCTATTACTCTTGTCTTTATCCTGATAAGTATTATTATTTCCCTTATTACAATTATTATTATCGCTATAACTGTTATTATTATCCGTATTACTAGTATTATTAGCACTATAACTATTATGTTTATCCTTATTACTATTATTATTATCGCTATAACTATTATTATTATCCTCATGACTATTATTATTATCGCTATAACTGTTATTATTATCCTTATTACTATTATTATTATTGCTATAACTGTTATTATTATCCTTATTACTATTATTATTAGCACTATAGCTATTATTATTATCCTTATTACTATTATTATTATCGCTATGACTGTTATTATTATCCTTATTCTATTATTACTATCCCTATTACTCCTGTCTCTATCCTTATAACTATTATTATTATCCTTATTACTATTATTACTAGCACTATAACTATTATTATTATCCTTATTACTATTATTATTACCGCTATGACTGTTATTATTATCCTTATTCTATTATTACTATCCCTATTACTCTTCCCTTTATCCTTCTAACTATTAGTATTATCCTTATTACTATTATTATTAGCACTATAACTATGATTTTTATCCTTATTACTATTATTATTCGCACTATAACTATTATTATTATCCTTATTACTATTATTATTATCGCTCTAACTATTATTATTATCCTTACTACTATTATTATTATTATCGCTATGACTGTTATTATTATCCTTATTCTATTATTACTATCCCTATTACTTTTGTCTTTATCCTTATTACTATTATTATTATCGCTCTAACTATTATTATTATCCTTATTACTATTATTATTCGCTCTATAACTATTATTATTATCCTTATTACTATTATTATTATTGCTATAACTGTTATTATTATCCTTATTACTATTATTATTAGCACTATAGCTATTATTATTATTATCGCTATGACTGTTATTATTATCCTTATTCTATTATTACTATCCCTATTACTCCTGTCTTTATCCTTATAACTATTATTATTTCCCTTATTACTATTATTATTATCGCTATAACTATTATTATTATCCTCATTACTATTATTACTAGCACTATAACTATTATTATTATCCATATTACTATTATTATTACCGCTATGACTGTCATTATTATACTTATTCTATTATTACTATACCTATTACTCTTGTCTTTATCCTTATAACTATTATTATTTCCCTTATTACTATTATTATTATCGCTATAACTATTATTATTATCCTTATTACTATTATTATCGCTATGACTGTTATTCTTATCCTTATTCTACTATTACTATCCCTATTACTCTTGTCTTTATCCTTATAACTATTATCATTTCCCTTATTACTATTATTATTATCGCTATAACTATTATTATTATCGCTATGACTGTTATTATTATCCTTATTCTATTATTACTATCCCTATTACTCTTGTCTTTATCCTTGTAACTATTATTATTATCCTTATTACTATTATTATTATCGCTATAACTATTATTATTATCGCTATGACTGTTATTAGTATCCTTATTCAATTATTACTATCCCTATTACTCTTGTCTTTATCCTTGTAACTATTATTATTATCCTTATTACTATTATTATTATCGCTATAACTATTATTATTATCGCTATGACTGTTATTAGTATCCTTATTCTATTATTACTATCCCTATTACTGTTGTCTTTATCCTTATTACTATTATTATTATGGCTCTAACTATTATTATTATCCTTACTACTATTATTATTATTATCGCTATGACTGTTATTATTATCCTTATTCTATTATTACTATCCCTATTACTTTTGTCTTTATCCTTATTACTATTATTATTATCGCTCTAACTATTATTATTATCCTTATTACTATTATTATTCGCTCTATAACTATTATTATTATCCTTATTACTATTATTATTATTGCTATAACTGTTATTATTATCCTTATTACTATTATTATTAGCACTATAGCTATTATTATTATTATCGCTATGACTGTTATTATTATCCTTATTCTATTATTACTATCCCTATTACTCCTGTCTTTATCCTTATAACTATTATTATTGTCCTTATCACTATTATTACTAGGACTATAACTATTATGTTTATCCTTATTACTATTATTATTATTGCTTTAACTGTTATTATTATCCTTATTACTATTATTATTAGCACTATAGCTATTATTATTATCCTTATTCTATTATTATTTCCCTTATTACTATTATTATTATCGCTATAACTATTATTATTATCCTTATTACTATTATTATCGCTATGACTGTTATTATTATCCTTATTCTAATATTACTATCCATATTAGTCTTGTCTCTATCCTTATAACTTTTATTATTATGCATATTACTATTATTATTATCGCTATAACTATTATTATTATCCTTACTACTATTATTATTATCGCTATGACTGTTATTATTATTCTTATTCTATTATTACTATCCCTATTACTCTTGTCTTTATCCTTATAACTATTATTATTTCCTTTATTGCTATTATTATTATCGCTATAACTATTATTATTATCCTTATTACTATTATTACTAGCACTACAACTATTATTATTATCCTTATTACTGTTATTATTATCGGTATGACTGTTATTATTATACTTATTCTATTATTACTATCCCTATTACTCTTGTCTTTATCCTGATAAGTATTATTATTTCCCTTATTACAATTATTATTATCGCTATAACTGTTATTATTATCCGTATTACTAGTATTATTAGCACTATAACTATTATGTTTATCCTTATTACTATTATTATTATCGCTATAACTATTATTATTATCCTCATGACTATTATTATTATCGCTATAACTGTTATTATTATCCTTATTACTATTATTATTATTGCTATAACTGTTATTATTATCCTTATTACTATTATTATTAGCACTATAGCTATTATTATTATCCTTATTACTATTATTATTATCGCTATGACTGTTATTATTATCCTTATTCTATTATTACTATCCCTATTACTCCTGTCTCTATCCTTATAACTATTATTATTATCCTTATTACTATTATTACTAGCACTATAACTATTATTATTATCCTTATTACTATTATTATTACCGCTATGACTGTTATTATTATCCTTATTCTATTATTACTATCCCTATTACTCTTCCCTTTATCCTTCTAACTATTAGTATTATCCTTATTACTATTATTATTAGCACTATAACTATGATTTTTATCCTTATTACTATTATTATTCGCACTATAACTATTATTATTATCCTTATTACTATTATTATTATCGCTCTAACTATTATTATTATCCTTACTACTATTATTATTATTATCGCTATGACTGTTATTATTATCCTTATTCTATTATTACTATCCCTATTACTTTTGTCTTTATCCTTATTACTATTATTATTATCGCTCTAACTATTATTATTATCCTTATTACTATTATTATTCGCTCTATAACTATTATTATTATCCTTATTACTATTATTATTATTGCTATAACTGTTATTATTATCCTTATTACTATTATTATTAGCACTATAGCTATTATTATTATTATCGCTATGACTGTTATTATTATCCTTATTCTATTATTACTATCCCTATTACTCCTGTCTTTATCCTTATAACTATTATTATTTCCCTTATTACTATTATTATTATCGCTATAACTATTATTATTATCCTCATTACTATTATTACTAGCACTATAACTATTATTATTATCCTTATTACTATTATTATTACCGCTATGACTGTCATTATTATACTTATTCTATTATTACTATACCTATTACTCTTGTCTTTATCCTTATAACTATTATTATTTCCCTTATTACTATTATTATTATCGCTATAACTATTATTATTATCCTTATTACTATTATTATCGCTATGACTGTTATTCTTATCCTTATTCTACTATTACTATCCCTATTACTCTTGTCTTTATCCTTATAACTATTATCATTTCCCTTATTACTATTATTATTATCATTATAACTGTTATTATTATCCTTATTACTAGTATTATTATCTCTATAACTATTATTGTTATCCTCATTACTATTATTATTATCGCTATGACTGTTATTATTATCCTTATTCTATTATTACTATCCGTATTACTCTTTTCTTTATCCTTATAACTATTATTATTATCCTTATTACTATTATTATTATCGCTATAACTATTATTATTATCGCTATGACTGTTATATGATCCTTATTCTATTATAACTATCCCCATTACTCTTGTCTTTATCCTTATAACTAGTATTATTTAACTTATTACTATTATTATTATCGCTATAACTATTATTATTATCCTTATTACTATTATTACCAGCACTATAACTATTATTATTATCCTTATTACTATTATTATTACCGCTATGACTGTTATTATTATACTTATTCTATTATTACTATCCCTATTACTCTTGTCTTTATCCTTATAACTATGATTATCGCTATAACTATTATTATTATCGCTATGACTGTTATTATTATCCTTATTCTATTATTACTATCCCTATTACTCTTCTCTTTATCCTTATAACTATTATTATTATCCTTATAACTATTATTATTATCCTTATTACTATTATTATTATCCTTATTCTACTATTACTATCGCTATTCCTCTTGTCTCTGTCCTTATAACTATTATTATTATGCTTATTACTATTATTATTATCGCTATGACTATTATTATTATCCTTACTACTATTATTATCATCGCTATGACTGTTATTATTATCCTTATTCTATTATTACTATCCCTATTACTCTTGTCTTTATCCTGATAATTATTATTATTTCGCATATTACAATTATTATTATCATTATAACTGTTATTATTATCCTTATTACTAGTATTATTAGCACTATAACTATTGTGTTTATCCTCATTACTATTATTATTATCGCTATGACTGTTATTATTATCCTTACTACTATTATTATTATCGCTATGACTGTTATTATTATCCTTATTGTATTATTAATATCCCTATTACTCTTGTCTTTATCCTTATAACTATTATTATTATCCTTATTACTATTATTATTATCGCTATAACTATTATTATTATCGCTATGACTGTTATTATTATCCTTATTCTATTATTATTTCCCTTATTACTATTATTATTATCGCTATCACTATTATTATTATCCTTACTACTATTATTATTATCGCTATGACTGTTATTATTATCTTTATTGTATTATTAATATCCCTATTACTCTTGTCTTTATCCTTACAACTATTATTATTATCCTTATAACTATTATTATTATCGCTATGACTGTTATTATTATCCTTATTCTAATATTACTATCCATATTAGTCTTGTCTCTATCCTTATAACTTTTATTATTATGCATATTACTATTATTATTATCGCTATAACTATTATTATTATCCTTACTACTATTATTATTATCGCTATGACTGTTATTATTATCCTTATTGTATTATTAATATCCCTATTACTCTTGTCTTTATCCTTATAACTATTATTATTATCCTTATTCTATTATTACTATCCCTATTACTCTTGTCTTGATCCTTATAACTATTATTATTTCCCTGATTACTATTATCATTATCGCTATAACTGTTATTATTATCCTTATTACTAGTATTATTAGCACTATAACTATTATGTTTATCCTTATTACTATTATTATTCGCACTATAACTATTATTATTATCCTTATTGCTATTATTATTATCGCTATGACTGTTATTATTATACTTATTCTATTACTATTATCCCTATTACTCTTATCACTATCCTTATAACTTTTATTATTATGCTTATTACTATTATTATTATCGCTATAACTATTATTATTATCCTTACTACTATTATTATTATCGCTATGACTGTTATTATTATCGTTATTCTATTATTACTATCCCTATTACTCTTGTCTTTATCCTTATAACTATTATTGAAATGCTTATTACTATTATTATTAGCACTAAAACTATTATTATTATCCTTATTACTATTATTATTATCCTTATTACTATTATTATTATCGCTATGACTGTTATTATTATACTTATTCTATTATTACTATCCCTATTACTCTTGTCTTTATCCTTATAACTATTATTATTATCCTTATTACTATTATTATTATCGCTATAACTATTATTATTATCGCTATGACTGTTATTATTATCCTTATTCTATTATTATTTCCCTTATTACTATTATTATTATCGCTATCACTATTATTATTATCCTTACTACTATTATTATTATCGCTATGACTGTTATTATTATCCTTATTCTACTATTACTATCCCTATTACTCTTGTCTCTATCCTTATACTATTATTAATATGCTTATTACTATTATTATTATCGCTATAACTATTATTATTATCCTTACTACTCTTATTGTTATCGCTATGACTGTTATTATTATACTTATTCTATTATTACTATCCCTATTACTCTTGTCTTTATCCTGATTATTATTATTATTTCCCATATTACAATTATTATTATCGCTTGTGACGTATCGGTTCAGGGAACGAAAGAAAAGTTCCCTGCGGGGGAGGGCGACCAGGGAAAGTGGCCCTCCGCTTACCGAAGTCTACAATCCACGGACGATTTTTAATCCGGGCGCCAGTGCGTAAGCACTCGTCCAGGGAATACGCCCTTCCGGCAGCTCGTTCGGGAGCGAAACTCAGAGGGGGTCGGTAAAAAGAAAATAAATGACCCGCGAGTATTGGGTAACGATAAACTTTATTCTGGCCGAAATAGGCCGCGACGATCTCAAAAATTCTGAGCCCCTCGCGGTACAACGTACGGTCGGGAGGAGGTTACGCAGTCGCCAATCGCGAGAAGGGTTTCGCATCGCGGGGGCTCACGATACAAAGAAAACGCGGTACGGAATAACCGATATCGGACGCACGCGTAAGGGGAGCACACCCTCTCTGTGGTGTGGACAGAAAGGGGACGCTGGTCCTAAAACCCAAAATACAAAAGAAAGATTTAACGAAAATTACGGGCGCGCGGCGCAACGCGGCACGGAGGCGCGGAAAAATCGGCGCGAACGCGAACGAAGCGCGGCCTCTCGGGTCCCAGTCGCCGGGGCTGGTGGTCCTACCGCGAGGTACCACCCGCACACACGCACACTCACAAAAAAAAAACGCACGGCGGAGCGCGCCGGGATGCAATCCCAAAAAGAAAAGGGTCCTACCTTTGTAGATGATGGAGGTGGACGCCTTCTCGATATCGGCACGGAACACAACAAGAAAAAAATCACACAAAGCCAAAGCACACCGTAAACGCAAAAGAAAAAGAAAAAGGAACGGAAAAACTAGAAAAGGGAACGAAAAGAAACGATATAAAAAAACGGAAAACTAGAAAAGGAACGAAAAGGGAAAAAAAAACTATAAATGTAACACCGAAACGTTCGGAAATCCAGAAACAAAATCCTCACGGTACCGATCGCGGCTCGCTCGACAAACGCTTCGCGAATTGATCCCTCTCGATCTTCCGCCCGGTCTCCCGGTGCGCGGGGTTCCCCCACCCCGAGGATTTCGGTGTTGGGGATGGGCCACCGCGCATCCTTTGTCGGCCAGGTCCTGGGGCCCCCTTCGGGTGGTGGCTGGGGGTGGCTTGTCCCCAGGCCTGGCATCCTCTGGTGGTGGGCTGCCGGTCGCCCCCGCGGCAGCAGACGGGGTGGCTCGGCGACCGGACAGCCGGCGGCGTCTTTCTTCCGGTGGACCCATCCCGCGCCTCCGTCACTCGGGTGGAGGTTCCCGTTGCAACCGGGGACACGGGCTCCTCTTCCGTGACGCTCCTGCGGGAGGGGGGGGGGAAGAGTGGGAGGGCCGCGCGAACACAAAACAACAAAAAAAGACATTAGCAACACATCCATCCCTCCACACTGCCCCAGCGGCTGGGGTGTCGCTGGGCGGAGGAGGGAGGCCGGCGGGCCTGGTGGCCATTCGTAACGAGGTCAAAGTGTGCCTCGTTACACGCTATAACTGTTATTATTATCGCTATGACTGTTATTATTATCCTTACTACTATTATTATTATCGCTATGACTGTTATTATTATCCTTATTGTATTATTAATATCCCTATTACTCTTGTCTTTATCCTTATAACTATTATTATTATCCTTATTACTATTATTATTATCGCTATAACTATTATTATTATCCCTATTACTATTATTATCGCTATGACTGTTATTATTATCCTTATTCTACTATTACTACCCCTATTACTCTTGTCTCTATCCTTACAACTATTAGTATTATGCTTATTACTATTATGGTTATCGCTATAACTATTATTATTATCCTTACTACTATTATTATTATCGCTATGACTGTTATTATTATCCTTATTCTATTATTACTATCCCTATTACTCTTCTCTTTATCCTTATAACTATTATTATTATCCTTATTACTAGTATTATTATCCTTATTACTATTATTATTATCGCTATGACTGTTATTATTATCCTTATTCTATTATTATTTCCCTTACTACTATTATTATTATCGCTATCACTATTATTATTATCCTTACTACTATTATTATTATCGCTATGACTGTTATTATTATCCTTATTCTACTATTACTATCCCTATTACTCTTGTCTCTATCCTTATAACTATTATTAATATGCTTATTACTATTATTATTATCGCTATAACTATTATTATTATCCTTACTACTATTATTATCATCGCTATGACTGTTATTATTATCCTTATTCTATTATTACTATCCCTATTACACTTCTCTTTATCCTTATAACTATTATTATTATCCTTATAACTATTATTATTATCCTTATAACTATTATTATTATCCTTATTACTATTATTATTATCGCTATGACTGTTATTATTATACTTATTCTATTATTACTATCCCTATTACTCTTGTCTTTATTATGATAATTATTATTATTTCCCATATTACAATTATTATTATCGCTATAACTGTTATTATTATCGCTATGACTGTTATTATTATCCTTATTCTATTATTATTTCACTTATTACTATTATTATTATCGCTATCACTATTATTATTATCCTTATTACTATTATTATCGCTATGACTGTTATTATTATCCTTATTCTACTATTACTATCCCTATTACTCTTGTCTCTATCCTTATAACTATTATTAATATGATTATTACTATTATTATTATCCTTACTACTATTATTATTATCGCTATGACTGTTATTATTATCCTTATTCTATTATTACTATCCCTATTACTCTTGTCTTTATCCTTATAACTACTATTATTATCGCTATAACTATTATTATTATCGCTATGACTGTTATTATTATCCTTATTGTACTATTACTATCCCTATTACTCTTGTCTTTATCCTTATAACTATTATTATTATCCTTATTACAATTATTATTAGCGCTATAACTATTATTATTATCCTTATTACTATTATTACTAGCACTATAACTATTATTATTATCCTTATTACTATTATTACTAGCACTATAACTATTATTATTATCCTTATTACTATTATTATTATCGCTATGACTGTTATTATTATACTTATTCTATTATTACTATCCCTATTACTCTTGTCTTTATCCTTATAACTATTATTATTATCCTTATTACTATTATTATTATCGCTATAACTATTATTATTATCGCTATGACTGTTATTATTATCCTTATTCTACTATTACTGTCCCTATTACTCTTGTCTCTATCCTTATAACTATTATTAATATGCTTATTACTATTATTATTATCGCTATAACTATTATTATTATCCTTACTACTATTATTATTATCGCTATGACTGTTATTATTATCCTTATTCTACTATTACTATCCCTATTACTCTTGTCTTTATCCTTATAACTATTATTGAAATGCTTATTACTATTATTATTATCGCTATGACTGTTATTATTATACTTATTCTATTATTACTATCCCTATTACTCTTGTCTTTATCCTTATAACTATTATTATTATTCTTATTACTATTATTATTATCGCTATAACTGTTATTATTATCCTTATTACTAGTATTATTAGCACTATAACTATTATGTTTATCCTTATTACTATTTTTATTCGCACTATAACTATTATGTTTATCCTTATTACTATTATTATTAGCGCTATAACTATTATTATTATTATTATTACTATTATTATCGCCACGACTGTTATTATTATCTTTATTCTACTATTACTATCCCTATTACTCTTGACTCTATTCTTATAACTATTATTATTATCCTTATTACTATTATTACTAGCACTATAACTACTATTATTATCCTTATTACTATTATTACTAGCACTATAACTATTATTACTATCGCTATGACTGTTATTATTATCCTTATTCTACTATTGCTATCCTTATTACTCTTGTCTCTATCCTTATAACTATTATTAATATGCTTATTACTATTATTATTATCGCTATGACTATTATTATTATCCTTACTACTATTATTATTATCGCTATGACTGTTATTATTATCCTTATTCTACTATTACTATCCCTATTACTCTTGTCTTTATCCTTATAACTATTATTGAAATGCTTATTACTATTATTATTATCGCTATGACTGTTATTATTATACTTATTCTATTATTACTATCCCAATTACTCTTCTCTTTATCCTTATAACTATTATTATTATCCTTATTACTATTATTATTATCGCTATGACTGTTATTATTATACTTATTCTATTATTACTATCCCTATTACTCTTGTCTTTATCCTGATAATTATTATTATTTCCCATATTACAATTATTATTATCGCTATAACTGTTATTATTATCGCTATGACTGTTATTATTATCCTTATTCTATTATTATTTCACTTATTACTATTATTATTATCGCTATCACTATTATTATTATCCTTATTACTATTATTATCGCTATGACTGTTATTATTATCCTTATTCTACTATTACTATCCCTATTACTCTTGTCTCTATCCTTATAACTACTATTAATATGCTTATTACTATTATTATTATCCTTACTACTATTATTATTATCGCTATGACTGTTATTATTATACTTATTCTATTATTACTATCCCTATTACTCTTGTCTTTATCCTTATAACTATTATTATTATCCTTATTACTATTATTATTATGGCTATAACTATTATTATTATCGCTATGACTGTTATTATTATCCTTATTCTACTATTACTATCCCTATTACTCTTGTCTCTATTCTTATAACTATTATTATTATCCTTATTACTATTATTATTATCGCTATGACTGTTATTATTATCCTTATTCTATTATTACTATCCCTATTACTCTTGTCTTTATCCTGATAATTATTATTATTTCCCATATTACAATTATTATTATCGCTATAACTGTTATTATTATCGCTATGACTGTTATTATTATCCTTATTACTATTATTATCGCTATGACTGTTATTATTATCCTTATTCTACTATTACTATCCCTATTACTCTTGTCTCTATCCTTATAACTAATATTAATATGATTATTACTATTATTATTATCCTTACTACTATTATTATTATCGCTATGACTGTTATTATTATCCTTATTCTATTATTACTATCCCTATTACTCTTGTCTTTATCCTTATAACTACTATTATTATCGCTATAACTATTATTATTATCGCTATGACTGTTATTATTATCCTTATTGTACTATTACTATCCCTATTACTCTTGTCTTTATCCTTATAACTATTATTATTATCCTTATTACAATTATTATTATCGCTATAACTATTATTATTATCCTTATTACTATTATTACTAGCACTATAACTATTATTATTATCCTTATTACTATTATTACTAGCACTATAACTATTATTATTATCCTTATTACTATTATTATTATCGCTATGACTGTTATTATTATACTTATTCTATTATTACTATCCCTATTACTCTTGTCTTTATCCTTATAACTATTATTATTATCCTTATTACTATTATTATTATCGCTATAACTATTATTATTATCGCTATGACTGTTATTATTATCCTTATTCTACTATTACTGTCCCTATTACTCTTGTCTCTATCCTTATAACTATTATTAATATGCTTATTACTATTATTATTATCGCTATAACTATTATTATTATCCTTACTACTATTATTATTATCGCTATTACTCTTGTCTTTATCCTTATAACTATTATTATTATCCTTATTACTATTATTATTATCGCTATGACTGTTATTATTATCCTTATTCTATTATTATTTCCCTTATTACTATTATTATTATCGCTATCACTATTATTATTATCCTTACTACTATTATTATTATCGCTATGACTGTTATTATTATCCTGTTTCTACTATTACTATCCCTATTCCTCTTGTCTCTGTCCTTATAACTATTATTATTATGCTTATTACTGTTATTATTATCGCTATAACTATTATTATTATCCTTACTACTATTATTATCATCGCTATGACTGTTATTATTATCCTTATTCTATTATTACTATCCCTATTACTCTTCTCTTTATCCTTATAACTATTATTATTATCCTTATTACTATTGTTATTATCGCTATGACTGTTATTATTATACTTATTCTATTATTACTATCCCTATTACTCTTGTCTTTATCCTGATTATTATTATTATTTCCCATATTACAATTATTATTATCGCTATAACTGTTATTATTATCCTTATTACTAGTATTATTAGCGCTATAACTATTATTATTATCCTTATTACTATTATTATCGCCACGACTGTTATTATTATCCTTATCCTACTATTACTATCCCTATTACTCTTGACTCTATTCTTATAACTATTATTATCATCCTTATTACTATTATTACTAGCACTATAACTATTATTATTATCCTTATTACTATTATTACTAGCACTATAACTATTATTATTATCCTTATTACTATTATTATTATCGCTATGACTGTTATTATTATACTTATTCTATTATTACTATCCCTATTACTCTTGTCTTTACCCTTATAACTATTATTATTATCCTTATTACTATTATTATTATGGCTATAACTATTATTATTATCGCTATGACTGTTATTATTATCCTTATTCTAGTATTACTATCCCTATTACTCTTGTCTCTATCCTTATAACTATTATTAATATGCTTATTACTATTATTATTATCGCTATAACTGTTATTATTATCCTTATTACTAGTATTATTAGCACTATAACTATTATGTTTATCCTTATTACTATTTTTATTCGCACTATAACTATTATGTTTATCCTTATTACTATTATTATTAGCGCTATAACTATTATTATTATTATTATTACTATTATTATCGCCACGACTGTTATTATTATCTTTATTCTACTATTACTATCCCTATTACTCTTGACTCTATTCTTATAACTATTATTATTATCCTTATTACTATTATTACTAGCACTATAACTATTATTACTATCGCTATGACTGTTATTATTATCCTTATTCTACTATTGCTATCCTTATTACTCTTGTCTCTATCCTTATAACTATTATTAATATGCTTATTACTATTATTATTATCGCTATGACTATTATTATTATCCTTACTACTATTATTATTATCGCTATGACTGTTATTATTATCCTTATTCTACTATTACTATCCCTATTACTCTTGTCTTTATCCTTATAACTATTATTATTATGGCTATAACTATTATTATTATCGCTATGACTGTTATTATTATCCTTATTCTACTATTACTATCCCTATTACTCTTGTCTCTATCCTTATAACTATTATTAATATGCTTATTACTATTATTATTATCGCTATAACTGTTATTATTATCCTTATTACTAGTATTATTAGCACTATAACTATTATGTTTATCCTTATTACTATTTTTATTCGCACTATAACTATTATGTTTATCCTTATTACTATTATTATTAGCGCTATAACTATTATTATTATCCTTATTACTATTATTATCGCCACGACTGTTATTATTATCCTTATTCTACTATTACTATCCCTATTACTCTTGACTCTATTCTTATAACTATTATTATCATCCTTATTACTATTATTACTAGCACTATAACTATTATTATTATCCTTATTACTATTATTACTAGCACTATAACTATTATTATTATCCTTATTACTATTATTATTATCGCTATGACTGTTATTATTATACTTATTCTATTATTACTATCCCTATTACTCTTGCCTTCATCCTTATAACTATTATTATTATCCTTATTACTATTATTATTATGGCTATAACTATTATTATTATCCTTATTACTATTATTATCGCTATGACTGTTATTATTATCCTTATTCTACTATTACTATCCCTATTACTCTTGTCTCTATCCTCATAACTATTATTAATATGCTTATTACTATTATTATTATCGCTATAACTGTTATTATTATCCTTATTACTAGTATTATTAGCACTATAACTATTATGTTTATCCTTATTACTATTTTTATTCGCACTATAACTATTATGTTTATCCTTATTACTATTATTATTATCGCTATGACTGTTATTATTATCTTTATTCTACTATTACTATCCCTATTACTCTTGACTCTATTCTTATAACTATTATTATTATCCTTATTACTATTATTACTAGCACTATAACTATTATTACTATCGCTATGACTGTTATTATTATCCTTATTCTACTATTGCTATCCTTATTACTCTTGTCTCTATCCTTATAACTATTATTAATATGCTTATTACTATTATTATTATCGCTATGACTATTATTATTATCCTTACTACTATTATTATTATCGCTATGACTGTTATTATTATCCTTATTCTACTATTACTATCCCTATTACTCTTGTCTTTATCCTTATAACTATTATTGAAATGCTTATTACTATTATTATTATCGCTATGACTGTTATTATTATACTTATTCTATTATTACTATCCCAATTACTCTTCTCTTTATCCTTATAACTATTATTATTATCCTTATTACTATTATTATTATCGCTATGACTGTTATTATTATACTTATTCTATTATTACTATCCCTATTACTCTTGTCTTTATCCTGATAATTATTATTATTTCCCATATTACAATTATTATTATCGCTATAACTGTTATTATTATCGCTATGACTGTTATTATTATCCTTATTCTATTATTATTTCACTTATTACTATTATTATTATCGCTATCACTATTATTATTATCCTTATTACTATTATTATCGCTATGACTGTTATTATTATCCTTATTCTACTATTACTATCCCTATTACTCTTGTCTCTATCCTTATAACTACTATTAATATGCTTATTACTATTATTATTATCCTTACTACTATTATTATTATCGCTATGACTGTTATTATTATACTTATTCTATTATTACTATCCCTATTACTCTTGTCTTTATCCTTATAACTATTATTATTATCCTTATTACTATTATTATTATGGCTATAACTATTATTATTATCGCTATGACTGTTATTATTATCCTTATTCTACTATTACTATCCCTATTACTCTTGTCTCTATTCTTATAACTATTATTATTATCCTTATTACTATTATTATTATCGCTATGACTGTTATTATTATCCTTATTCTATTATTACTATCCCTATTACTCTTGTCTTTATCCTGATAATTATTATTATTTCCCATATTACAATTATTATTATCGCTATAACTGTTATTATTATCGCTATGACTGTTATTATTATCCTTATTCTATTATTATTTCACTTATTACTATTATTATTATCGCTATCACTATTATTATTATCCTTATTACTATTATTATCGCTATGACTGTTATTATTATCCTTATTCTACTATTACTATCCCTATTACTCTTGTCTCTATCCTTATAACTAATATTAATATGATTATTACTATTATTATTATCCTTACTACTATTATTATTATCGCTATGACTGTTATTATTATCCTTATTCTATTATTACTATCCCTATTACTCTTGTCTTTATCCTTATAACTACTATTATTATCGCTATAACTATTATTATTATCGCTATGACTGTTATTATTATCCTTATTGTACTATTACTATCCCTATTACTCTTGTCTTTATCCTTATAACTATTATTATTATCCTTATTACAATTATTATTATCGCTATAACTATTATTATTATCCTTATTACTATTATTACTAGCACTATAACTATTATTATTATCCTTATTACTATTATTACTAGCACTATAACTATTATTATTATCCTTATTACTATTATTATTATCGCTATGACTGTTATTATTATACTTATTCTATTATTACTATCCCTATTACTCTTGTCTTTATCCTTATAACTATTATTATTATCCTTATTACTATTATTATTATCGCTATAACTATTATTATTATCGCTATGACTGTTATTATTATCCTTATTCTACTATTACTGTCCCTATTACTCTTGTCTCTATCCTTATAACTATTATTAATATGCTTATTACTATTATTATTATCGCTATAACTATTATTATTATCCTTACTACTATTATTATTATCGCTATTACTCTTGTCTTTATCCTTATAACTATTATTATTATCCTTATTACTATTATTATTATCGCTATGACTGTTATTATTATCCTTATTCTATTATTATTTCCCTTATTACTATTATCATTATCGCTATCACTATTATTATTATCCTTACTACTATTATTATTATCGCTATGACTGTTATTATTATCCTGTTTCTACTATTACTATCCCTATTCCTCTTGTCTCTGTCCTTATAACTATTATTATTATGCTTATTACTGTTATTATTATCGCTATAACTATTATTATTATCCTTACTACTATTATTATCATCGCTATGACTGTTATTATTATCCTTATTCTATTATTACTATCCCTATTACTCTTCTCTTTATCCTTATAACTATTATTATTATCCTTATTACTATTGTTATTATCGCTATGACTGTTATTATTATACTTATTCTATTATTACTATCCCTATTACTCTTGTCTTTATCCTGATTATTATTATTATTTCCCATATTACAATTATTATTATCGCTATAACTGTTATTATTATCCTTATTACTAGTATTATTAGCGCTATAACTATTATTATTATCCTTATTACTATTATTATCGCCACGACTGTTATTATTATCCTTATCCTACTATTACTATCCCTATTACTCTTGACTCTATTCTTATAACTATTATTATCATCCTTATTACTATTATTACTAGCACTATAACTATTATTATTATCCTTATTACTATTATTACTAGCACTATAACTATTATTATTATCCTTATTACTATTATTATTATCGCTATGACTGTTATTATTATACTTATTCTATTATTACTATCCCTATTACTCTTGTCTTTACCCTTATAACTATTATTATTATCCTTATTACTATTATTATTATGGCTATAACTATTATTATTATCGCTATGACTGTTATTATTATCCTTATTCTAGTATTACTATCCCTATTACTCTTGTCTCTATCCTTATAACTATTATTAATATGCTTATTACTATTATTATTATCGCTATAACTGTTATTATTATCCTTATTACTAGTATTATTAGCACTATAACTATTATGTTTATCCTTATTACTATTTTTATTCGCACTATAACTATTATGTTTATCCTTATTACTATTATTATTAGCGCTATAACTATTATTATTATTATTATTACTATTATTATCGCCACGACTGTTATTATTATCTTTATTCTACTATTACTATCCCTATTACTCTTGACTCTATTCTTATAACTATTATTATTATCCTTATTACTATTATTACTAGCACTATAACTATTATTACTATCGCTATGACTGTTATTATTATCCTTATTCTACTATTGCTATCCTTATTACTCTTGTCTCTATCCTTATAACTATTATTAATATGCTTATTACTATTATTATTATCGCTATGACTATTATTATTATCCTTACTACTATTATTATTATCGCTATGACTGTTATTATTATCCTTATTCTACTATTACTATCCCTATTACTCTTGTCTTTATCCTTATAACTATTATTATTATCCTTATTACTATTATTATTATGGCTATAACTATTATTATTATCGCTATGACTGTTATTATTATCCTTATTCTACTATTACTATCCCTATTACTCTTGTCTCTATCCTTATAACTATTATTAATATGCTTATTACTATTATTATTATCGCTATAACTGTTATTATTATCCTTATTACTAGTATTATTAGCACTATAACTATTATGTTTATCCTTATTACTATTTTTATTCGCACTATAACTATTATGTTTATCCTTATTACTATTATTATTAGCGCTATAACTATTATTATTATCCTTATTACTATTATTATCGCCACGACTGTTATTATTATCCTTATTCTACTATTACTATCCCTATTACTCTTGACTCTATTCTTATAACTATTATTATCATCCTTATTACTATTATTACTAGCACTATAACTATTATTATTATCCTTATTACTATTATTACTAGCACTATAACTATTATTATTATCCTTATTACTATTATTATTATCGCTATGACTGTTATTATTATACTTATTCTATTATTACTATCCCTATTACTCTTGCCTTCATCCTTATAACTATTATTATTATCCTTATTACTATTATTATTATGGCTATAACTATTATTATTATCGCTATGACTGTTATTATTATCCTTATTCTACTATTACTATCCCTATTACTCTTGTCTCTATCCTCATAACTATTATTAATATGCTTATTACTATTATTATTATCGCTATAACTGTTATTATTATCCTTATTACTAGTATTATTAGCACTATAACTATTATGTTTATCCTTATTACTATTTTTATTCGCACTATAACTATTATGTTTATCCTTATTACTATTATTATTATCGCTATGACTGTTATTATTATCTTTATTCTACTATTACTATCCCTATTACTCTTGACTCTATTCTTATAACTATTATTATTATCCTTATTACTATTATTACTAGCACTATAACTATTATTACTATCGCTATGACTGTTATTATTATCCTTATTCTACTATTACTATCCTTATTACTCTTGTCTCTATCCTTATAACTATTATTAATATGCTTATTAGTATTATTATTATCGCTATGACTATTATTATTATCCTTACTACTATTATTATTATCGCTATGACTGTTATTATTATCCTTATTCTACTATTACTATCCCTATTACTCTTGTCTTTATCCTTATAGCTATTATTGAAATGCTTATTACTATTATTATTATCGCTATGACTGTTATTATTATACTTATTCTATTATTACTATCCCTATTACTCTTCTCTTTATCCTTATAACTATTATTATTATCCTTATAACTATTATTATTATCCTTATAACTATTATTATTATCCTTATAACTATTATTATTATCCTTATTACTATTATTATTATCGCCATGACTGTTATTATTATACTTATTCTATTATTACTATCCCTATTACTCTTGTCTTTATCCTGATAATTATTATTATTTCCCATATTACAATTATTATTATCGCTATAACTGTTATTATTATCGCTATGACTGTTATTATTATCCTTATTCTATTATTATTTCACTTATTACTATTATTATTATCGCTATCACTATTATTATTATCCTTATTACTATTATTATCGCTATGACTGTTATTATTATCCGTATTCTACTATTACTATACCTATTACTCTTGTCTCTATCCTTATAACTATTATTAATATGCTTATTACTATTATTATTATCGCTATAACTATTATTATTATCCTTACTACTATTATTATTATCGCTATGACTGTTATTATTATCCTTATTCTATTATTACTATCCCTATTACTCTTGTCTTTATCCTTATAACTACTATTAATATGCTTATTACTATTATTATTATCCTTACTACTATTATTATTATCGCTATGACTGTTATTATTATACTTATTCTATTATTACTATCCCTATTACTCTTGTCTTTATCCTTATAACTATTATTATTATCCTTATTACTATTATTATTATGGCTATAACTATTATTATTATCGCTATGACTGTTATTATTATCCTTATTCTACTATTACTATCCCTATTACTCTTGTCTCTATTCTTATAACTATTATTATTATCCTTATTACTATTATTATTATCGCTATGACTGTTATTATTATCCTTATTCTATTATTACTATCCCTATTACTCTTGTCTTTATCCTGATAATTATTATTATTTCCCATATTACAATTATTATTATCGCTATAACTGTTATTATTATCGCTATGACTGTTATTATTATCCTTATTCTATTATTATTTCACTTATTACTATTATTATTATCGCTATCACTATTATTATTATCCTTATTACTATTATTATCGCTATGACTGTTATTATTATCCTTATTCTACTATTACTATCCCTATTACTCTTGTCTCTATCCTTATAACTAATATTAATATGATTATTACTATTATTATTATCCTTACT
This sequence comes from Megachile ligniseca, assembly GCA_945859555.1. Taxonomy (NCBI): domain Eukaryota; kingdom Metazoa; phylum Arthropoda; class Insecta; order Hymenoptera; family Megachilidae; genus Megachile; species Megachile ligniseca. Next base: position 23,034 of record CAMAOC010000024.1, on the reverse strand, counting down.
ACTATTATTATTATCGCTATGACTGTTATTATTATCCTTATTCTATTATTACTATCCCTATTACTCTTGTCTTTATCCTTATAACTACTATTATTATCGCTATAACTATTATTATTATCGCTATGACTGTTATTATTATCCTTATTGTACTATTACTATCCCTATTACTCTTGTCTTTATCCTTATAACTATTATTATTATCCTTATTACAATTATTATTATCGCTATAACTATTATTATTATCCTTATTACTATTATTACTAGCACTATAACTATTATTATTATCCTTATTACTATTATTACTAGCAGTATAACTATTATTATTATCCTTATTACTATTATTATTATCGCTATAACTATTATTATTATCCTTATTACTATTATTATTATCGCTATGACTGTTATTATTATACTTATTCTATTATTACTATCCCTATTACTCTTGTCTCTATCCTTATAACTATTATTATTATCCTTATAACTATTATTATTATCCTTATTACTATTATTATTATCGCTATGACTGTTATTATTATACTTATTCTATTATTACTATCCCTATTACTCTTGTCTTTATCCTGATTATTATTATTATTTCCCATATTACAATTATTATTATCGCTATAACTGTTATTATTATCCTTATTGCTAGTATTATTAGCACTATAACTATTATTATTATCCTTATTACTATTATTACTAGCACTATAACTATTATTACTATCGCTATGACTGTTATTATTATCCTTATTCTACTATTACTATCCTTATTACTCTTGTCTCTATCCTTATAACTATTATTAATATGCTTATTACTATTATTATTATCGCTATAACTATTATTATTATCCTTACTACTATTATTATTATCGCTATGACTGTTATTATTATCCTTATTCTATTATTACTATCCCTATCACTCTTGTCTTTATCCTTATAACTACTATTATTATCGCTATAACTATTATTATTATCCTTATTACTATTATTATTATCGCTATGACTGTTATTATTATACTTATTCTATTATTATTATCCCTATTACTCTTGTCTTTATCCTGATTATTATTATTATTTCCCATATTACAATTATTATTATCGCTATAACTGTTATTATTATCCTTATTACTAGTATTATTAGCACTATAACTATTATGTTTATCCTTATTACTATTTTTATTCGCACTATAACTATTATGTTTATCCTTATTACTATTATTATTAGCGCTATAACTATTATTATCGCCACGACTGTTATTATTATCCTTATTCTACTATTACTATCCCTATTACTCTTGTCTCTATCCTTATAACTATTATTAATATGCTTATTACTATTATTATTATCGCTATAACTGTTATTATCATCCTTATTACTATTATTACTAGCACTATAACTATTATGTTTATCCTTATTACTATTATTATTAGCGCTATAACTATTATTATTATTATTATTACTATTATTATCGCCACGACTGTTATTATTATCTTTATTCTACTATTACTATCCCTATTACTCTTGACTCTATTCTTATAACTATTATTATTATCCTTATTACTATTATTACTAGCACTATAACTATTATTATTATCCTTATTACTATTATTACTAGCACTATAACTATAATTACTATCGCTATGACTGTTATTATTATCCTTATTCTACTATTACTATCCTTATTACTCTTGTCTCTATCCTTATAACTATTATTAATATGCTTATTACTATTATTATTATCGCTATGACTATTATTATTATCCTTACTACTATTATTATTATCGCTATGACTGTTATTATTATCCTTATTCTACTATTACTATCCCTATTACTCTTGTCTTTATCCTTATAACTATTATTGAAATGCTTATTACTATTATTATTATCGCTATGACTGTTATTATTATACTTATTCTATTATTACTATCCCTATTACTCTTGTCTTTATCCTTATAACTATTATTATTATCCTTATTACTATTATTATTATCGCTATCACTATTATTATTATCCTTACTACTATTATTATTATCGCTATGACTGTTATTATTATCCTTATTGTATTATTAATATCCCTATTACGCTTGTTTTTATCCTTACAACTATTATTATTATGCTTGTTACTATTATTATTATCGCTATAACTGTAATTATTATCCCTACTACTATTATTATTATCGCTATGACTGTTATTATTATCCTTATTCTAATATTACTATCCCTATTACTCTTCTCTTTATCCTTATAACTATTATTACTATCCTTATAACTATTATTATTATCGCTATGACTGTTATTATTATACTTATTCTATTATTACTATCCCTATTACTCTTGTCTCTATCCTGATAATTATTATTATTTCCCATATTACAATTATTATTATCGCTATAACTGTTATTATTATCGTTATGACTGTTATTATTATCCTTATTCTATTATTATTTCCCTTATTACTATTATTATTATCGCTATCACTATTATTATTATACTTACTACTATTATTATTATCGCTATGACTGCTATTATTATCCTTATTCTACTATTACTGTCCCTATTACTCTTGTCTCTATCCTTATAACTATTATTAATATGCTTATTACTATTATTATTATCGCCATAACTATTATTATTATCCTTACTACTATTATTATTATACTTATTCTATTATTACTATCCCTATTACTCTTGTCTCTATCCTTATAACTATTATTATTATGCTTATTACTATTATTATTAGCACTATAACTATTATTATTATGCTTATTACTATTATTATTATCGCTATAACTATTATTATTATCCTTACTACTATTATTATCATCGCTATGACTGTTATTATTATCCTTATTCTATTATTACTATCCCTATTACTCTTCTCTTTATCCTTATAACTATTATTATTATCCTTATAACTATTATTATTATCCTTATAACTATTATTATTATCCTTATTACTATTATTATTATCGCTATGACTGTTATTATTATACTTATTCTATTATTACTATCCCTATTACTCTTGTCTTTATCCTGATAATTATTATTATTTCCCATATTACAATTATTATTATCGCTATAACTGTTATTATTATCGCTATGACTGTTATTATTATCCTTATTCTATTATTATTTCACTTATTACTATTATTATTATCACTATCACTATTATTATTGTCCTTATTACTATTATTATCGCTATGACTGTTATTATTATCCTTATTCTACTATTACTATCCCTATTACTCTTGTCTTTATCCTTATAACTATTATTATTATCCTTATTACTATTATTATTATCGCTATAACTATTATTATTATCGCTATGACTGTTATTATTATCCTTATTCTATTATTATTTCCCTTATTACTATTATTATTATCGCTATAACTATTATTATTATCGCTATGACTGTTATTATTATCCTTATTCTATTATTATTTCCCTTATTACTATTATTATTATCGCTATCACTATTATTATTATCCTTACTACTATTATTATTATCGCTATGACTGTTATTATTATCCTTATTCTACTATTACTATCCCTATTACTCTTGTCTCTATCCTTATAACTATTATTAATATGCTTATTACTATTATTATTATCGCTATAACTATTATTATTATCCTTACTACTATTATTATTATCGCTATGACTGTTATTATTATCCTTATTCTACTATTACTATCCCTATTACTCTTGTCTTTATCCTTATAACTATTATTATTATCCTTATAACTATTATTATTATCCTTATTACTATTATTATTATCGCTATGACTGTTATTATTATACTTATTCTATTATTACTATCCCTATTACTCTTGTCTTTATCCTGATAATTATTATTATTTCCCATATTACAATTATTATTATCGATATAACTGTTATTATTATCGCTATGACTGTTATTATTATCCTTATTCTATTATTATTTCACTTATTACTATTATTATTATCGCTATCACTATTATTATTATCCTTATTACTATTATTATCGCTATGACTGTTATTATTATCCTTATTCTACTATTACTATCCCTATTCCTCTTGTCTCTGTCCTTATAACTATTATTATTATGCTTATTACTGTTATTATTATCGCTATAACTATTATTATTATCCTTACTACTATTATTATCATCGCTATGACTGTTATTATTATCCTTATTCTATTATTACTATCCCTATTACTCTTCTCTTTATCCTTATAACTATTATTATTATCCTTATTACTATTATTATTATCGCTATGACTGTTATTATTATACTTATTCTATTATTACTATCCCTATTACTCTTGTCTTTATCCTGATTATTATTATTATTTCCCATATTACAATTATTATTATCGCTATAACTGTTATTATTATCCTTATTACTAGTATTATTAGCACTATAACTATTATGTTTATCCTTATTACTATTTTTATTCGCACTATAACTATTATGTTAATCCTTATTACTATTATTATTAGCGCTATAACTATTATTATTATCCTTATTACTATTATTATCGCCACGACTGTTATTATTATCCTTATTCTACTATTACTATCCCTATTACTCTTGACTCTATTCTTATAACTATTATTATCATCCTTATTACTATTATTACTAGCACTATAACTATTATTATTATCCTTATTACTGTTATTATTATCGCTATAACTATTATTATTATCCTTACTACTATTATTATCATCGCTATGACTGTTATTATTATCCTTATTCTACTATTACTATCCCTATTACTCTTCTCTTTATCCTTATAACTATTATTATTATCCTTATAACTATTATTATTATCCTTATTACTATTATTATTATCGCTATGACTGTTATTATTATACTTATTCTATTATTACTATCCCTATTACTCTTGTGTTTATCCTGATTATTATTATTATTTCCCATATTACAATTATTATTATCGCTATAACTGTTATTATTATCCTTATTACTAGTATTATTAGCACTATAACTATTATGTTTATCCTTATTACTATTTTTATTCGCACTATAACTATTATGTTTATCCTTATTACTATTATTATTAGCGCTATAACTATTATTATTATCCTTATTACTATTATTATCGCCACGACTGTTATTATTATCCTTATTCTACTATTACTATCCCTATTACTCTTGACTCTATTCTTATAACTATTATTATCATCCTTATTACTATTATTACTAGCACTATAACTATTATTATTATCCTTATTACTATTATTACTAGCACTATAACTATTATTATTATCCTTATTACTATTATTATTATCGCTATGACTGTTATTATTATACTTATTCTATTATTACTATCCCTATTACTCTTGTCTTTATCCTTATAACTATTATTATTATCCTTATTACTATTATTATTATGGCTATAACTATTATTATTATCGCTATGACTGTTATTATTATCCTTATTCTACTATTACTATCCCTATTACTCTTGTCTCTATCCTTATAACTATTATTAATATGCTTATTACTATTATTATTATCGCTATAACTGTTATTATTAGCCTTATTACTAGTATTATTAGCACTATAACTATTATGTTTATCCTTATTACTATTTTTATTCGCACTATAACTATTATGTTTATCCTTATTACTATTATTATTAGCGCTATAACTATTATTATTATTATTATTACTATTATTATCGCTATGACTGTTATTATTATCCTTATTCTATTATTACTATCAATATTACTGTTGTCTTTATCCTTACAACTATTATTATTATCCTTATTACTATTATTATTAGCAATATAACTATTATTATTACCCTTATTACTCTCATTATTATCGCTATAACTGTGATTATTATCCTTATTACTATTATTATTAGCTCTATAACTATTATTATTATCCTTATTAGAAGTATTATTAGCACTATAACTATTATTCTTATCTCCATAACTGTTATTATTATCCTTATTACTAGTATTAGTACCACAATAACTATTATGTTTATCCTTATTACTATTATTATTCGCACTATAACTGTTATTATTATCCTTATTACTATTATTTTTGTCGCTATAACTATTATTATTATCCTTATTACTATTATTATTATCGCCATGACTGTTATTATTATTGTTATTACTATTATTATTAGCACTATAACTGTTATTATCATCATTATTACTATTATTATTGTCGATATAACTATTATTATTATCCTTATTACTGTTATTACTACCCCTATAACTCTTGTTTTTGTCCTTATATCTATTATTATGATCGTTAATACTATTAGTATTATCGTTATAATTGTTATTATTATCCTTATTACTATTATTATTATCGCTATGACTGTTATTATTATCCTTATACTATTATTACTATCCCTATAACTCTTGTTTTTCTCCTTATATCTATTATTATGATCGTCAATACTATTAGTATTATCGATATAATTGTTATTATTATCCTTATTACTAGTATTATTATCGCTATGACTGTTATTATTATCCTTATTCTAGCTTTACTATCAATATTACTGTTGTCTTTATCCGTACAACTATTATTATTATCCTTATTACTATTATTATTAGCACTATAACTATTATTATTACCCTTATTACTATTATTATTATCGCTATAACTGTGATTATTATCCTTATTACTATTATTATTAGCTCTATAACTATTATTATTATCCTTATTAGAAGTATTATTAGCACTATAACTATTATTCTTATCTCCATAACTGTTATTATTATCCTTATTACTATTATTATTAGCACTATAACTATTATTATTATCCTCATTACTATTATTATTATCGCTGTAACTGTTATTATTATTGTTATTACTATTATTATTAGCACTATAACTGTTATTATTATCATTATTACTATTATTATTGTCGATATAACTATTATTATTATCCTTATTACTGTTATTACTATCCCTATAACTCTTGTTTTTGTCCTTATATCTATTATTATGATCGTTAATACTATTAGTATTATCGTTATAATTGTTATTATTATCCTTATTACTAGTATTATTATCGCTATGACTGTTATTATTATCCTTATTCTATTATTACTATCAATATTACTGTTGTCTTTATCCTTACAACTATTATTATTATCCTTATTACTATTATTACTAGCACTATAACTATTATGTTTATCCTTATTACTATTATTATTCGCACTATAACTATTATTATTTCCCTTATTATTATTATTATTATCGCTATAACTGTGATTATTATCATTATTACTATTATTATTATCGCTATACCTGTTATTATTATCCTTATTACTATTATTATTATCGCTATAACTGTTATTATTATCCTTATTACTAGTATTATTAGCACTATACCTGTTATTATTATCCTTATTACTATTATTAATAGCACTATAACTATTATTATTACCCTTATTACTATTATTATTGTCGCTATAGCTATTATTATTATCCTTATTACTATTATTATTATCGCTATGACTGTTATTACTATCCTTATACTATTATTACTATCCCTATAACTCTTGTTTTTGTCGTTATATCTATTATGATGATCGTTAATACTATTAGTATTATCGTTATAATTGTTATTATTATCCTTATTACTATTATTATTATCGCTATGATTGTTATTATTGTCCTTATTCCATTATTTCTATCCCTATTGCTCTTGTCTTTATCCTTATAACTATTATTATTATCCTGATTACTATTATTATTATCGCTTTACCTGTTATTATTATCCTTATTACTATTATTATTATCGCCATGACTGTTATTATTATCCTTATTACTAGTATTATTAGCACTATAACTATTATTCTTATCTCCATAACTGTTATTATTATCCTTATTACTAGTATTAGTACCACAATAACTATTATGTTTATCCTTATTACTATTATTATTCGCACTATAACTGTTATTATTATCCTTATTACTATTATTTTTGTCGCTATAACTATTATTATTATCCTTATTACTATTATTATTATCGCCATGACTGTTATTATTATTGTTATTACTATTATTATTAGCACTATAACTGTTATTATTATCATTATTACTATTATTATTGTCGATATAACTATTATTATTATCCTTATTACTGTTATTACTACCCCTATAACTCTTGTTTTTGTCCTTATGTCTATTATTATGATCGTTAATACTATTAGTATTATCGTTATAATTGTTATTATTATCCTTATTACTAGTATTATTATCGCTATGACTGTTATTATTATCCTTATTCTATTATTACTATCAATATTACTGTTGTCTTTATCCTTACAACTATTATTATTATCCTTATTACTATTATTATTAGCAATATAACTATTATTATTACCCTTATTACTCTCATTATTATCGCTATAACTGTGATTATTATCCTTATTACTATTATTATTAGCTCTATAACTATTATTATTATCCTTATTAGAAGTATTATTAGCACTTTAACTATTATTCTTATCTCCATAACTGTTATTATTATCCTTATTACTAGTATTAGTACCACAATAACTATTATGTTTATCCTTATTACTATTATTATTCGCACTATAACTGTTATTATTATCCTTATTACTATTATTTTTGTCGCTATAACTATTATTATTATCCTTATTACTATTATTATTATCGCCATGACTGTTATTATTATCCTTATTACTAGTATTATTAGCACTATAACTATTATTATTATCCTTATTACTATTATTATTATCGCTATGATTGTTATTATTATCCTTATTCTATTATTTCTATCCCTATTACTCTTGTCTTTATCGTTATAACTAATATTATTATCCTTATTACTATTATTATTAGCACTATAACTATTATGTTTATCCTTATTACTAGTATTATTAGCACTATAACTATTATTATTATCCTTATTACTATTATTATTATCGCTATGACTGTTATTAATATCCTTATTCTATTATTACTATCCCTATTTCTCTTGTCTCTATCCTTATAACTATTATTATTATCCTTATTACTATTATTATTAGCACTATAACTATTATGTTTATCCTTATTACTATTATTATTCGCACTATAACTATTATTATTATCCTCATTACTATTATTATTATCGCTGTAACTGTTATTATTATTGTTATTACTATTATTATTAGCACTATAACTGTTATTATTATCATTATTACTATTATTATTGTCGATATAACTATTATTATTATCCTTATTACTGTTATTACTATCCCTATAACTCTTGTTTTTGTCCTTATATCTATTATTATGATCGTTAATACTATTAGTATTATCGTTATAATTGTTATTATTATCCTTATTACTAGTATTATTATCGCTATGACTGTTATTATTATCCTTATTCTATTATTACTATCAATATTACTATTGTCTTTATCCTTACAACTATTATTATTATCCTTATTACTATTATTATTAGCAATATAACTATTATTATTACCCTTATTACTATCATTATTATCGCTATAACTGTTATTAATATCCTTATTCTATTATTACTATCCCTATTTCTCTTGTCTCTATCCTTATAACTATTATTATTATCCTTATTACTATTATTATTAGCAATATAACTATTATTATTACCCTTATTACTATCATTATTATCGCTATAACTGTTATTAATATCCTTATTCTATTATTACTATCCCTATTTCTCTTGTCTCTATCCTTATAACTATTATTATTATCCTTATTACTATTATTATTAGCACTATAACTATTATTATTATCCTTATTACTATTATTATTATCGCTATGATTGTTATTATTATCCTTAGTCTATTATTTCTATCCCTATTACTCTTGTCTTTATCGTTATAACTATTATTATTATGCTTATTACTATTATTAATAGCACTATAAGTATTATTATTATCCTTATTACTATTATTATTATCGCTATGACTGTTATTATTATCCTTATTCTATTATTACTATCAATATTACTGTTGTCTTTATCCTTACAACTATTATTATTATCCTTATTACTATTATTATTAGCACTATAACTATTATTATTACCCTTATTACTATTATTATTATCGCTATAACTGTGATTATTATCCTTATTACTATTATTATTAGCTCTATAACTATTATTATTATCCTTATTAGAAGTATTATTAGCACTATAACTATTATTCTTATCTCCATAACTGTTATTATTATCCTTATTACTCTTATTATTAGCACTATAACTATTATTATTATCCTTATTACTAGTATTAGTACCACAATAACTATTATGTTTATCCTTATTACTATTATTATTATCGCCATGACTGTTATTATTATCCTTATTACTAGTATTATTAGCACTATAACTATTATTATTATCCTTATTACTATTATTATTAGCACTATAACTATTATTATTATCCTTATTACTAGTATTAGTACCACAATAACTATTATGTTTATCCTTATTACTATTATTATTCGCACTATAACTGTTATTATTATCCTTATTACTATTATTATTATCGCTATGATTGTTATTATTATCCTTATTCTATTATTTCTATCCCTATTACTCTTGTCTTTATCGTTATAACTATTATTATTATGCTTATTACTATTATTATTAGCACTATAACTATTATTATTATCCTTATTACTATTATTATTATCGCTATAACTGTTATTATTATCCTTATTACTATTATTATTATCGCTATGACTGTTATTATTATATTTATTCTATTTTTACTATCCCTATTACTCTTTTCTTTATCCTGATAATTATTATTATTTCCCTTATTACAATTATTATTATCGCTATAACTATTATTATTATCCTTATTACTATTATTATTATTGCTATAACTGTTATTATTATCCTTATTACTATTATTATTACCACTATAGCTATTATTATTATTATCGCTATGACTGTTATTATTATCCTTATTCTATTATTACTATCCCTATTACTCTTGTCTCTATCCTTATAACTATTATTATTATGCTTATTACTATTATTATTAGCACTATAACTATTATTATTATCCTTACTACTATTATTATTATCGATATGACTGTTATTATTATCCTTATTCTATTATTACTATCCTTATTACTATTATTATTAGCACTATAACTATTATTATTATCCTTATTACTATTATTATTATCGCTATGACTGCTATTATTATACATATTCTATTATTACTATCCCTATGACTCTTGTCCTCATCCTTATAACTATTATTATTTCCCGTATGACTGTTACTATTATAAATATAACTATTATTATTTCCCTTACTACTATTGTTATTATCGCTATAACTGTGATTATTATCCTTATTACTATTATTATTATCGCTATGACTGTTATTATTATCCTTATTCTATTATTACTATCCCTATTACTCTTCACTTTATCCTTATAACTATTATTATTATCCTTATAACTATTATTATTATCCTTATTACTATCATTACGAGCACTATAACTATTATGTTTATCCTTATTACTATTATTATTATCGCTATACCTGTTATTATTATCCTTATTACTATTATTATTATCGCTACAACTGTTATTATTATCCTTATTACTAGTATTATTAGCACTATACCTGTTATTATTATCCTTATTACTATTATTAATAGCACTATAACTATTATTATTACCCTTATTACTATTATTATTATCGCTATAACTATTATTATTATCCTTATTACTATTATTATTATCGCTATGACTGTTATTACTATCCTTATACTATTATTACTATCCCTATGATTGTTATTATTATCCTTATTCTTTTATTTCTATCCCTATTACTCTTGCCTTTATCGTTATAACTATTATTATTATGCTTATTACTATTATTATCAGCACTATAACTATTATTATTATCCTTATTACTATTATTATTATCGCTATGACTGCTATTATTATACATATTCTATTATTACTATCCCTATTACTCTTGTCATCATCCTTATAACTATTATTATTTCCCGTATGACTGTTACTATTATAACTATAACTATTATTATTTCCCTTACTACTATTATTATTATCGCTATAACTGTGATTATTATCCTTATTACTATTATTATTATCGCTATACCTGTTATTATTATCCTTATTACTATTATTATTATCGCTATGACTGTTATTATTATCCTTTTTCTATTATTACTATCCCTATTACTCTTGTCTCTATCCTTATAACTATTATTATTATGCTTATTACTATTATTATTATCCTTACTACTATTATTATTATCGCTATGACTGTTATTATTATCCTTATTCTATTATTACTATCCCTATTACTCTTCACTTTATCCTGATAACTATTATTATTATCCTTATAACTATTATTATTATCCTTATTACTATTATTACTAGCACTATAACTATTATAATTATCCTTATTACTATTATTATTATTGCTATGACTGTTATTATTATACTTATTCTATTATTACTATCCCTATTACTCTTCACTTTATCCTTATAACTATTATTATTATCCTTATTACTATTATTACTAGCACTATAACTATTATGTTTATCCTTATTACTATTATTATTCGCACTATAACTATTATTATTATCCTTATTACTATTTTTATTATCGCTATGACTGCTATTATTATACTTACTCTATTATTACTATCCCTATTACTCTTGTCCTTAACCTTATAACTATTATTATTTCCAGTATTACTATTGCTATTATTACTATAACTATTATTATTTCCCTTATTATTATGATTATTATCGCTATAACTGTGATTATTATCATTATTACTATTATTATTATCGCTATACCTGTTATTATTATCCTTATTACTATCATTATTATCGCTATGATTGTTATTATTGTCCTTATTCCATTATTTCTATCCCTATTGCTCTTGTCTTTATCCTTATAACTATTATTATTATCCTGATTACTATTATTATTATCGCTTTACCTGTTATTATTTTCCTTATTACTATTATTATTATCGCCATGACTGTTATTATTATCCTTATTACTAGTATTATTAGCACTATAACTATTATTATTATACTTATTACTATTATTATTATCGCTATGATTGTTATTATTATCCTTATTCTTTTATTTCTGTCCCTATTACTCTTGCCTTTATCGTTATAACTATTATTATTATGCTTATTACTATTATTATTAGCACTATAACTATTATTATTATCCTTATTACTATTATTATTATCGCTATGACTGCTATTATTATACATATTCTATTATTACTATCCCTATTACTCTTGTCCTCATCCTTATAACTATTATTATTTCCCTTACTACTATTATTATTATCGCTATAACTGTGATTATTATCCTTATTACTATTATTATTATCGCTATACCTGTTATTATTATCCTTATTACTATTATTATTATGGCTATGACTGTTATTATTATCCTTATTCTATTATTACTATCCCTATTACTCTTGTCTCTATCCTTATAACTACTATAATTATTATCGCTATGACTGTTATTATTATCCTTATTCTATTATTACTATCCCTATTACTCTTGTCTTTATCCTTATAACTATTATTATTATCCTGATTACTATTATTCTTATCGCTGTACCTGTTATTATTATCCTTATTACTATTATTATTATCGCTATGACTGTTATGATTATACTTACTCTATTATTACTATCCTCATTACTCTTGTCCTTAACCTTATAACTATTATTATTTCCAGTATTACTATTGCTATTATTACTATAACTATTATTATTTCCCTTATTACTATTATTATTATCGCTATAACTGTGATTATTATCATTATTACTATTATTATTATCGCTATACCTGTTATTATTATCCTTATTACTATTATTATTATCGCTATAACTGTTATTATTATCCTTATTACTAGTATTATTAGCACTATACCTGTTATTATTATCCTTATTACTATTATTAATAGCACTATAACTATTATTATTACCCTTATTACTATTATTATTGTCGCTATAACTATTATTATTATCGTTATTACTATTATTATTATCGCTATGACTGTTATTACTATCCTTATACTATTATTACTATCCCTATAACTCTTGTCCTCATCCTTATAACTATTATTATTTCCCGTATGACTGTTACTATTATAGCTATAACTATTATTATTTCCCTTACTACTACTATTATTATCGCTATAACTGTGATTATTATCCTTATTACTATTATTATTATCGCTATGACTGTTATTATTATCCTTATTCTATTATTACTATCCCTATTACTCTTGTCTTTATCCTTATAACTATTATTATTATCGCTATACCTGTTATTATTATCCTTATTACTATTATTATTATCGCTATGACTGTTATTATTATCCTTATTCTTTTATTTCTATCCCTATTACTCTTGCCTTTATCGTTATAACTATTATTATTATGCTTATTACTATTATTATTATGGCTATGACTGTTATTATTATCCTTATTCTATTATTACTATCCCTATTACTCTTGTCTCTATCCTTATAACTACTATAATTATTATCGCTATGACTGTTATTATTATCCTTATTCTATTATTACTATCCCTATTACTCTTGTCTTTATCCTTATAACTATTATTATTATCCTGATTACTATTATTCTTATCGCTGTACCTGTTATTATTATCCTTATTACTATTATTATTATCGCTATGACTGTTATGATTATACTTACTCTATTATTACTATCCTCATTACTCTTGTCCTTAACCTTATAACTAATATTATTTCCAGTATTACTATTGCTATTATTACTATAACTATTATTATTTCCCTTATTACAATTATTATTATCGCTATAACTGTGATTATTATCATTATTACTATTATTATTATCGCTATACCTGTTATTATTATCCTTATTACAATTATTATTATCGCTATAACTGTTATTATTATCCTTATTACTAGTATTATTACCACTATACCTGTTATTATTATCCTTATTACTATTATTAATAGCACTATAACTATTATTATTACCCTTATTACTATTATTATTGTCGCTATAACTATTATTATTATCGTTATTACTATTATTATTATCGCTATGACTGTTATTACTATCCTTATACTATTATTACTATCCCTATAACTCTTGTCCTCATCCTTATAACTATTATTATTTCCCGTATGACTGTTACTATTATAGCTATAACTATTATTATTTCCCTTACTACTATTATTATTATCGCTATAACTGTGATTATTATCCTTATTACTATTATTATTATCGCTATGACTGTTATTATTATCCTTATTCTATTATTACTATCCCTATTACTCTTGTCTTTATCCTTATAACTATTATTATTATCGCTATACCTGTTATTATTATCCTTATTACTATTATTATTATCGCTATACCTGTTATTATTATCCTTATTACAATTATTATTATCGCTATAACTGTTATTATTATCCTTATTACTAGTATTATTAGCACTATACCTGTTATTATTATCCTTATTACTATTATTAATAGCACTATAACTATTATTATTACCCTTATTACTATTATTATTGTCGCTATAACTATTATTATTATCGTTATTACTATTATTATTATCGCTATGACTGTTATTACTATCCTTATACTATTATTACTATCCCTATAACTCTTGTCCTCATCCTTATAACTATTATTATTATCCCGTATGACTGTTACTATTATAGCTATAACTATTATTATTTCCCTTACTACTATTATTATTATCGCTATAACTGTGATTATTATCCTTATTACTATTATTATTATCGCTATGACTGTTATTATTATCCTTATTCTATTATTACTATCCCTATTACTCTTGTCTTTATCCTTATAACTATTATTATTATCGCTATACCTGTTATTATTATCCTTATTACTATTATTATTATCGCTATGACTGTTATTATTATCCTTATTCTTTTATTTCTATCCCTATTACTCTTGCCTTTATCGTTATAACTATTATTATTATGCTTATTACTATTATTATTAGCACTATAACTATTATTATTATCCTTATTACTATTATTATTATCGCTATGACTGCTATTATTATACATATTCTATTATTACTATCCCTATCACTCTTGTCCTCATCCTTATAACTATTATTATTTCCCGTATGACTGTTACTATTATAACTATAACTATTATTATTTCCCTTACTACTATTATTATTATCGCTATAACTGCGATTATTATCCTTATTACTATTATTATTATCGCTACACCTGTTATTATTATCCTTATTACTATTATTATTATCGCTATGACTGTTATTATTATCCTTATTCTATTATTACTATCCCTATTACTCTTGTCTCTATCCTTATAACTACTATTATTATTATCGCTATGACTGTTATTATTATCCTTATTCTATTATTACTATCCCTATTACTCTTTTCTTTATCCTTATAACTATTATTATTATCCTGATTACTATTATTATTATCGCTATACCTGTTATTATTATCCTTATTACTATTATTATTATCGCTATGACTGTTATTATTATCCTTATTCTATTATTACTATCCCTATTACTCTTGTCTCTATCCTTATAACTATTATTATTATGCGTATTACTATTATTATTATCCTTACTACTATTATTATTATCGCTATGACTGTTAATATTATCCGTATTCTATTATTACTATCCCTATTACTCTTCACTTTATCCTTATAACTATTATTATTTCCCTTACTACTATTATTATTATCGCTATAACTGTGATTATTATCCTTATTACTATTATTATTATCGCTATACCTGTTATTATTATCCTTATTACTATTATTATTATCGCTATGACTGTTATTATTATCCTTATTCTATTATTACTATCCTTATAACTACTATTATTATTATGGCTATGACTGTTATTATTATCCTTATTCTATTATTACTATCCCTATTACTCTTGTCTTTATCCTTATAACTATTATTATTATCCTGATTACTATTATTCTTATCGCTGTACCTGTTATTATTATCCTTATTACTATTATTATTATCGCTATGACTGTTATTGTTATACTTATTCTATTATTACTATCCCTATTACTCTTGTCCTTAACCTTATAACTATTATTATTTCCCGTATTACTATTGCTATTATCACTATAACTATTATTATTTCCCTTATTACTATTATTGTTATCGCTATAACTGTGATTATTATCATTATTACTATTATTATTATGGCTATGACTGTTATTATTATCCTTATTCTATTATTACTATCCCTATTACTCTTGTCTCTATCTTTATAACTATTATTATTTCCCTTACTACTATTATTATTATCGCTATAACTGTGATTATTATCCTTATTACTATTATTATTATCGCTATACCTGTTATTATTATCCTTATTACTATTATTATTATGGCTATGACTGTTATTATTATCCTTATTCTATTATTACTATCCCTATTACTCTTGTCTCTATCCTTATAACTACTATAATTATTATCGCTATGACTGTTATTATTATCCTTATTCTATTATTACTATCCCTATTACTCTTGTCTTTATCCTTATAAGTATTATTATTATCCTGATTACTATTATTCTTATCGCTGTACCTGTTATTATTATCCTTATTACTATTATTATTATCGCTATGACTGTTATGATTATACTTACTCTATTATTACTATCCTCATTACTCTTGTCCTTAACCTTATAACTATTATAATTATTATCGCTGTGACTGTTATTATTATCCTTATTCTATTATTACTATCCCTATTACTCTTGTCTTTATCCTTATAACTATTATTATTATCCTGATTACTATTATTCTTATCGCTGTACCTGTTATTATTATCCTTATTACTATTATTATTATCGCTATGACTGTTATGATTATACTTACTCTATTATTACTATCCTCATTACTCTTGTCCTTAACCTTATAACTATTATTATTTCCAGTATTACTATTGCTATTATTACTATAACTATTATTATTTCCCTTATTACTATTATTATTATCGCTATAACTGTGATTATTATCATTATTACTATTATTATTATCGCTATACCTGTTATTATTATCCTTATTACAATTATTATTATCGCTATAACTGTTATTATTATCCTTATTACTAGTATTATTAGCACTATACCTGTTATTATTATCCTTATTACTGTTATTAATAGCACTATAACTATTATTATTACCCTTATTACTATTATTATTGTGGCTATAACTATTATTATTATCGTTATTACTATTATTATTATCGCTATGACTGTTATTATTATCCTTATTCTTTTATTTCTATCCCTATTACTCTTACCTTTATCGTTATAACTATTATTATTATGCTTATTACTATTATTATTATCGCTATACCTGTTATTATTATCCTTATTACTATTATTATTATCGCTATACCTGTTATTATTATCCTTATTACTATTATTATTATCGCTATGACTGTTATTATTATCCTTATTCTATTATTACTATCCCTATTACTCTTGTCTCTATCCTTATAACTACTATTATTATTATCGCTATGACTGTTATTATTATCCTTATTCTATTATTACTATCCCTATTACTCTTGTCTTTATCCTTATAACTATTATTATTATCCTGATTACTATTATTCTTATCGCTGTACCTGTTATTATTATCCTTATTACTATTATTATTATCGCTATGACTGTTATTATTATACTTATTCTATTATTACTATCCCTATTACTCTTGTCCTTAACCTTATAACTATTATTATTTCCCGTATTACTATCGCTATTATCACTATAACTATTATTATTTCCCTTATTACTATTATTATTATCGCTATAACTGTGATTATTATCATTATTACTTTTATTATTATCGCTATACCTGTTATTATTATCCTTATTACTAGTATTATTAGCACTATAACTGTTATTATTAGACTTATTACTATCATTATTATCGCTATGATTGTTATTATTATCCTTATTCGTTTATTTCTATCCCTATTACTCTTGCCTTTATCGTTATAACTATTATTATTATGCTTATTACTATTATTATTAGCACTGTAACTATTATTGTTATCCTTATTACTATTATTATTATCGCTATGACTGCTATTATTATACATATTCTATTATCACTATCCCTACTACTCTTGTCCTCATCCTTATACCTATTATTATTTCCCGTATGACTGTTACTATTATAACTATAACTATTATTATTTCCCTTACTACTATTATTATTATCGCTATAACTGTGATTATTATCCTTACTCCTATTATTATTATCGCTATACCTGTTATTATTATCCTTATTACTATTATTATTATCGCTATGACTGTTATTATTATCCTTATTCTATTATTACTATCCCTATTACTCTTGTCTTTATCCTTGTAACTATTATTATTATCCTGATTACTATTATTATTATCCTTATTCTATTATTACTATCCCTATTACTCTTCACTTTATCCTTATAACTATTATTATTATCCTTATAACTATTATTATTATCGCGATAACTATTATTATTATACTTACACTATTATTACTATCCCTATTACTCTTGTCCTTAATCTTATAACTATTATTATTTCCCGTATTACTATTACTATTATCACTATAACTATTATTATTTCCCTTATTACTATTATTATTATCGCTATAACTGTGATTATTATCATTATTACTATTATTATTAACGCTATACCTGTTATTATTATCCTTATTACTATTATTATTATCGCTATAACTGTTATTATTATCCTTATTACTAGTATTATTAGCACTATACCTGTTATTATTATCCTTATTACTATTATTAATAGGACTATAACTATTATTATTACCCTTATCACTATTATTATTGTCGCTATAACTATTATTATTATCCTTATTACTATTATTATTATCGCTATGACTGTTATTACTATCCTTATACTATTATTACTATCCCTATAACTCTTGTTTTTGTCCTTATATCTATTATGATGATCGTTAATACTATTAGTATTATCGTTATAATTGTTATTATTATCCTTATTACTATTATTATTATCGCTATGATTGTTATTATTGTCCTTATTTTATTATTTCTATCCCTATTGCTCTTGTCTTTACCCTTATAACTATTATTATAATCCTGATTACTATTATTATTATCGCTTTACCTGTTATTATTATCCTTATTACTATTATTATTGTCGCTTTAACTATTAATATTATCCTTATTACTATTATTATTATCGCTATGACTGTTATTATTATCCTTATACTATTATTACTATCCCTATGACTCTTGTTTTTGTCCTTATATCCATTATTATGATCGTTAATACTATTAGTATTATCGTTATAATTGTTATTATTATCCTTATTACTAGTATTATTATCGCTATGACTGTTATTAATATCCTTATTCTATTATTACTATCAATATTACTCTTGTCTTTATCCTTACAACTATTATTATTATCCTTATTACTATTATTATTATCGCTATAACTGTGATTATTATCCTTATTACTATTATTACTAGCACTATAACTATTATTTTTATCCTTATTACTATTATTATTATCGCTATGACTGCTATTATTATACATATTCTATTATTACTATCCCTATTACTCTTGTCCTCATCCTTATAACTATTATTATTTCCCGTATGACTGTTACTATTATAACTATAACTATTATTATTTCCCTTACTACTATTATTATTATCGCTATAACTGTGATTATTATCCTTATTACTATTATTATTATCGCTATACCTGTTATTATTATCCTTATTCTATTATTACTATCCGTATTACTCTTCACTTTATCCTTATAACTATTATTATTATCCTTATAACTATTATTATTATCGCTATAACTATTATTATTATCCTTATTACTATTATTACTAGCACTATAACTATAATTATTATCCTTATTACTATTATTATTATCGCTATGGCTATTATTATTATACTCATTCTATTGTTAATATCCCTATTACTCTTTCTTTATCCTGATAATTATTATTATTTCCCTTATTACTATTATTATTATCGCTATAACTGTTATTATTATCCTTATTACTAGTATTATTAGCACTATAACTATTATGTTTATTCTTATTACCATTATTATTCGCACTATAACTATTATTATTATCCTTTTTACTATTATTATTATCGCTATAGCTATTATTATTATCCTTACTACTATTATTATTATCGCTATGTCTGTTATTATTATCCTTATTCTATTATTACTATCCCTATTACTCTTCACTTTATCCTTATAACTATTATTATTATCGCTATAACTATTATTATTATCCTTATTACTATTATTACTAGCACTATAACTATTATTATTATCCTTATTACTATTTTTATTATCGCTATGACTGCTATTATTATACTTACTCTATTATTACTATCCCTATTACTCTTGTCCTTAACCTTATAACTATTATTATTTCCCGTATTACTATTGCTATTATCACTATAACTATTATTATTTCCCATATTACTATTATTATTATCGCTATAACTGTGATTATTATCATTATTACTATTATTATTATCGCTATACCTGTTATTATTATCCTTATTACTATTATTATTATCGCTATAACTGTTATTATTATCCTTATTACTAGTATTATTAGCACTATACCTGTTATTATTATCCTTATTACTATTATTAATAGCACTATAACTATTATTATTACCCTTATTACTATTATTATTGTCGCTATAACTATTATTATTATCCTTATTACTATTATTATTATCGCTATGACTGTTATTACTATCCTTATACTATTATTACTATCCCTATAACTCTTGTTTTTGTCCTTATATCTATTATGATGATCGTTAATACTATTAGTATTATCGTTACAATTGTTATTATTATCCTTATTACTATTATTATTGTCGCTATAACTATTATTATTATCCTTATTACTATTATTATTATCGCCATGACTGTTATTAATATCCTTATTCTATTATTACTATCAATATTACTCTTGTCTTTATCCTTACAACTATTATTATTATCCTTATTACTATTATTATTATCGCTATAACTGTGATTATTATCCTTATTACTATTATTATTAGCTCTATAACTATTATTATTATCCTTATTACAAGTATTATTGGCACTATAACTATTATGTTTATCCTTATTACTATTATTATTAGCACTATAAGTATTATTATTATCCTTATTACTATTATTATTATCGCTATAACTGTTATTATTATTGTTATTACTATTATTATTAGCACTTTAACTGTTATTATTATCATTATTACTATTATTATTGTCGATATAACTATTATTATTATCCTTATTACTATTATTATTATCACTATACCTGTTATTATTATCCTTATAACTATTATTATTATCGCTATAACTATTATTATTATCCTTATTACTATTATTACTAGCACTATAACTATTATTATTATCCTTATTACTATTATTATTATCGCTATAGCTATTATTATT
This sequence comes from Megachile ligniseca, assembly GCA_945859555.1. NCBI lineage: Eukaryota > Metazoa > Arthropoda > Insecta > Hymenoptera > Megachilidae > Megachile > Megachile ligniseca. Next base: position 454 of record CAMAOC010000024.1, on the reverse strand, counting down.
ATCATTACTACTATTATTATTATCGCTATGTCTGTTATTATTATCCTCATTCTATTATTACTATCCCTATTACTCTTCACTTTATCCTTATAACTATTATTATTATCCTTATAACTATTATTATTATCGCGATAACTATTATTATTATCCTTATTACTATTATTACTAGCACTATAACTATTATTATTATCCTTATTACTATTATTATTATCGCTATGACTGTTATTAATATCCTTATTCTATTATTACTATCCCTATTACTCTTCACTTTATCCTTATAACTATTATTATTATCCTGATTACTATTATTATTATCGCTATACCTGTTATTATTATCCTTATTACTATTATTATTATCGTTATAATTGTTATTATTATCCTTATTACTATTATTATTATCGCTATGGTTGTTATTATTGTCCTTATTCTATTATTTCTATCCCTATTGCTCTTG